>VZTI01004032.1:281103-386152 GCA_013397865.1 Struthidea cinerea | reverse complement strand
GTAGGGTTTTTTGTTTGTTTTTGGTTTTGTCATTTGGTTTTGTTTTATTTTTTGGGCTTTTGTTAGGTTTTTTTTTTCTTTTGTTTGTTTTGTTTAATTTTCACTTGTATAGTTTTTATCTGTGCAGGGGAATACAGTGGTGTAAATGTAGCAGTGCAGGCTGGCATGTTTGTGCACACATGCTCTCAGCAAAAGAGCCTTCCTCTATGGATTTTCATCAGTATTTAATTAGAGTAGTGCAATTATGCCTCCATATTTCCATAGGTAGGTAGGAAATCCTTTTGAGTCATGTTTACAGTACGGAGATTATGCATTTTTAAATTTGCCAATTGGAGTTTCTATTGGAAAAGTCTTAAGATCTGGCTTAAATACTTGAAAAATTTCAGTAAGATTTTCATGACTTAAGTCATCTTAAGCTTCCAGTTAGAGCCTAAAAAGTTTAAATCATGTTGTCCTAAATGTAACATCCTTTTACAGACAAAAGAACTTCAGTAAAGAGATGCAGACTGGGTGCTCAGCTTGTGCAGCCCTGGGTGGAGCCACATTTTGGATTTCGTTGTGGAGGGTTGTTTGGTGGTGGCAGCATGTGAAATGCAAGTTAAGTAGAGCAAGGAAATGCCATACAATTGTTAGTGTGAGATCTGACAAATAGAACAATTTTCTACCCTTGAATGACTTAAAACCATTTGCAACCTTAATCCAAAAAGGCTCTGCTTAAAGCAGTGTTCTGCTCTAGAGATGAACAACAGCACAATAATCAGACAGCAGTGCATGGTTTCACTTCTCATGTTATTAGTGTACTGACAGTATTCTTTGTTTCCCCTAAATTTTGTATGGTGCAAGAATCCAGAGCCTTTGGTTCTTCTGCCACTGCTTCTGTAAAGCATTTAATTTCTTTGACCTTCATTTTTTTCCCTTGTATAAAGAAAACGGAAATAATATTTTCCTTTGTTAAGACCTTCATTGCCTTGAAGGCAGATTTATAACTGCAAAGCATTGTTCGTTATTATTGTTTACTTTTATTAATATGGGGTGAATTAATAACTGTAACATTCAGAAATTTAAATACTTTGGGGCGAGAAAAGAGAAGAAAGGAATACTTTCCATCTGACTTTTTTCTCTGTCCTTTACTTGGCTCTGTTGTTAAGGTTCTCACCAACACCAGCATTTCAGATACACTGGTCTGGGAAGCTACTGTGTTACATGGGGAGGAATGATGAAAACCAAGCCTTGAGACTTTTTTCCTTTTTTAATAGGAGATGCTTAACAAATGGATATAGGCAGGAAACACAACATGACAACAAGGATAAAATTCACTGGAATTTGAGGCAGATTGCCTCTCCGTTCATACAATCTTGAATTATCTTTTGTGCTTGGTAGCATTAACTAAATCAATTCAACCAGAAAATAAAGGAAGAAGAACACCTCGTAGCTAAATGTCTTGTTCATGTTCATTTCATATCATGATAACAATTGGGTAGCAAAAAAACCCATTCTCTCAATCTGTCACTTTGTTGATGTCCCTGTCTGTAGCTCTTTATGGGCTCCTTCACTCCATCATGTCAAGGCAGTGACTTACCTTCCTTTCCAGGTCCTTTTTCATTCTTACTTGACTGACTCTCTCACATTTTTTTCAGTTGCTGCTTCTGCCCAACAAAATCCAGCAAAGTTCCTTGGCCAAACACATTTTCCCGACACAGTTGATAATGTCTGTGCATCAGTTGCTGGGCAGGCGTGAAGTTCAGGAGCACAGCCTGCTCCTAATCCTGCCTGCCTGTTTTCCATGTGCTGACTTGCAGTCAGCCTGTGAACTGTGGGTCTGGGCGCTGTGAAAGCCGCCTGGGAGAGTGGAAGGGGAGACAAATTGTCTAAATGAACCATTAAAGACAATTCCTTCAGTATGGGACGGTGGTGCATTGACGGGGTGGTGGCAAGGAAGCATATGTTAGGTGTTACTGTTCTGTTCTGTGGTTAGTGTGGCTGTCATCAAGTTCTGTTTTATCTTAGTTTTCCTGAGATGCCAGTAAGCAATAATATCCAACTTCTTTGCTGTCACTGGATTCACACCCACACCGACTTCACTGCCACCCTAAACCACCACATTCTCAATTAAAATATGTTTCTGTAAGAGCTCAGTGATTAAGAAAAAAAGTGTCTTCCCTAAAAATGAGATCTCATAGCTAATTTCTAGCATCAAGTGAAATTTTCATTTTGATGGGTACAAAAGCATAGAAGGAAAGCAAAATTCATGCTCAGTTGTAGGTGAATGCTTACTTCATTGTTCAAAGCTGTTATGGTCTCTCTGATAAGCAGAGAGAATGCGGGTAATGAAAACAAATTTTATAAATATAACTGCAATTGAAACTTGCAATTGAAACCTGTATTGTCATCACGAGCTCATTGATGCATTATGTGTATAAATTGGGTCGAACTCCTTGCTGACTTAGACTGGGAGTTTTGAGATTTGCAGATGGTGTGGATCGCCAGAGACTGCAAGCAGTATTTTTATAGAACTGTAGTTTTATTAGGTGGAAAACACACACAAGTACGCTTCTCTCACCAGGAAAAAGCATGCCTAGGGCAGTGGCAGAACAAACTTCCTGCAATGATTTGCAGTGTGGACTCACAGGGAAAATTCCCCAAAACAGAAGGTAGTGCTGGATCCATTGTCCATTCAATCCCTGCCCTGCTTCTGCAGTAATTATAAAAATTATTGCTAAACATGATGCACTTTTTCTTTTCTTCATTAGGCTTTGCAAGTCAACAGATAACTTGGTGTTTCGGGGTTTTTTTCTTCAAGTTCCTAAATAAATATCAGATGGTCCTTATTCTCTCTCTATGAAGCTGTGTACAATATTAATATTTACAAATAGAAATAAACTTTTCCCTTTTGTAAGACCAGTCCCTGGCACATGTTTCCAAATTCTGTTCAGCTTTGTGACTGGGGGCTGGTCATTTTTCTTTGGAATGGTCTGTTTATTGTGTGGCCTTTGGAGAGATTGGGTTGCTGATGCCCGTGTGTGTGCATGATTTGTAGTTTGGATTGCCACCCTGGATCAAATTAGACTGGATAACTAAAAGACAATGAATGCTTTATAAAATCCATTCATTTACAAAAGTGGAACAATGTCATTTCTTATGAAGTGCCCTGAACTGGGATCTGTTACGTTGTTTGTCTCGAGATGAGATGAGCTGCTCTGCTCGAGATGCTGGTAAACGATGCAGTTTCTGAGGTGAAACAGACCTTGAGCGTGTCCAGCTGCTGTCCCAGAGCACTCAGCAGCTCTGCATCACTCGGTGGATGTGTGGGAGTCAGGCAGCTGAACTGCAGCCAGCTGAAATGGGAACGGGCAGGAGGTCGTTCCTGTGGCTATGGTCAGAGCACTGCAGCTCCTGTGAAAGCATTGGGAAATACTTAATGGAGACAAGTACTTGGTTATTTGGGGTTTGGGTGGAAAAATGGAAGCTCCAGCCACTCAACACCCCAGGGCATTAAACTTCTACAGAAGGTGAGTTATAATTGAAGTTATAATTGAAGGAGGAAGATGTTTCCTAATTAATTATGTAAACCCCACTGCAGCACAGCCCAGCTGTATTTTCAGTACTATAATAAAATTTGTTGCACAGTTACTCAGTGTGTTGTGAGCAACTGCTGATCTTAAGAAGCTACAGGTTTACTCAGTTGTGGCTTTAGATTTAGGAAAAACAACATTGTAAGATTTAAAAACAACAACAAAAAGAACCCCAAACCACTCTACTCCCAACAACAAAACAGAAAAAATCCACACCCCTAAAATGCTTTGGGAGTTTCTTTATATTCCTCTAATTCTGAGCCTGCCTAATGTTACACTTTAAATTTTTTCCCTGTAACTGAGAAATAGGAAATAGGAATGTGCTTTTCTATAAATTAAAATAGATATTTTCATGTCATCACCAGACTTCTATTTCTGGATATATAACAAAATATGAGCTATTATGGAACTTTTTTGAAGTAAAATGATAAGAATTGAGGAGGGTTTATTTTTGTCAGCCTCGTTCCAGAGAGGCACTGAAACTTTTATTGAAGAAACTTTCCTCCAGTCATGTGTGCTTGATGCCAGACCTCAGTCTCTTTCAGGTGTAGCAGGAATGTCTCTTAACATTGTCATAACCTGCAGGCATCTCAAAAGGTTTGTCTGTGAGACTGTTGCATTTACACTTACTGGTTCTGTGAAAACCATGTGCTAAATACCTGTCAGACGTGTTTCAATGCGCTTATATATAATGCAAGCATAACATAAATTACGTGCCAGCAACTAGAGTAGGGCTTGGCTACAGAGCGGGGAATGTTGGTGAAATGAAAAAAAAAAGGGCGGAAAAACCCAAGAAAATTATAAGTAAATATAAATGTGCAGTATATTTGAGTCTAACCTGTTTTCCATCCTTCCCCCTTTCTGTCAGTGCTGATGCTGATATCCAGCTGCAGAGAGATACCCAGTTACACGGGTGTCTGACTCGTGGGGTTGTAGCCCTCTTAGCAGTTGGTCCTCCTGGAGAGTATAAGGACCTGTCCAAGAAGTATTAAATACAGAGGTGCTGTGAACCCTATTCTTCACAAATGTGCTGCAAACCCCTCACAGCTTCTGTTAGTTGCTCTTTTACCGTTGCAGATCTAATTCCTAACTTGAAGAGATACGGCATCCATAGGGAGAAATGCTTCACTTGTAATCACATTTTATAGTTCCCTGTGTGGTTTATTCTGCCACTTCGACTTGTCATAGTTGAATAAATTGAATTCTGTGGAGGGCTCTTGTAAAACACCACACTTTTGATTTTTAAATGTGCTTCGTTGTGATGTGCAGCATTAGAGTGGGATGCGAGCAATGCTGAAATTGGTGAATTGTAGCTCTGGGTTTTATTCTCGAGCCTCTCACCAGATTATTATGATTCAAGAACAGGCCCTTTTCAGGTTTTCTGCTCCTGCCTTCCGTCTCTGCTAAATGAATGTGTTTTGGCTATGCAGCAGGTCTGTGCTGACACCCAGTTGGTTCTTTTTTGAACAGCCAGGCAAGCAGGCACGTTGCAACACATCATGGAAAGGCTGTTGCACTCTACTAATTACCAGATTGCTGCCTTATACTTCCATCCTCTTTTATTAAGAGCAGAGACTTTGGGTTGTAAAGTGTTTAAAAAGGAATAATTGTTTTAACATCTATTTATGTGGTGCCTGTCAGTGAGCTTTCCTTCCTTGGGAGAAGCAAGACAGAAGCAGAATAAAAGGTATTACTAGAATGCAAACACAAAGCTAAGAATGTGCTTTGAGATCTTTGAATGAAGCATGCTGAGGATCAGTACAGCTGGTTTTTTTCCAAGAAAACAATCTTCCAGGAAAACACTAGCTCTTCACTAGAGCTAACACAAGATCTTCCAAGAAAATGCTATCAAACGTTATTATTTTTATAGACAATTTATCTGCTGTACTTTAAAAGCACCAGTAATTACCAGGGTGTCTCAATCCACCCGCTAATGGAGGAAACCAAAGGACCTGAGCAAAAGATATCTCTCCATTAGTGAGGTCTGAAGTAAACTTCTAAAACCTGCCAGAATTTAGGAAGGGCATTTTTGCTCTAGAGTGCTTTACCTTTTGAGGAGTGTGTTTGTTAATGAATAGCAGCTTAATGGTAAAGCTGATACTAATTCAGAATTAATATCTGAGGCAGGTTTAACAGCTAATAAAAATGGACTATTTATGTACTAAACCTGGAACGTCATATCAGATCCATCTCTGTGTTTTAGGCGGCTAATGACTTTTTCCGTCAGATCTGGAGATGTATCTGTTTGTGAAGTAGTTTTATGTCATGTGGAAATTTGAGACAAGAATTCTTGCTGATATGAGGGAAGAAATATGGAAAGGAGCAACACTGAAAAGGCTATAGATATGATTTTTAAGAGTGACAGATTAATGAGTTCTAGATGTCATACGTAGGAGTATCCCATGTTTTGTTTGAACTACTTAGTTCTAAAGGGAGGTGTGTCGGGGAAGCTATTTTTCCATGTTTTCCCTGGAAAGAGAGGAAGGCAGGCAGTGCATGTAATTAGTCCCTCAAGGAAAATAAGTGTTTGAAAGAGCATTCATTACAGGACTTGAAAAAATTATTTTTCAGATAATTGCCTTCGATGAACTTCGGACAGACTTCAAGAGCCCCATCGACCAGTGCAACCCGGCCCACGCAGTGAGTACAGCCAGGGCCTGCGGGGCTGGGGCTCCTCCAGAAACGGGGAGCACTGAGCTGTCAGTGAAGGATGAGTGTGGATATTGATAGGGAGTCTCTTGTGAAGTCAGCTGTGGTTTGGAAAATTGATTTATTGGGCCAGTCTTAGGAAGCCAGATGGTGATGTTTATGTTAATGGCTTTCCTCTTTGCTGAAGGAGGCAGGAAGGTAATTTGGAAATTGAAAAACTGAAGGATGTCATGGTGTCCTAGTTTGCTTTCTTTTTTACCTTTTCATTCTGTGGCACAAGTTTTCGTTTTCAAAATAATTTGCTTTCTCTCTGTTTGAGCTTGGGATGGCCCATGCTTCTCCCATACTGTCTGTATCAATGACCCAAAAGAGGTTCATGCCTGGACTTCTCTGTCCCATGGCAGGGCTCTAGACTCTCCTATGGTTTAGGAGTAAATATCATATTCTGCTGTATCTGCTATGGAAAAGCAGTAAAAACCTGGGACTGTAAACTCAGTTTTAAGTAGTGAACCAAAAGTGCAGCCTAGATTTGTGCGTATCAAAATTCCTCTGATAATTAAAGCTGTAATCTAAGGTGATTTGGCTGACTACAGCTACATGTGTCAGTTTGTACCACAAGAACTGAGAGCAGAACTTGTCTCCCCATCACTTCACTGGGAATGACAATGATTATGACAGGTGCTGAATTTGATCTCTACAGAGGATCAAGTTCTTGCATTGCCTGCAATTGATAACCAGATTCAGTACTAGTACTTTGCCATTTAACTTTGTTTCATAACTCAGCAGAGGATTTGTACTGCTTAGACCACTGATGATTTTAAGCATAAACTTTATAATCCTAGGATAAATTTTTTTTTTTTGCTGTTCACTAACACATAAGAAAAGAATAAGAAGAGAAGAAAGACATTATGTGAAGAAATCCTGTAGAGGACATCAGTAGACATAATCTGGTTTTGAATTTACTGGAAGTAATCTGATTTTCAATTCACTTTATCTGTTTTTACTTCCCGTCTTGAGAACTGCAGACTGAATTTATATGTACCAAATTCCAGTAAATTGTTTGCTTCCTAAAACTTGAGATACTCTGTGGAGATAATTTTATCTTATTTTAAAATGGTAGTGGAATTGGCCTCCATGATTAAAAAAAAGTTAACAAGTCCCTTTTTTTGTCATGTTAGTGGTGCAATCAAAAAGTGAATCGTAACGTTCCTAGTGAAGCGCAGCAGAGTATTCTGTGATTGGCTCACATACTTGACTTCCATGAAACTTTCTGTGATAGCTCAAGCAATAATCTGAGATTGCTTTTTTCTGCACAGTATACATGTTGATGCCTTTTATATTGTCATAAAAGGAATATTTTTAGCGGGCATTTCTTGTATCTTTGGTCAAGTGAATTTTCCTTTTTCCCTCTGCACAGTGGTGTGTGCCCATATTCCATTTATTTGGTGGGGTAGTTTTCTATATTGCACTGTAAGAGTGTCTGAAGTTTACCCTCGTGTCCTCCGCAATGTTTTCATGACAGAGGGTAGAGCCTTTTTGACAAGAGGAGGCTGAATTAAAGACAAATCAGAGGCAAAAAGAATGGCAGTACTGAGAATTTAATTCAGATTTCCTGGTTTGCTCTCTATTACCTCCAGTTCAGAGATAGAATTCCTACTTCTCCAAGGCCAGCTGCAGTTGGCATCTGTCTTTCCCTCTGCACTTCTAATGGCAAGGGAGCTTTCTGCAGCTTCACAGGCACATCCACGCACATCCATTCTCATGTTTGCAACTGTGAGTCTAAAATTTCTGACTCCCTTTTAGCTCACAGACTCCAAAAAGAGGCACGGTATTTTTCTGGTGCCTATCAAGCTGCCACTGCCTCGTTGTCTTTCCAAAATGATACTTTTTTTAAAACATGGCTTAAACTTGGGGACAGGAAAGGAAAAGAGACATTTATTTGGAGACTAGAATTAAATTTCCCACAAGTTTGAGTTTTAAAACATTTGAAAAGCAAAAAGCTTAGGGAGACTTGGCTTCTCACATTGGTATACTACATTACCTGTTTTTAAAAGTTCATTGTTTGGAATATTTTTTGCCATGTCTACATGAAAATATCAGATAGTCTTCTGAGGACAGCAAACCCACTCTGCCTTCTGCAGTGCAGCTAACAGTAGGATCTTTCACAGTAACTCCAGTCGTGGGGTTATGCACTGAAATTTGGTTTTGCTGGTGAGCTCCTCATTATAAGCCATTGAAAAGAAAGCCTGTCTTTGATTTGTCTTCTTTCTGTGAGTTGAGCTTAGAACATCTTTTGAGTCACAATGTCTAATTACAGTAATTTTCAGTATTTATGAATGCATCTGCTGTTTAAAGTGGCATTTTTAGGACATTTCAGATACTTTTCACTAATGTGTTAAATTCTAGTTTTATGTGTTCAGGCACCATTTTAGTGATAGAGGAAGAGCTGCCATGCAAATGTCATTGTTGTTTTTCCCACTCAGATTTATCTTAAAGGCAGAAGTCGGGTACCTGAAAATACAAGACCAAGTCTCTGTGGTATAAATTGGCACAATTGGATAGAGCCAAAAATGCTGACTTAAAAAAGAGTGGCAGCCTCTGGCTGAAGGCTAACATAGACTTGAATCCCCAGCTGATATTGTTACACCCAGTAACAAATGAAAAATAGCTTATTGGGACTTAGAAATGGGAAAATCATTCTGGCTTGCTGGTAGGTAAGAAGTGAATGCTGTAGTTTCAGATTAATAACATGTGTTGCTTCACTGCAGCCATTAATTAAAACATTGGCCCCTTGTAATTGTAATGTATTGTCTTAATTTGTAATACCAGCTAATCTCCTGCCTTTCCCTCACTTTCTCCTGACAGAGGGAGCGGCTGAGGAATATTGAGCGGATTTGCTTCCTCCTGCGAAAGGTGAGCATAAACCAGTCAAGGATTTGTAAAGTTTATGAGAATGAAAGCCATCCAGTGGCAAGGTGCGTTTATTTTCTCTTTGATCCTCACATTCTATTGATGGAAAGCTGGATTCTACTGTGAAGTGAAAGTCATGATGACCTTGTAAGGACAGAGTAAGACAAATTATAAAAGGTTGATGTAATAGAGGGCGTCTGGATAAAAACTGAACTTCAGAACATCAGCCCATTTGTTTTGGAACAAGCTTTTCCAAGGTGGTGAGTCGTTTTGCAGTTGCAGCTGGAGGTTCTTTTATAGTCCTGTAAAACTGCTGTTATTGTTGTAGCACAGGCTTTAAAAATACCCTTTTTTTGAATAGTGGCTTGCTATTTGACATGCTGAACATTTTTATTAGTTACATATCTAATGTTGAAGGTTTCTGGTTCATGGAATAGAATAGTTGATATAGTGTGCATTTTAGCTTGATGGAAGTGAGATGCTGAGTGCCTCAGTTTCTGAGGGATTTAAAGGAGCTGGTACTTTGTGGGTTACTTATCTGTGGCTTCAAAGAGCGTTTTCATAAACAGTCTTTGTTTTCCTGACTGCGTCCCATTGAAGTAAAAATATCATAGTTCCAAACTACTTTATTCTGCGTTCAAGTTTCGATGTATTGTGTTCTGCAGGGTGGTAATGAAGCCTCCTAAACCCTGCATTTTTCCTTAAAAAGGTCATCACTGAAGTGTGGACTGCTGGACACACCCTAATCAAGCTAAGACCTAAATTCAGATAGGGTTTTAAGAAACTGGTGGCCTCATCCTTAGAGGTTTTGGGAAAGACGGTGCTGGGGATTAGCACTTTGGGCTGATACAAAGGTGTGACTGTGACTCCATGCAGAACCTGTGGACTGTCATCCTCTGATCAGTCAGAACCTGAATAATGTCTATTTGGCACCACTGTGAGCGTGGGACTGTTAGGAGCCACATTTATGTGCTTCCTGAGCCTGTTTATGACACTTGGGATATGAAAATAAGAGAAAATACTTGTCACCAATAGCTTTCCACTTTATCAAATAGGCAGCCAGCCAGTCTCAAGCTGTGTCCCAGTTTCTTGGACATAAAGCAACTGTTGAGTGGTAATGGGTTATAATATGTGAGCCCCATGGGAATGCCTTGCCTGCATCAATGTTTAATTTTTATTGAGCCTCAGCCTCGTTGTGAACAGCAAGATGGAGCATTTCGGCTAATTGCAGAGTCTGTATTCGTAAGGGGTTGGCTTGATTCTGGTTCACTGAAATGGTTTGTTAATTCAGCCTCTTCTTCTAAGTTCTTTGGGGACACATTTGTTTTAATTGAGAGATTATATGCAGGAAGAGAAGGGTGCAATAACTACAGAGATTTGTAGCCTTCAAATCTGACAACCGCTAAAAATAGTTGTGTTTTATGTAGTATAGAGGAAAATTGAGGAAAAACAGTTAAGAATTGAGTGCCAGCTATATTGATACAGGAAAATAGCAGTTAGGATGCTTCCAGCAAGTACTAAATATATCCTTCAATATTGTGTGGCTTTAGGGTCTGTTTCTATTTCTATGAAACAACAACATACCTGTTTTGAAGTCAGGAAGTTCTTTTAAAAGGCTTTGAAAACAGTGATATCTTGCTATTTATGACACTAGGACTTAATGTCTAGGAGATAATGTAAATTTGGTTTTTTAAAGAGGTTATAGGTGGGCTATAAAAGTATGTTCAATTTCATTATATGCTGGTTTTAGAAGGGATTCTTGGGAATTGTTAAGTGGGCATACGTCATATAAATCTGATCCCAGTGTGAGCAAAGTCTTTTTTAAGGATGTATTTTTGGGTTTATCTCCAAAATACTTGGAGAAGTTTATTGTCAAACGGTGACCAGGTATGTGATATTTCACCAGATATTATATAACTTATCTGAGTTATTCACATTTTCCAAAATAGAATGGAGGATGCAACTGTTCTGCAGCCTGGCATTTTCTGATGTTTGGTTCGGGGAAAATGTTTCTCTGTCATTAAAACAAGCAGGGTTTGTGTGAAGCAGATATATATGATGCTGGCATGTACACATGCAGGAGCACATGGGTCCTTGTTTCTATGGTGCTGTAGGATTAGATAAGCCCAAATTTTCTGGTTACTGGAGAACGATTGATTATGCATAAAGAAGCTATGAACATTGGTATAGCCACAGTCAGATCTCTCTTACCCTGAAGTAAATGAGAAGAAGGCTTATTTTCTGAACCCAGCACCATCTGAGGTTCTCTCAGACTACAGATGGTTCATTTTACTCGGTGGTGTGGGCTTTGTAGGATAGACTTGTGCTGCAAACTGTTGAATATCCCATTACATGGACACTGGTTGCCACACAAGTGTCGGATGATTCACACAGGACACACACCAGTATGAGCAAATACCCTGGAGGCCTTTTTGCTATAAATTGCCTTTGTTTCCCTAAGGATGTGATTCCATGGCTCGCTGCAGTGCTGTCCAGAGGACACAAACTAGTGGTGGGTGGGAGCAGAGCGGTACAGAGCAGCTCAGGCTTCTTGGGTTCATCAGCCCTGCTGAGGGGTGCAATAAGCAAGGTGTGCCTGTGAGGTCTACCATGATTTTTGCAGTCAAATATTTTGTTGGGGTTGTTAAAATATGTTAATATGTTAAAATATCAGTTACTGATGACAGCAATATTATTTAATTGTAATTGCAGTTGTATTTCAAGAAATCTGTCTAACCGATTGATTCCTTATTTTCTAATTCCTAACTGGTGTTTACATTAGCACTAAGGACAATTAGGAATTTCCTAGATTAAAATACAGTCAAATTCATTAATCAGCCACTGTAGTATTATTACTTTACCTTGGAGGAATTTTGATTAGGTTATGCATTATAATTTTTGAATTAATTCAATAAATCCTTACTAAGGAGGAGAGTTGATTGAACTTCTTGCTCAGTGAACACATTTCAGATTTCAGTTTGCTCATGCCAGACAATGCTCAACAATATAAGTAACCTTTCTCCAATTATCAGCAAATATTTGTTTTTAAAGCCCATTAAGCTAAAGTAAGAGTGATTTATGAACATCAGAACTGGAACTTAACTGGGAGGGAGTTGAAGTAGATAGAAGACACACTTTTATTCATTTTTCTAATGCAGTGCAGCATTTTTGTTAAGTTATGCCTAAAATTCCTAAAACTGCAAGTGTAAGAAAATACTGTACCAGAGCTTAATCCTTTTTCTTGATTTTATTTGGTTTTTGGTTTTTTGGTGGTGTTTTTTTTTCTTTTCAGCTCCTGAAGGGATGATTGGAAGAGAGTAAATTCAGCAAGAAATCTAACCACAGGCAAGGTGACATTAATCTCAAAGATGTTCCAGATGAACTTGAACTGTCTTGAAAAATACAAACAAATACGCAGACAAAAACCCCTGCAGGGACTGTATTTGAATAACCAAACTTGGCCAGTTCAGCATTCCAGCACTAGCAGTAATAATGGTAGATAGTGAATCAGGAGCTGGGGTGTTTAAAACAAAACAAAACAAACCTAAAAACCTCTTCACCTAATATTTTTTGAAGCAAGTTTTAATGTTTTAGTTAGGTGGTTGGGCAGTGCCAGTCCTTGGTCTGGTCTTGTCTTGTACCTCTGTTACTGTGGTTTCCAGTGGAGCTGGAACTACTGTAGTAATGGTGGCAATGTATTATGTATTCAGTAGTTCTGGTGTTTACCAGATTCAATTCTGGTTTTTACTACTTGCAAAAATAAAATAAATATCTATTTTAAGGTTGTATTTCATTATTTGGTAAATAACCAAACCTGACGTTACCTCAAAGAGCAGGTGTAGAAGCCATTCCATTCAGACTGAGATAATGTAAATAAAATGTAAGACCCAGAGAGGGTAATACAGAATTCCAGACACCTGAGCGCCTGCAGAGTTTTGTTTTGTATGTTTCAGTATTTACCTATTCTGTAAAAGAAGTTAAAGTTACTCACATGCGTGCAAGTAACAGTAATCCAGAGACATGAGCAAACAGAAGCTTGAAGGGTTGTGGGTTAACACCACAGGTTCAGCTGTGGACAGCATTCTGAGGATGAAGATAAGGCTTGATCCCCTGTCTGTCATGCCTGTTTGTCAGCACTGAATGCAGACTCTCAAAGTTTGGACAAAACCCCACCATATGTTCAGTGAAACATTACTGAGCTCATTGGATCAGCTAACAGGGAACAAGTTAGATTTTAGGCTTTTCCTTAATAGCAGAAGAGGCTTATTTGAGTATGGAGGTTCTTTTTCTTTATATGTGTCTAAATATTATGTGAAATCACCACTGTTAAAAAGTAGCCCCGTCCTTCCTTGTTTAGCCTTATTCAGCTGATGGTTTTTTTCTGCGTATTTTGGACCAGTGTGCACTAGAGTAATTGCTGTATGAAATAATTTTTTTACTTGGACCTTGATAGGCTCCAGACCTTCACCTTCCAGTGGCTCCTACCATTTCCTGCAGGCAGCAGCTCCAGTGGCCACTCTCCTTTGGGGAGTGTCAGGTGTCCCAGTGGCTCATTTCAGCTGACTGATCACATTCTCTTCTTCCTGATAAATTTTCTGGCTATTGCAAGGATCACTCTCTCTGTTGTTCTGCCTTGTAGTCACTGGCAAGCCTGCGCTAATGTGAGGGATTTTAAGAGTGTGGTTTTGGGTATGTCTGTTGATTGCTTCGTCATGCATTTAGGGATTTATGGATGTGTGACATTCTTTTACCCAGTCTGCAGGCTGATAGTCATTAGCAGAGCACTTCTGTAAGCCTATAGCATGGCTCATTAAAATGCTTAATGTGAGGTTATATAAGCAAATTTAGCAAGTGCAATGCATAATCACAAGGAATTTTGGAAGTGGTGTATAATCATCCGTATTGTAAGAAGGAATCATGCTTTCTCCCTGGGGCTGAGAAATCTCCTCCGTGGAAGCTACAGCAGCAAGACAATTAGTTTGTTGTGAAGCTGGGAATAGCAGCAACAGTCTTACCTTGGTAGTGCTATACGTTTTTTACAACCTCAATAAACATGTTTTAATTCCTCATTAAGTTAGACTTAGCAGAAAATGTTGCAGCATAGCCACACTTAGAGGGATAAGTCTGCAGGGTCAATACATCCCTGGTTTCCTCCTAAAAGGTAGTGGACACTTATTCTTTGAAGCTTAGGTGTTTGTGTTATCCAGGAGGAAAACAGAATTTTCAGTCTAGTCATAAGGCATTTTTGGGCTGTGGAAATATTTTGCCTTGCAGGGGAAAGAGGCTGATATTTCCAGAGTTCTGATAAACTGCTGCCATAACAAAGATCACAAAGGGAACAAAAAATGGCCGTGTGTGACATTTTTCCTGTTAACAGTGATTGTTACAATGATGGAGCACATGAACTTTGTCCGCTCTCATTAGAGACCAAAGAGTTCATCATTGTTACTGGCTCCTCAGAACGTCATATTTCTTGATGTATTTAATGCTCTCTCCTTTCACACCTCATCAGTGTGATGAGACTGCTGAGTTTCGAGTAATCTTCTGGGCAGTAGGAAAACTGTCAGGAGACCCTTCCCACAGAGTGATGGGGAGCATAAACCCCAATCAAGAGGCAATGTGGATGTCTTCTGAAGAGTGAATATAAAATTCTGTGTGTAGAAAATATACTGCAGATATCCAGGTGGTTATTCAATGTCTCCCTGTGACTCAGGGCACTACAGAAGGTTGTACCCAGACAGGCATTGCTGTGTATGAAACTATTTAAGTAAATACTATGTATTTTTAGGATTATTTTTATCATCTCAATTGCCTTCCTTTTTTCTCCTCCCCAATCTTTGCACTGCAATTCAGTGGTTCAGAACAGAGTTGAATCCTTTTGATTGGATCACATTAGGTAGTTTTGTCAGGATCTGAACTTGTTACTAACTGGCCTGATAAGCAGTGTGGATCTGAAACAGGTGTTCATTAATCCTTTTTTTAGAGGTTTAAACATATGATCTGTTATTGGGACTACAGTGATATTCTGAATTAACATTATCAGATGAAAACTTCACATTTTAATAGTGTCTTAAGTCAAAAGGGTAGTTTTAGGCTGTTTTGTTTGTCTTCTTTCTGGAAGAAAATATAATACTCTGCTTTTGTTGTCTTTAGGTGGATGTTCTGTTGTCTTATATTTTGCCACTTTTTGAGTTTTGCATTTGGTTCTCTTAGTTGGATACTTTGATCTTTTAAAGGTTGTGTTGTGCTTCAGCCAGAGATGACTTTCAGCAAGACTTGGCTCTCCTTTTCCATAATGTTTGCGTTGGTGTTTGTGTTACAGCAGTGCTTTTGGTCTCAGGTAAAGAATAAAGCCTTGTCGTGCCAGATGCTACAAAACCCACATGGTAATAAATATGAAGAGCATTTGTTTGCACTCACAAGACATGTACACAACAGGAAAGGAAAGGTTGCACAGTTGTTCTGATGATAGAAATCTTGTTTCTGGAGACCTACTTAGTTTTGTTGTTAGCAGGCATAGCTTGAATCTCTTATTTTTAACTGAAGCTAAATATTTGTTTGCTGTTTTTGAGGGGTGTGATGTTTTGCTGTGTCAGTAATTGCATGGGGTCTTGAATCTCTACAGCAGCTGTTCAAATCCAGCCCAGTTTGGAGTCAGACTCAAACTGCTGTGGTCACATTGATGATTGTTGGGAGTAAAATGATCTGGTGTTGGATGCTTAGAGACTTGGGATGTTTGCTCTACAGAAGTGCTAATAAAACAGGCAGTAAGATGAGGCAGATCTCTGTCAACATTACAGTGAGTATGAGCTACACCCCTCTGCTATACACACACACACACACAAAAAATTAGCTTCCAGACTGCCTCAGAAGAAATTCCAGAATTTGCATGCAGCCACTGGAATGAAGGATATTGCTGTTTCCGAGGCATTGATTAGATCTGCAGATTTTGTAGGCTGTGAGCTTGCCATGCTGTTCACATTCTGTCAATTAGGATTTGGACTGTGATTGCATCATCCTTCATAAAACTAAATTCATTGAAGTTCTCCTTTTTTTTGAAGTGCCCCAGAACTTTTTCAAATACGTTAGGCTCTGAGTGTGTGTGAGAAACCCAAAACTGGTGTGTATTTCAGTACTCCATCCTTATTTGAAAGTTACAGCTAAACTTCTATTGCATGATAAAGCCAGCTTTATTCTGGCCTTCTGAGTGGCTCTGACAAGATATTTTTACATTTGGAGAGAGTAACTTTACACTTCAGGGATAAAATTTAAAGTTAGCTAAAACTGTATCGGTACACAAGTTTTAGTTTATGAAAATCATGACTTACGGTGGAGTTCTTTTTAGACAATTTTCACACAGCATCCCTCATTAGTCAAAAGATGCAGGAGATAAATGCTAAATCTTCTGTTCATGTGAACAGTGGGGTTGTCCTTAGGTTGTACAAGGAAAAGAAAGAAGAATTTAACTTGACAGGAGAATTGGAGATACAGGAAAAGGAAGTAAAATATTTGTAACTGAAATATGACACACTTTCACTAGCTCTGTATTGGTTTGATTGTTTTCTGCAGCTTGCCTAAATGAGGATGGAGTTAATATATTCACAGTGATTCACACTTGGTAGAGATTTTGTTTGCACCCAGAAGGATGGAGGACATAATGATTTTCCCTGAATCTTGCAATAGATTTCCAGTACAGACAAAATTTAGGTCTTCAGTACCTTTGTTACTGAACTGCCTTTTCCAGTTCTGCACTCTGACAGGAAATTTAGTACAGATCATCTAAAAGCTTCTGTCTTTCCCTCTCTTAAGTCTTTTCTGCCCAATTTTTTGTTATATTTGTTATCTGTGAAGTGTGGAATGGGATAAAATGGGGCATGCCCTATTCAATTAGTCTTTTGGGCACCCACATAGTTTGAATTTCATCACAAAGAGTGGAACTTGGCACAGTAGCTATTTTGTAGAACTGATAACAGAATTGGGATCAAAGAGCTGGCAGTATTTATACTTTGTACACAAATAATCCCATGAATGTTGCTTGACTGGAGATAGTGCATCTCTTCTTCACACTTTCTGTTTTATTTTAAATAGATTGCATTCATATTTACTAAAAAAGTATTAATATTGCAGTAAAAATACTGAATATAATCCCTATTGTCCTCTCTTTGGATACACTATCATATCTGGAAAGAAAGTCCTTAAAATAGGACTAAAGAACTGAGAGGAAGTGTAGTATTTCTGGCAGGCAATTCATTCACTACTGACACTCATTTATTAAGTGCATTGTGCCACCACTATTTTTAGTCAATTTTACAAGTTCCTGAATTCAGCACTTTTGAAAAGTTAGAACATAACAATTGTTATTTTTAGCAGTAATTGCCTAAGGTTGTCTGTGCGCTTACCTAGGGATAATGAGAAGATAGATCCTGCTGTGTCTGCCAGGTGCTCGTAGCAGGGGGAGCTTGTAAGGGGAGAAGTTATGAAAACTATTGCAAGAGTGAAGAGTTCAAACTTGTGACTCAGCCGCAGTTTGGTCCTTATCCCTCTTTTACTCCAGGGGGGAAGTAAGATTTGCCAGAGTGATGCCTGATGAAAACTGGAATATCCTTTGAAGGGAGATATACATAGTGTTATTACTCATGAAAATATTTATGTATAAAACTATTTCAGCTTAACTGACTATATTTTGCTGCTAATCTCATCTCTATGTGTTTAGTCAATAATCAAAGTGCCAAACAAAGTACCACCCAGTAACTGATGACCTCTTGCTCTACAATTCAGCTTCTCCCAGTCCTGCTCTGGAGGATATGTAAACATGTAAATATGTAAGTCCTTACAGTGGGAGAACATCACAAGTAACAGCGGAATAAGCTGAGGATGCAGCAAAAATGTAGATGAGTAATGTGGTCTGTACTGTGCTCCTGAGAGCAGTGTACTTCTCAGCCACTTGGGGTGATGCGATTTATGCATCTGTTCCTCAGAGCTGTGTTGAAATATTGGCAGAATTTTACTTGCTAATCTCCTATATTTGCTCTAATTCAGTATGCAATAAAGTAAGTATTTGCATTTTCATAAAACGAAGGAAGTTAAACCAAAGGTCACTGTTATGCTTAGCAGAATGTTCGGTGTGGGTTTAAGTTGGGATCACACCCTATAAAGCTACTGTGCAATTACAAAAAGCAATAGAATTCCTAAATGTAGAGCGCAATGATTTTACACCATACCTGTTTATGGATGCAATTTTTTTCTGCTGTGAGTTAAATGTCCTACCTTGCATCTCGTTGCTGGTGTTTTCTGTAAAGCTCTTGTAGTGCCAGGGAAGGAAATGTCTTTGCCATGTCTGCACTGCACCAAATCTGCTTCCTCAGACTGACAGTCTTTACACACCCGATACGGAAAACAGCCCTTTAGTGAACGCTTAGTTTTCAGCATTTATGGAAGTGTCAATCTTAGGCAGACCCCCAGGAGAAGGCCTGAGGGCCCTTCCTGAGCCGTGCAGATGGCTGAACCTCATTTTGATCATCCCTGAGGTTTCTGCATTCATAGCCCTGCCTGTGAGCTGGGGGACTGGTTTTGTAGCTCCTAACGAACAGCTGCGGTGCTAATTGCCCTTCTCCCCAGCTTTGGGTGAGCAGACAAAGGCAGCAGGAGCTCTTGGAATAGCCCAGCTGCGGGGTGTCCTGGCTGGTTGTCCCTGAAATACAAAAGTGAGGTAGGGCAAGACGGGGTTTATTACCCTGTTTCCTGCCAGTGCTGTGGAAATTAGAGAAGTTCGCACTCCGGGGTTGCTAACCCAGCTTCTGTTGGTGGTTCTGAATTAGCGTTAGGAAAAGGAAGGTCATAAAGATGTCTCCTGATCCCTGCTGAGTGGAAAAGAACAGTTTGCAGAGGAGATACACTTGTAAGATCACAGCACATCTGCCCTAATGACGTGCCTTCCGAGGATGGGGCACTTCTTGAATTGTGCCGCTGCCCTGCAGACCTTTCAGTCTTTTTTTAAATCCGTTTCATAACCTCTTTACCTGTTGGCTGCTATGACCTCCCATGGGCTCTGCAGTACCGAAATATTTATAGATACCCCTGATGAATGTCCTGTAAAGACCTGATTCTCATCTGTCACTCCTGTTGAACTTATTACTGGTCTTAAGAAAAAGCTTAGATATTCTAGTCATAAACTAGCTCCAGTGGAATCTATAGATATTGAATATAATTATCCCTATGCTGCAGAAGAGAGAAGTGAGACAATGAGAAGTGAAACGATAGGCCTAAATATAGATGTGTTTAGTAGCTGAGATTGAAAGAGCATCCAGAAATCCTATATTTTAATATTAGATCTGGTACTGTGTTACAGATGGATATGGAGTGAGAATAGTAATTAGGCTCTTTGTGTTACTCATTTCATTGTCTGGTATTTGTGCTGTGGAGTGACTTATGTTCACATCCCCTTAAAAGAAATGTTTAAAGGAATTCCAATAGCTCTTTAGAATAATTAAATTACCTTCACAAAGCACTGGCTTTTTGCTGCTTTGTTTCATTGTGATCCCGAACGGTGGGTGGAGGGATGAAAATACAGATGCTATATCCCTTTTTTTTTTTACTTTGTGCTCTGCATTTGGTCTGTAACATTAAATCTTGCACGTGTGCACTGCTGCTCTCCCCCAGATAAAATGTAAAGCTGTATATATGAACTTAGTAGGTTCAACTGCACGTTGTCCTTTTGATGATCTGGAATCCATTTCCCAGACATTTCCTTTTCAGCTACTTGCACACATCTGCGTAGCAAACTGCTAAATACTTCTAGAGGTCTGCATAAACATGGTTTTGAACTACTTGAAATGGTTTTGTTACATGTTTGTGTTATAACAATTTGATGCCACTATATTTCTAAGTGATGGCTATAAGCAACTGGAGAACAGTCTGTAGAGACACAAGCGAGTGTGGATTTTAACAGGAGAATTGAAATAAATTGAACCTGAATATTTGGACTGAAAACCTTAGTATATTTGCTGTGACAGCATTGTATTGGGCTCTAGGGCAGCCTTTCAGAAGAGGTTTTGGAAGTCAAGTAACCCAAACCATTTAAAGTAGATTAGAAAGATACACTAGAAAAGCGGAAAGATTTCCTGTATTTCAAGAGTAAATTTAGTGTTTCATGTGTTTGATCAGTGCAAACAGTATGTTTAAAACTGTTGGAATTATTAAGATGTGTGGTCTGTGTATTTAAATTACACACAGTTGACCCTTCTTCTTTGGTTTGTGCAACAGCAGGAGGAAACAGATGATTTGTTTCAGAGTATGTACATTCCACATACACACACAGTCTGGGCTAAGGCACATGCTACTGCTAGCTTTTTGCATGGCTTTATTTCCTTTTTTTCACTTGCTTGCACTACACTTCTGATTTTTCTGGCCTGTGCTGTTCAGTTAGGGGAATTTTGGAGTCATTGAATAATCTCCCTTTGATCTTGCAATGTCTTTAACTCAGCTGACACTCTCCAGTAACCCAGGTTAGCTCTTGCAGGCTCTGTAGGGATGGGCTTTACAGAGTTATTGAAATAACTCCTGTGTCCTGAAAACCTTGGGTACACCTCCACCCCTTCTTTCCCTGCTACTGATGAGGACTGATTCCGTCAGCTTTTTCAAGGGATGTGGTGGAAAAAGCAGCATATGAGCACCACAGTGACAAGCTGCAGTCATCCTGTAGTGCAGTAGCAATAACCACTGCAATAAAGCAGCGTGCACTTAGACCAGTCCTAATCTGGGGCCTGGGAGTGATTCCACAAATGCATGGTGCTTTCAGTTTCTTGTTGCTTTCAGGTGGATGGAAAGGGGCTTGCATGTTTTTAAGGTGAACAACTTGTTTCCACTGGGGTAATCACCAGAGCTCTTAACATTTCAAGAAGGAGATTCAACCCCCACTTCTCTCCAGGATTTTCCTGCCATCTGTGGAAGGAGAAGGCAGGCATTAAGAAGGGAAGTTGTTTCAGCCTCTAACAGTGTAATGAAGACTCTCAGAAACCCTGGTAGGGTAGAGTGTGTAATGGCTGGCAATTTCTGGGTACGCTGTAAAACCTGTGGTTGCAGTGCAGAGGTTGACATGCACTGATGGAGACTGATGTAGACTCTGAGTCTTTTGGGGGAAGGAACAGCAATTCTGTGAGAATTATTATTATTGTGTAGCACTCAGGAGTGTTGGTCTAAGCAAAGTGCTGGAAAGAAGCATCTTGATATTTCAGTGGCTTCAGAGTGACTGGGAAAACTGTTTGATTCTCTTGTTGCAACTGATTTTCTAACTGTGAGAATTTAATAGCACTGATGAAGGGATATTATTATTCCTGCTATAGTTATCTTCCCACTTCTGGTTCCTGTGAGGTATTTTATGGGCCCTGTTCACTGGTGAGACAACCTGTAAGAATCATTCCATGTAAAAATGATATATAGTGTCCTGTAAAATCAAAATTACATTTGAGAAGGAGGTATCCATATGTAATAAACAGAATAAGGAAGAAAGGTGCTGACAGAAAAAGACGGGGGTTTTTGTATCAGAACAACAGAACGGATTTAGGAAGTAGGAAAGAGTAAAATTGTTTAGGACTGAGCTTCTCTAAAGAGGTTTTTGTATTCCTATAAACAGAAAGAGGCTGTTGATAGGTGCTTAAATTCAGTGCTTGTTTTCCTTCTCTTTTAGTTCAGCCAAACTTAGATGTCTATCCACAGCAAAGCCTGCCTTATTTTCTGTGGAATTAGAGGAGAAGGATCTATCTACATGTGCATGTGTGTGTGTACTACCTTGTATGAGAATGAATTCTTGTGGTGAGAGGGTAATGAGTATGATACCCACCTAAGATTTTGCATTTTAAATGTGAATGATGAATTGCGAGTAAGGGTTTTGAATATTTACTGATGTATCTATCTACTTAACTATACATATCAGAGCAACACTTAGAAAGTTGTGATAGTTCCTTTTTCCCTTGCTTATGTTATAGCAAAAGGCATTTCTGATTAGCAGCAATTTTTTTTTTTCTAGAAGCTGACTTCCTTCTCAGGTTTTCCACAGGGAGATATCAGCCAGCTGAATTTCTGGTGGTAAATTTGTAGTGCCATTTGAGCTTGGGACTCAAAGTGACCAAGTTGCATCCCTTAAGAATTGTGCTGCTATGCCAGTTTCTCCTTCTTCTCCACGTTTCATAACCATCTCGAGCTTCATCTTGAGCTGTGTCGGAAAGCAGAGGTCATTATCTGAATCAGGATGTTCCTGGTTCAAAATAGAAGTGTACTATTTATATCCTAACATGTTTACCATCTGACAGCTTCCCATGCTCTCACAGGAATGAATTAAAGACGTTGGTTTAATTCCTATTGCAGTTATCTGTATCACGGAAGTTGCTTTTTCGTTGAGCACCTCAGCAGGAACAAGAAGGATTGACTGCTGCTTGTTTCTCAGCCAGCTTTCTTCTCTCCAGGAGCTGAATCCCATGTTTGCTAAAGCTGATTTCAAGTTTCCGTTGTTTTTAGAGGACAACATGTCAAATTGCAGGATGATTCTTACAGCTAAGAACTGAGGCAGTGTTTTATTTTAGTTATTTACCTCATAAGCCTTGCTGTTAGTGCCTTTCTATACTTTATGCTTCCAATTCTCTCACCTCCTTTTAGGTTTGGTCTCTTAAGTCCATCAGCTGAATGTAATTGGCTTTGCAGGCTGGGCTTTGTTTGCTTCTTTGCATGAATTCTCTCCAGAAACAGTGATCAGCAATTATCCTTTATTTATGTCTACAGGAAAATACCACTCCAAGAAAAGGGTGGAAAGACATAAATGACCCATTTGCTGTTCCATCAAAAGCATGGATAGATTTAATTTACACCAGAAATTGTGACTGCAAAGTGAGCCTGCTGCTGAGAGTCCTCTGCTTCCTTTGTTTCCTTTCTAGTTTCACTGCAGATTTTTGTTTTGTTTTTCAAGCTCCGCATAAATTTTCACCGTGGGTTTCCTTCCCTGTTATTACCAGCCAGCCCACTGATCAGGCACCAGAGTTGCAGTCTTGCTAAGTCTGTGTATTGTGTTGGAATCAGAGAGCAAATATGTGAAAACGAATGTAATATGCTTTTAAGTGTTGTGATGTTTGGTGGGCAGACATACATCATGAAGACCTTTCTTGCTACAATTTGTGATGAAGATGAATCATTCTTTGGGGAAAGGTTATAGTCATGTTGTAAATCACATTCTAAAATTGAAAAAAAAAAAAAAAAGATCCAGCAGTGATAAATAAATACCATCTGGAATCTGAACTATATAATTGTATTGTGATTTGTCACCCACATAAGATAAGCCCTTGAGAATGTTTAAGTTGAAGGCATAGCCACAGAGATACCAAAATGTGTTAACTTCTTCAAGTACTGATGTGAAATGAATTAAAACATTCCATGTGAGGTGGAAAGACTCCTAGAACCAAGATGACAGAAATCCTTGCAGCACAGCTGTATGGGAGTAGGCATTTGGAGAAGCTGTATAGTAAATTTTACATTGTTTTAAGAAAAATAGGTCTCACTCTAATTATTTGACAGATGATAATGAATTTACATCAAAAAAGAGCCCTCAAATATCTTTTGTGATTTAACTTTGGTTGATGTATCTCCAAGATGAAGCAATGGATGCAGATTAGTTGGGTATGAGTTTGTCTAGCTTTGAGAAATATCCACTGCTGGGAATTAGTCTCTTCTGTTACTTGAAGAAGAGAAATAGGGATTGCTGAGAAAAGACATGGAAAGAAAACAAGAGAAGAAAGACAGCTAAGAAATAGGAAAGCAGTGAAAAAAGCAAAGTGCCTTTTGAAGTAACTACTCTGAATCAACATCACATACATTTCTGCTTCTGCCAGCTGCCCACTCATTTTCTCTTTTAATAGAAGGAATCATCATGGTTCTGAAACAAATAGTGTAGGGAGCCGTGGATTTTCTTAGGAAGTGAGTTTCCTGTCTTAGTGGGTTTGAGCTTGCAAGGCTTACTTAGTAATGGATTTGGTCTCTTTAGGGTGTATATAACATATGAAAATGGTAGAAGCAGCGTTTTATTTTTCCAAAGACACCCCTGCAATACAGAAGCAAAGCTTCAGGAGTAGCTTTGTTTCCTTTCTGAATGCATGAGTAATAAAACTTTGTTCTTTGAAAACTCTTTTACTGACATTTATTTTGTCTCAAAATGCTTCTGTGAGGGAGGTATTAATATAATGTATGTTCTGTAGGCATAAATCTGGAACACCAGGTAAGACAGTAAGTGATTTGTCCCATGCCTCTCTCTCATCAAACCTTTGGAGTACAGACTTGGATAGAACCTTAACAAACCCAGCCCTGAGTCTTGTGCTCCTTGCTCAAAGCCATGCTGTCTGCCAGCTGAGGTATGTCTAGGGACAGACACACAGGAGACTTGCAAGACTTGCAGAGTTGATTTGTTTTCTGAAAGACTACCTGGGTGACTAAAATCAAAGAGGTGTTTGTTTTACTGACTTCTGTTGTTCCTGTTCCTTTCCTTTTAGCTGGTGCTGCCGGAGTACTCCATCCACAGTCTTTTCTGCATAATGTTTTTATGTGCTCAGGAGTGGCTCACACTGGGGTTAAATGTTCCTCTGCTTTTTTATCACTTCTGGAGGTAAGCCCTTCTTTTATACACTGACTGCTTGTTAGCCTTGGTTGCCAGCTCGGCAAACATGCAGATCGTATGAACAATGAAGGACAGTGTTAGGAGTATAGATGAGTATCTTCTGCCTAGAGGCTCTTGCCTATAAGCAGCTGAAACTTGTCTTTCCAGAGAAAAAGGAAATTTTTTTATGATTTAAGATGGCTAAAGAAAACATATGATAATACAACTGTGGCTTTCAGTTACGTAGATGAATGTTCTGAAGGGTGTCAGGATACAGTCACCACAAGTGAGTGAAAACGTGGAAGTGAAATAGGCTGGAATCTGAATGTGGAACTTGGTGAGGCTCTGAGTACTTCACAGCTGGGCAGTTGTAAGACAGTTCATATTTGAAAGAGCTTGGACCTCTTTATTCAGCCCTAACAAGGAAACCTTTCCACTGAAGTTGTGAAATAGAGACTGGGCAGGTTGACAGATTTTTGTGTCTCATCTTCTTTGGCAGCTTTTTGATTTTTTTTTTTTTCCAGTATGAAGTAATTGTTTCTTTCTGTACAGTAGGGAATTTCTTTTCTGCAAGAGAATTCTCTTTTAAGGACTCTTGGAGTAGGGACTGGAGTAGATGAAGAGCTTTCTTCACACTGCCCATAGGAAGAAGTGGAGTGTGTTCCCACTCTGGGTCTCTGATTTATCTTTATATTCACCAAGGGGTGTTCAGAATTGATCCCATAAGACCTGCTGTTGTTTTCCAGCCATGCAGTGCAGCTGCTGCTGCTGCTGCATCTTCGTCTGCATTCTAGTGGAGGATCAGCCTTCTGTTGCTTCTGAAAATAACCAAGAGACATCAGTTTTTGTGGTTGTCAGTCTGGAGACTTCCCTAGTTTTGCATTTTCACAATGTTTGTAAAAGCACAGATGATTTTTGTCTGTCAGGGTCTCTTTGTGTTACAAAGGTACATATGGTAGCAGAAGAATAATTCTGTAAAGAAGTCAAAATCATCATCTCAACCAGGAACTAAAATGTAGTAGCTTTTTTACAAGTTTTTTTTCTGCAAAAGCTTGGTAGTAATGCAGAGTCGTATGATAAAGTGTATTATTGAGAAATTAGAGTGCAAGTGCAGTTCTCAGAAAGCTAGATGAAACAAAGCTACAAGTGCTTTTCTCCCCACTGTTTTGCTTCAATAAAAATAATAATGTTTTATGCTGCTCTCTTGCTAAGGGTTAACAACCAAAGTGTGACAATGATACCCATTTTAAAAGTTTCTAAAAACAAATATAACCAAGAGGAAAATGGTCAGACTCTAAGTAATGGTATTGATCTTTGGAGAGAACTTTTGATTCTCTCTTTTTCCTATGATTCTTCATATGCTTTGCTGTAAGTACTCCATAATTACTCCTGCTTTCACCACAGACAGGTTTGGGTTCATTGTGTAAAGTTCTGCACAGAACCATGGGAAGACACTGTGTAATATCTTCATCCCAATGAAGAGAATTAAGCAAGATTTTACCTATGATTCTCTGTAAAACAATTTGCAGTCTTATTAGAGATTGTAAATGGATGTGACTAACAGTGGAAGGGAGAAAGGCAAAGTTATTTTGAGAACATCTTTCAAGGTTTGCTGCTGGTCACTTGTTTGGTGTTCTTATATCTTCCTATCTGTCTGTCTATCCATCTGTAAGCAATCAGCAATCTTCTGTTTACTTTGCCAAGGCAGCAGAAGTAACAATATTTCATCTGATTTGTGCTGATTTTAGAGCAGTTCATTAACTTTGTTGAAGACTTCTTTTTTTTGGATTTGCTTTTGCTTTTTTCTGTGAAGTAGCTGAGACAAAAGCTCCTTTGCCAAAGGAGTTCTTTTGTCACGATTTCCTCAAACATTCAGTCATTGCTGAGACTAATTAGAAATTTCTCCTATGTAAGAAGAAAAATATTTTCCAAAGAAAATTATTTGGATGAGACATTTTGAGCAGTGCCACATGTAGAAAACATTACTCAGCCACTTCTTATGTTACTCCATATTGTCTTTTTTCCTTTCCAGAGTTGGAGGAACTTAGCTACCAGTTGGTTGGGACTGTCAGCTTTCATCATGTCTGAAATCAGTTGTGTAGGTGCAGTTAGAGCCCAGTAATCCTTCCTCCACTCTGTGATCACAATCCACCATATATTGTCACTCACAATGTGTAAGTTATTAGTGGATAAGTGTTGGAACCCTGAGTTCACAGAATTTCAGTCTTTCAGTGCTGACAGGCAATGATCCTCAAAAGCACACTGCATTTGACCTGAGGCCTTGGGAAAAGCTTCCCAAATTATGTGATAGCACTGGGATTTTTGCTGTGTAATTAAAATTATATTACTCGGTGGAATATGTAGAGATGAAGACAATTTAGGTTTCTGGGATATAGTAATAAGCATGTAACAAAATGGAGGATTTTGGGTGTAGGTTAGTTCTTCTTCTTTCTTCTTCCTTGTTCTTCACAAGCCTGGGTGATCTGGTACTGGTTCAAAAAACCCTCAGTGCAGAACATGAATGATTAGTTACTGGATTATAAGTAAAAACAAATTAGTTGGCATTCCATAATTGGGTAGTTTGGGCTTTAAAAGACCTTGGAAGGTAGAACTCGGGGGCCATTTCCACCTTGTTAACTTAGAGGCCCATTCCGTGCAGCTGTGCCATAGATAAGAAATAATAAACATCTGAGTCCAAAGAACAACTCTGCGTCTCCTGCGTTTCAATCTGAACTCTGAGTAAAAGAACTCCTGAGGCAGAGGCAAAGAGTAAAGGAATGAAACAAGAAAATTTAATAGATAAGCCAGAAATAACTCTGTAGGAAGGGGAAGTGTTTCGAACTGAAGAATTAACAGAACACAGTAAATCCACATTCATTAATTGCTTGGTTCCATAACAAAGGAGTGCTTAGACTGGCTGCCTGACTTTTACAATGTCTGGAAATAGAGACTTGAAAAAGAAAAGGGGATTCCTCCTCTATCATGGAAGATGGCAGTCTCCTGAGCTGTTGTTCAGGAGGGTGTGTGTCTGCACACATTTAATACAGATTATTACAGAGTCATTCTGGGTGTCTTCTCCTGCTCTTTCAGGTATTTTCGTTGCCCAGCAGATAGCTCAGAGCTGGCATATGATCCACCTGCAGTCATGAACGCAGATACCTTGAGTTACTGCCAAAAAGAGGCCTGGTGTAAGCTGGCCTTCTACCTCCTTTCCTTCTTCTACTATCTCTACTGGTAAGTCTGGCCATTTCACCAAGAGAATAGTAGCTGCTTTTCATTTCACTTGTGAAATTGCATTTAGGAATGACTGGAACCAATTGGACAATTTCCTCAGTCTCATAAAACTTGCTTCTGATGTTGATTCAGGGAAGCACTCCCACTGACTGCTGACACTTCAGTACAGAATATTTAGTGTTTACCTAAGGCCTGAGCCAGGCCCCAGGGCCAACCAAAGGAAGTAACTTTTACTTCTCTCTATAGTCTTTTAGGATGGGTAAAATAACAATTGTTATGCTAATGGCATTGCATCAAATAAAAAACTACAATTGCTTATGGTTCAAGAGAATCATAAGAAAAATACTTGACCTCTGGTGTGGTAATACTCAAGATGGTAAATAAATGGGTAGGTAGATGTTGGGTGGGAACATGGGATGCACCATGCCTGTTAGTCATTCCTACAGGCTCCCTTTCATGACAGGGTAAAGCCTGTGCATGGTCCAAACCCCTAATTAAAGTACATTCATGAAGATATGCACCCCAGTTGTGTGTTGTCCCCCTTCCCCTTTCAGCTGTCACGTGTCCTCAGTGCACAGGCACAAATGCCCAGTGCAAAAATATGTCATTTTGTCATTATGATCATTTAAGGTAAGGCCTTACCAGGATCCCAGTGCTTTTAGTCACCCCTGTAATCACACCATAAAAACTACTGGACAACAAACTTTAACACACTTTAAATGGAGGTGATGCTTTAGGATGCCTTTTTTCTCCTCCTTCTTCCATGATGCATTTGCATGGAGTTGCCTCTTCAAGCCAGTCTTGCATGTAGTCGTCCCTCTGCAAGGCAGGTTTGTGTGCTGGTGGAAGAAAAGTGTGATTTCTCCTCTGATTACTGGTGTCTTACCTGTCCTGCTGTTCCCCACATCCTGAGGAGTCACTGCTGCACGTTGCTGTTTCTCAGCATTCCTTTTAAACACTGTTGAGGACAAAGATTTCTGTCCACCTGTGCATGTGCAGGTGCCTGTGTCTGCACGTGAGAGCGAGAGGCTGGGAGGTGCCTAACCCACATGAAGATGGATATGGGATGGGAATTTGAGTAGGAGTAACTTTGTGGGTTTAGGCTGAGCAACTTTCCATGCCAGTCCTGTTCAGGGGGCTGAGAGTGGAAAGCATGGCAGTTAAGCTCTGTTGGTAGTGCAAGGAGAGAAAGCAAGAAATGGCTGGAGAAAAGCGTTTTTTAACTCCACGTTTTTGTGTTGGGATCAAAGTCAGCTCTGTAGTGTGGTGTAGCATTTCTCCTGTGACTTTACTGCTGTGCAGCTTCCTCTGAGCCCTTCATTCTAAAATGTGGCCATCATCCAAAATCCTCTGCCTGGTGCTAGATAAAATAGTATAAATTACAGACAGTTTTTCAGTGCTTTCCTGGGTATTGGCAGAATTAGAATTGCAGTAAAATGGAGCTGTGGCAATATACTCTGTTTTCTTTGCTTTTCAGAGTTGAATTTAGTATGTATGGACTCAGTCCAGCTGGTGGCTGCATTTTATGTTTCTTCTAGTGCACAGTTTTTTTCCAAAGGAATCAAAACAATGCAGTTTCATGGAAAACCTTGCCTGCCCTGCCGAGAGTTGCTGGTTGAAGTTTTAAAGATCAAACACGCAAAAGCAAAATGGTTTTGTTTCTTCGCTGTTCAAACCCTCAAAAGCTTAGACTGAGCTTTAAAAAGCTCAAACACAGCTTGTGGTGCAGTGGGATGTCGATAATGAATTTGTTATTTCTTGAGTGCCTTTTGATACCCATCTTGAATACACCTTAATTAAGATGCTTTAGAGAGATAGAAAGAATGCAAAGGAAAGCATAGGCCATTACCGTCAGACCTGAGGAACCGACAGCAAAGGGTTATAAAAATCAAAGTGCTCAGTATGCTTCAAAGGGATACTTTCATATTGTCTTTCTTTCACATGCAGCATGATCTACACTCTGGTGAGCTCTTAACTGAAAGATCATCGCTAAAGACTGCAAACAGCAAAGGCTGGAGGTGCAAGGACGAGTGAACCAAGGGATGCATGATTAAAAAAAGCAAAGAGGAAAACTTTGAACCCAAGCAGTAAATATGGTATGTGGAAGAGAGATCCAGCAAAGAGAAGCAGAACACCATGGGAGAATGGCTGAGTTAATTGTGTTTGTCTCCTGTTTCTCAATGTATTGCAGCAAATGATTTTTCAAAACCCAAGCAAACAAAAAAAAAAAAAATTGCAACAACATGGGCCAAATTATACAACTATTCACCTCTCCAGGGATAATGCTGCTTGGTTTAGTGGATTCATTAAAACTATAATCCCTATAGTCCCTACTGTCTTCCAGAAAGCAACGCTTCTTAAGGACTGTTCTGGACTGAGGAAGTACAGGACAAGATGACCTTACACAGAAAGAAGAGCTGTACAACACGTTCTGAAAACGAGCACCGAGTGGACTTCAGATGAGATGTGTGACTGTCCTGCAGGGCTGTTCGCATGACTGTAGTCAAACAGGGAGGTCAGATCTCATGGAACCGCTTCAGTGGTTTTGGTTTGTTGGTTTTTTTCCCCAACCAAAACAACAATAACGAAAGAATTTGCAGTTTCAGTGTTCTGTATTCTAACTATATGCTATTCCTGCAGGTGAACATCCAGTATATTTCTGTACTTCATTTGTGATGTCCCATTACCATAGAGTGAGATGTAGAAATACATTGGGTTTAACCTAATCAGGCCAGGCACTTACCAGAATAGTGTTCCTCTGACTGAAAAATACCCCAAACCAGGTAAAAGCTGCATATATTTAAAGAGGATTGTATCGTAGCTATTATATTCATCACAATGCTGGATAGCAAATACTGGACCAGCTAATTGTGGTCTGTAATTCTGTTTTGCAGTTTTACTTCTGCTGTAAAATTTAAGCTGGAACAAATATACAAAATGTCTTTGTCTTGTATGAGGTTCCTTTTGAAAGATGTTCAGTTTTTTATAATTTAAAGGTTTTAAAATTTTGTCATAGAATTCTCATTCGAATTCATTTGTATGGGCTGCATATCTTTATACATATATATGTATATACAAATATATATCTATATAAATACTCACAATCTATTTACATTTTAGGTTGATCTGTTTGACTGACAGGTCAAAGGCATCAAGTGTCCAGAACTGCTGCTAAATGTATTTCAGTGCTGGTCCAGGTGAACCCAGGCTCGTTTCCTCAAAGTCACTGGTGCTGTGGGTAGTAGCAAGGCTGTAAATTCCAGACTAACACCAGAGCATGCACAGATACTGCTTGGCTCTTGCACTGGGAATGAGCTAATAAGGTAGGTTTCTACCAGAGATTGGCAGGGAACAGCATGGAGAGGCTCATCTGTCCCCTGGCTTAATCACAGCTGGTCCTGGTTAGCACGAGCTCGCTGCTCCCCACATTTGGTCTGGCTATTGAGAGCCAACAGACTGATCCTGTACCAAGCTCTGAGGTGTTTTCAGTCTGGGCACAGGACTTCAGCAGGAGAGATGCGGTCTCACAATGGCTGCTGAGTCATCCCATGTCTGGCATGTTCCATATGGAGCTGGAGTTACTGTGTGCCTGCTGTGCCAGGACTCACTCTGGTTTGACCTGGCTACGTTAACAAAATTAAATCCTGTTGACCAGCAAAGCACAGTGGATGCATGCAAACTGCTCCTGGACCATGCCAGCTCCCAAATCCTGCCTGGGCATTGCTCGGAATGGAGCTAGCTGTCCTGTGCAAACATTATACTGGGGTCATTCTAACAACATTTATATGATGAAGTTATCCCAAGGGCTGACATTCTTTCATTTACTGTAGTTTCATTCTTTAATTTTCAGTAGTTCTTGCTGGATGTATTTTATCTCCATACAATGTAATATTCCCAGTTCTGGAAGCATAAGGCTGCCAAATCAGATCTTGGGAAGCTAATTTGGACTCTGATGGTTCATAGGTTTGGATTGCACACACCACAGAGGTGGCTGAACTGCTCTTGAAATCACACTGACCCTGCAAGCAATACAGATCTGTTCTCTTGGAGTGAGCCTAAGCTAAGAAACTTCATTGGATCATTACAGAGCTAACTGATAAAGCTCTGCTGCTGTGGAGTAATTAATGCACAACCCATGAAAAGCTGATGATTGTCTGTAACTGAATTTCTTCTCTGCATCCTAACTAAAGCATCTAATTCTACAGAAGCATAGGATCTAGATTCACAGGGACAAATCACAGTGAATAACTTCTAAATGTCTTGCTACCTCATAAAACTTTCATCTCTGAGCAGGTGACTGAGTCTTTCCATACATCTTCTAGGATTGGATAGGAGATGAAAAGAAATTAGTTCAGGTTTCCTATATTCCAAATACATGCTTTAAAGTCAGTTTGATTGAAAGGCTTGGAATTTTATGAGGTTGGATGGGTGAAAGTATGACCACTTCTTGCCTGAAAACACACAATTTTCAAACCCTGAGGTTTAGGGATGAGCTGGACTGCTAGCAGGTCAATTGTTTGCCTGTGGGGCTGAGTAGAAGCTCTGTGAGTTTTTGTAACTGGCACTGGCAGGTAATTCTTGACTTTGCACAAGGAGCAATTGTGTGTGTGCGTCTTTTGAATGTAACCTCAGGTGACTTTAAAGACTTGAGTGGACATGCTAGGTCATTTGAAAGAGGTTCTCTATTTCAGGCAATGTCATCAATATACTTACCAAGCTCCACTGGAAAGCAGAACACTTCATTTGATCCTACTACTGCTCTGAGGGAGTGTTTCCAGGATTTCACTGCTCTCGTACTAGAAAATTTTTTTGCATTTCCAGAGTGTATTTATTCCTGGATAATTTATTCCATTTGCTTTTGAGCCAACATTAGCCTAACTACACTCTCTCTCATGCTGCTTAAGATTTCAATATATTGAGAAAGAAGTCCTTTTCACCCTCCATTCTGTTAAAAGTGAGCTGTCTCATGTCCTCCCATAGAAAAGTCTCCATTCTCCATGTCTTCTTTAAAGGACTTCTCCATTGTCTTTCCAGTCAAATTAATCTTTCTTGAGAGTGGATAATCACAGCTGTTCTGAGTATTCCAGAGAGTATCTTACTCTAACTAGGCCTTGCTGTGAATGGACAATGAAAGCTAATGTTCTCTGTTCTTCCCAATAATACGTGTTAAAAAAAGTAATCACACAGCTCTCCATAGCATTTTGTTTCTCTGCGAGATAAAGCTGATGGAAAAACTGACTAATATTAGGATACTTTCCCTTTCACTGAATTTCGGGTGCAAGGCCAGGAGCTGGACTCGATGATCCTTGTGGGTCCCTTCCAACTCAGGAGATTCTGTGATTCTGCTTTAACGAAAGCAAGGGAAGTAAACTGCGTAGTTGTTGCTGAAGAACAGAAAAGAATGCTGTGGTCTTTGGTCACAAGGAAGTGTCTTGCCCATGTCACACTTTTAAAGGAGAAATAATCTATGCTATCCCTTTTGTCTCCAGTTCCTCCTTGTTGGTTAGTGGAGGCTGGAGATTTCCTCCCCAAGCCTGCTTTCTTCCTGTCTCTTTTCCTGGAAGGGTGAATGTCATTACTTAGGAGCAGAGTTCTCTTTTCTCACATGCTCTAGTGATGGAGATAAATCCCATAAAAGACATAAGCAAACACATCATCACCCTTCGCTCCTTCAGGAGCAGGTGTGCCATGAGCACGTGCTTAAATGAGTATTCATTTTCCTCACCTGTGCCATCTGTGAAGAGGAAAAGGTGATACCTACCTTGTGAACTCTTTCCATACACGTTGTACTTTTTTTTCTTTCTTTTTTTTCTTTTTTTTTTTTCCCAGTAACTGGTGAATCTGCCTAAAGGAAAAAGGTAAGAGGTGGAAGAAAATGGGAGAGGATGAGACCTGCATGAGCTGCCTACCAAAGAGGTATCTACACAGTGTGCTGGCCTTTAGCTGCCTGTTCCTGGAAGGGGTGAAAGGCAAGGTGTCCTATTTATAGTCAGGTAATTGCAGTGATGCTGAATAAAATTGTTGCTGCTCTGACTTTCAGTTTCAAATACAGCACATCAGTGCTGGTAGCAGAATGCTTCGCCTACAAATAATTAACTGTACTTAAGCTGTCAGAAATGTTTTTCCATCTGCTTCCTTGAGCCATACTCTTCCTTTTGCACTGAGCCACTGAAAGAGGAAGAAAAAGTTCTTCAACCTACACTCTACAGAGGTTGTTATGATCTGGCACTGCTATTGGGGTCATGAGTAATCCTACATTATTAGCAAGGGTATTAGCAATCTATTGCTTTTCCTTTCTCCATTCCATCTCCACACAGGTATTTTTGCAAAAACAAAACAAAAAAAAAAATTAAAAATCGCAGCGCACGATCCAAAATCCTTGAATTTACTGGAGGTTTTTTGTTGTTTCCAGTAGGAAACAAAAGGAAATCAAAATGTTTCCATTTAATGCCCATTCCTCTAGAGGTACATGGGAAATAGGTTCACACTGGAAAGTCTCTAGGGTTTTGCTAGTAGGGATCCCATCTTTTAGATTTTGATACCACATCCATTTAACTGAATTATGAATGGAAGAGGAACCTGCATTTTCTAGGGATGAGGGTAATATTTCAATGCTCAGGCCAAACTATCACAGAAAGTTATACCAACTTGGTAAAAATCTGGCTACCTGGGATTTGATAGAAATCATACCTTTTGTTTCATGTGAGCCCCACTGCACAATTTCTACCAAAAGGTTGGTAGAAATCAAGACTAGAAAAAGCCCCAAACAAACACAGTAAGTTTAGTTTATCAAAATGTGAAAGCTTGGGTTGCTACAAATAGAGCAGGAGCTGAAAAGGTCAAAATAAAGCAAGAGTTGGGGTTTTTTTATTCCTTGGGAAGCAACAAATACTAGGCTGCTATCCATTCTGCACTGAAATTTGCATCAGTGATCTCAGTCCAGACTCCTGCTCTGGTGAGTTTTTTGATCATTCATCACTCATGAACGCATTGTTCTGATTTATTTTTGTGCTGCTCAGTAATGCAGTTGTAGGTGGGAAGGAGGGAAAATTCTCCCATGAAATACAGTATTCCCCTTCTTTTCTCCCAGATAACCTATGAACGTGCTGTAACAAAATTCTGATGATGTGTTTCAGTGGTACGCCTCAACCAAAGAATGAAGTTCTTTGCTGCAGACAATATTCTGATGCAATTTAATAAACCACAGTTCTAGAAATATTTTTTAGTGCTTGCACACTTAAAAGTAGTTATTTTATCACTGTTAATTTCTGGCCAAATTCCCATGTAAGAGGAAATATACTTCTGTGGCCCAGCTCCATGACTTCCTGTGTAGTCAAACTCTCAGTAAAACTCTGAGGAATGTAAAGTGCTTTTTAATTTCTTTTTTTTTCCTAATAATGAGACCCCATATTTGAGTAATATGTTATGGCAATGGAATAAAGCATTAAAAGCCAAATTATCTTGTTTAGTCTAAATCTTGAAGAGATGTTGCTCCTTTTTTCCTATAAATTATCCCTAATATCACCAGTCTCTTGACAGATCTGAAGAAATCTGCCTGTCCCACTGTTCTGATAGTTTCAGTCTTTTCAAACAGATTTTCAGCCCCTGATCATTAGTGTGAAACAGAAAGAACAATTCCTACAGATGACCCCAAGATTCATGAAAACATCTTAAATAACACAGAAGTCATCCAGTCTTATGGAATAGCTCTCACCTGTACATGGAAATGTAAAGCACCAAGCACTTAATAGTGCAAGTAATACATGTGCAAGCAGGATTTCTCTCTGCATTTCTATCTCTGTTCTAGCCATAATTAATTTTTGATACTACAGTATTTTGCTTGTTGTAGAAAGCAATATAAATTATAAAACCAAAGATAATCAGGCTGCAGCAGTTAACAGGAATGCAAAGTTTGTCCATAGTTATTTCTAAACATTTCAAATAATTTCTGTTTCTGACAGTTACTGACAGCTTGCAGTTACTGGAGGTGAAAATTGTGATGTTAATAGTAGCTTTAGCAGTACTTACATTAGCTTCTTTTGGAATAAGAATCCATGGAATAAGAATCCACGTTCCTTTCTAAAACGTATTTAACACGTTTTCAGACCTTGCCTGACTCTCAGTATACAGCAAATTTAAATGTATTACAAAAAAAAATCCAAATGAAATGTAACTACAAAATGCAAACATGGCAGATCATTTACCAAATTTCTAGAGAGCCTTCTTATTCAAAGGAAATTTCTAGGTTTGATGTCATTTATTGTGGGTCTCTGGACCATCAAACCCCACCTGATTGCTGCCATTGTCAAGAACAACAGTTCAGGAAGAATGAGCAAATACAAGCTCAGTTGTACCTTCCCAGCTGCCCACAAACTCCACATCCTGCAGCCAAATTTCCTATGGAGCAGATGATCCCCTCTTTGTCACTTTGGATCCCTTGCCCTTTTGGAAGGTAAGAACATCACGGTGCATTACTGTCCCTAGCCATTTGCAGGCACACACTGCTCTCCAAGTGGAAAGATGCCATCAAGAAAGAGCAGTTTTCACTGACCTGTTCCTGAGCTTCAGCTTTTACTATTTTGGAGTCATTTTTTGGTATTTTTTTCATTTTGTGTCCGACAGGAAGATTTGTTTTCTATGCACGTGTTCACTCAAGTGCTCAGATTCTGTTCTCAAATGACCACGAATTCAGAACATCTACTTAATTGGAAACCGTGGTTCAAATTATGAACTTCTCTACACCAACAAATGTTTTGAAAATTCCTAAATTACTTTGGAGTGCAAGTCTGATTTTCACAAATATTTGGCTATTTACTTAGGATCCTAAAAACCTCGAGAGTGAGATGAAAGACTTGTCCACATACCAAGACTTCAATACAGGTAGTTTCCACTGGAAATGCCCACAGAGGAAGTTGATGCAGAATACTTGGTGTGTTCTTTGCTACCCTCTAGATTCCCTTTCCCAGCAGAGGAACCCTTAGACTCCTAAATACTTTGAGCACTTGAAGGCGTTGTTTGAGTATGATCTACTCATTTCTGTTAACTGCAGGGTACTTGCTCTAACCACCTAACCAGAAATCCTGTTCTAAGAAATGAAGTTCTCATCATTGAGTAACCAGAACTGCGAAAATGAGAGTTCGGTTCTTGCCCCTTCCTTTGTTACTTTGGGCAGACACTTGGTCTCTCAGCTCACCATCTCCTAACTGGAGGTGGTTGCACTTCCCTTCTCCTTCATTTTGTCTGTCTTGTCAGTGTAGATTACAAGCTCTTGTGAGAGGGAGGCATTTCTCTCTCTGAGTAATGCCTGGTATTGCACAGCTCGAATTACATGTCTAGGTGGTATTATAATCCTAAATAATGAATACTTTTTCTCATGGGAGGAAACAATGGAATTCAATGGAATTAGTCAAAATCCATTTGTTCCACTGCCACCAAGATGGGTACCTGATCTGGGCTGTTGCTGTGCCTCAGGGCCTACTGACATACTGAAGTGTGCTTCAGCCTCTGAATGCACATGTGCTGTAATTTGATGCTGCCAGGAAGCACTAAAATGTAAAGAATAGAGATCAGAACAGCTCCCCATTTCAGTATTTTGCACCCTTCTAATTCGTTTTGGCTTTACCGTTTTATCCTCTTCCTTTATCACACAGTGGATCCTGTTTCACTCATCTTTCAGTGCTGCATTTAAAACAAAACCAGTGCAAGCTCAGACTAAAACAGTGGTACTGGTTCTAATCCAAATCCTTCATCTGCTTGTGGACATTTATTTAGAATAAAATTATCCGAGTTTGGTTTTAACTGGGTACAAATGGAAATCAGCTATTTTGATAGACATCCTTTTCATCCTGGAATATGAATAAAGCCGCATTCGTACAGGAGTTTGGTGTTTAAATGTGCATTAGCACGAATTTGTTATTAGGCTAGATCAACAGGCTAGAACTTGCCTCAATCTGGGAAAGGATGATATATTTTTGTAGGTATAACCCAGCTGCAGAACAGCAGAGCTGTGTTCAGAGAGGGGAACGTGTCCCATTTACAGGCACTGGTGCAGCCTTTCGTGGTGCGGAGTCATGCAGGTAACTGGGGGGCATTTGGCCTCTTTTAACCCTCGTTTCTTCCACTACGGGTTATATCACCCTTTAATTTTGCCACCTGACAGTTTGGTTCTAGATCCTCGAGTACATATTTATACATATTTATATTGTCTAAGACATTGCATGAGATGAACTCTAATGGTATCTAAAGTGGGCTTTATATCCCCTTTACTGTCTATTTATAGGCTTTTAAATACTTTGGTATTTAATGATGTGCTCCTTGATATGCACATACACACACAAGCCATCTAGAAGCTAAATAAATTCTTGTCTGTTAATATAATGAACAAAGGGAAGTGCTCTTGTGTTATCTTTATGCTTTATCTGCCACATGAAGCAGGTCCAAACAGTAGCATTACTTATGGGGTTGTACTGAACAAGAAAAGGAAGCTGTATCTCTAACATGTTAATTTAAAATACATTTTTGACTGGTGCTGCTGGCAGGTTCAGAGTTGCTGCTGTGGGGTCATTGTAAGCCATGCCACCTCAGGTCATTTGAGAGCCTTTTTTCAAGGGATGTCAAAGATATTCCCCAAATGTGCTCATTCTCTGACTCTTTGGCCTTGAAAACCTAAATGCAGTTAGCAAGGTCTGCAGGAAAAAACAAAATCTGATCAGCTCTGCCTGTCATCCAGAGCACTGACATAATCCCAGCAGCAGCCAGAGCTTTGGCTTAGAATATCTGTGGAGGAATCTGCTGTATTTTCCAGCATGGGTTTGCCTTATGAGAGCAGGCAGTGTCCCTTTATGTTAATTATTAAATAAGATTGTTAAGTTGTATTGGAAAATGTGACTCATTCTTTCAAAACCTGTTGCCTTTAAGTAGAAACAGTATTTATCCTCCAAAAGCTTCCTGAAGTGGTAGTGGCAGCAGCAGAATTTTAATGTACCCTCTCTCATTCATCATTTGAAGCCTACAACAACAAGCGATGAATCTTTGATGAACCTTGTCAAGCTTCCTTCGGATTGTAATAGCAGTTTTATAAGCTTCAAAGAAGTTCAGAAGTAATTTGCTATGACTGTATCGACTTTTTTTAATCTATGAGCACTCAGCCCAGCACTGATACCTGACTGGATTAGAAAGTCTTGTCCCTGTGTTTCTGGTGTAAATGAAAACCTATGTTCCAGAAATTACAAGTATATTTTCCAGAGAAATCCCAATAAAAGCTGCTGGACTACAGAGATCCTTTTAAATATATATATATATATTTTTTTTTAAATATATATATATATATATTTGCTGTAAGTGTAATAAATCTATTGATAGTATCTAGAGACAATCTCTTATCCTGGAGCACTGGGAGCAATTATGAATTGCTGATGCTTCTTTTCATTGAATTGTAGGGCTCTGTTTTCTCTCTGCAGCATGTTCTGACACCCATGAAGCACACTTCTATCTCCAGCAGGTATCTTGTACTGAGAGCACGGTACAGATTTAATCAGAGATAAAGAGTGTGTTCTCAAATGAGGACATTACTTTTGTCATTTCTTGTTTTGTCATCTTGTTTTTGTGCCTCGCTGTGCTAGAGGCTAGAGTCGGAACTACTGAGCACTCAAAGACCTGGAAATTTGTTTACTGCTAACACAACCTTTGCAGTCACCAGTATTGTTGGCTACAAAAATAACTTGTCCTTTTGGAAGAAGTTTGCCCTGGAACTTTATGACTTGCAGAAACTCTGGGTATAGTTTTTCTCCTGGATTAAGTCTAGATCTGCACAGCTGCTGTGTTTCAAGCCTCTCAAAAAGACAGAGCAACCGATCTACAGAAGATTCTTGGCACTCTGCAAAGCCCAAACAGAGCAGAGCTGCTTTGCCACGTCCTTGCCAATGACTTGGGGCGATGTGCTCTTGGTAGGACTCCATCCTGCCTTACAGATTTGGACTGCTGGAGTGGTTCCCAAGGGGGAACAGCTATTAGCTGGCCCAGGCTGAGGTCATCTCTCTTATTGTGTGAAACGATGGGCTGCTCTGCCGGTTCTAGCTGTGTTTCTCCAGTGTTTCACTTCGGCAGTACATCAAAGGGGTAGAGTAACACTGGAGAGGTGCAGCAAAAATAGACAAGTTGTTTAGTGGGTTTCTGCTGGTTGGTGGTGAGGCTACAGACTCCTTAAATCCACTCAGGGCAGACAGGTATCTATAAATCCTACCCAAGTAAGCATATTTCAGTTTCAGTCACTGATGACTTAACAAGGCTGTATGTGCAGAGGTGAGTATATCAGGGAAACGTCTTCTTCAGTAGTGGGTGAAAGAGGTGGCCAAAGGATACTGGAAGTGTTATGTTCTCTATTAAGCCTGACTTTGAGTCTGTGGTTTCTCCAGAATGTTCAGAACACTCTCATAGTGTCGGTCTGTGTAATATGGCTGTGAGATTGGAAAGACAGAAGATCCTGATGTATCACCTTTACAATATTCATTATCAAATTCTGTGATGAGTAACAACATCATCTTTTTTTAGTGAGCAATACCAGAATTCTGTGTGCTTCTACACTTATTTTTCTATGCCTCATCTCCCTTTCAGTGATACCATAGCAGCATATATTTTTAGTAGGGGTGATTTGAACAACATTTTCGTATTCTCTGTGTTATTCATTGTTTCTACTTCACATGCAACTGTGTGTGGTTTTCTTTTTTTTTATGTTTAAATTGCAGCTGTCATGCAGGAGTCTTCCCTGAGCTCTCCAACTCTGACAGCCAGCTGGGCAGATATCCAGCTGGGCAGATTGAACTGAGATGTCCAGTTGGACCAATTCCTTACTTGGATTTGGAATGCAAAGCAGCTACTTTTAAAACTGAAATAAACCTATGTGTTGGCCCTTGCAACCTCTGCTCTGGCCTGTGATTCTGCAGAAGCAGACAAGCCCCCTGAAAGTACACCCCCAAATGGAAGTATTGCTCATCCCGATTTCTCATGCCAAGAGGTGCAGATTTGTAGGAGGGAGAGGAGAGAGGGAACACTGAAGTGGATGAAGAAAATTAGCTTTGGAGGGAAGCAGGGCAGTATGAAAAAAGCAAAACATCTGTTCTGCCCAAAGAGCCTATTCTGTTTCTCCAGTCTGAGGAGGCTGGTTTGTTTTAATGATCAAAGTTATGGGTAGGTGGTTATCTGAGCAGGCTCACCAGATCTTTTTTGGGGTAGATTTTCTGTGTCATTGCTGCAAACTTGAGAAGCAGATGAGCTATTGTACTCTGACACAGGTTCAGTGTGTGATCATGGCCAACTGGCCCAAAACTTCTACACTGCTATTTCATTCCTGCCATGGAGATGAAAATACTGTGTCTCGACACTGCATTGTAAGGTTTATCTATAGCTTGTAAAAGAATTTGAATACATCGTGTGACACATTTCCCTAATAAAAGAAATCCTTTTCTAAGGAAGAGAGGCAGCATATTTTAATATTTCAAATACTTGACAGGGGAGCTTCGGTTTATTTCTGATTACCCTAATGACTTATTGTCAGTGAGGCATCACTTCATTTTTAAGAACACTGATTTTCCCCTCTCTCCAAATTTGGTTGAGTGTTGAAGCATCCTACTTTGTAATGCATAAGGAAATTTCCAGATGGAAAATACCAGAGAGGAAAGCACATTATCACAGCTCAGAAGTGCTGTGTAACCTTCAAAGGATTTTGAATGGTTAACAAATTGCATGTCTTCTTATGAAAACTGCCTTGGCAGCAGAAGTCTTAAAAATGGCACTGTGAAAATTATGGCATTGTTTTTAAGAAATTTCAAGTCCTTATTTGCATAATAGCCCAGCAAGTTCATCTGTTCAGATCCTGCTTGCAAGAAAACCAAGGCGTTTTGTTGGTGCTCTGAGCAGTCCACAGACACGTGGGCTGTGACACACGGCATAGAAGTTTTCCAGGTCTGACTGCAGGATAGCTCCCGGGGCGATACGACTTGGCTGGCTGTTGTCAGAGTTACCTAGGTTTGTTCACGTTCATCGAGTGAAGGGGGAGACAAAGGCGCTCTGTACAACAGTGCTCCTGTAATCCTGTAATTCGGGTTGGTGAAATCAATTCCCTGGAGAATCTGTTTGGGAATGAAAACTCACGTAATCAATATCTGTGCCTGACAAGTGATCACTCATCTCAATTACCAAAGTGCACTTCTTGCTCTCAGCAGCACAGCAGGTTGAGTTCTGACTTACAGAAACAATTTCTCATAGTGCATCAAAAATCCATTAATTTTCATTTGGAGTATTTAATTTATTAGACAAGTTGGGCTTGCACAGTGGTACAGCAATTCCATTATATTTCTAGCTAAAAAAAAATGCAGTTAAAAACAAAAAACCCATGACATACTGGCTATTTATTATGCTATCAGAAAGTTTGGCTGAATCTTGACAAGTCCATAAGGAGCGGTTCTAGTTCTGTTTTCCTAGTTTTGAGCTGCAGCTCCCAGGATGGGACTGGGTGATTCTCGTCAGTGATGTGCTAAAGCCAGAATTTCCACAGCTCTCTAAAATCCTGGGGTAAAGAACATAATCGAGTTGAAGTTGATTTGGTTTGGATTTCATTTATTGTAGGAATTGCAAGTCCCTTCCTATCACCATAGCAGCAAACATTTCAAAGGCAGTATTTATAAACTTTTACTATAACTTATCTTGTTCTCTGACACAGTTGTAAGAGTAGAATTACTCTTAATTTTCTACATTAAATTTACTGTCTGAGCCCAAGCTGTGAGGGACTCCAAACAACTCAATTTTGTATCTCTGTTCTCAGACAAAACAATTTTGTTTCTACAATGAGATCAAACTCTTCACTGGGTTATTTGTAATTTGAGAACGTTCTGCCTAGGTTCTAACTTGGCTTTCTTGTTTCCAAGTTCCTTCCAGTCATGTGAAGAGGGAAGGGTTTATAAGGTGGAAGATAAGAAAAAAATGTTAATTTCTGTTCATAAATTTAAAGATATACTATTCTTGAAAATGTTTCCTCCACTTTTCCCTGTTGCTTTAGCAGTATCTTGGGGAAAATACGCTGGCTCATCTTCACAGAGGAGTTATGATGATTAGCCTGATGTAGCCAGAGGACAGTTTCACTTTCCTGCTGTTTTTATTGCAACTAAGAAGCTTGGAAAAAAGCAAAAGGAAGAAGCTGTACTGCTAAAACCCCAGAAAAATGGGAAAAAAGCTAAAAAACACACATGCACAGAAGAACCCCCAAACACAAATAGGTATAGATGCTCTGATAAACCTGATAAAACATGTTCAAACACGCTGAAACATCAAAAATTGCTTAAAACACCAGAACACACCATGCACTGTACATGACTTCACAGAAGCTCAGGGCCTTCCAGCTTGTGTTAGTGCTGTACCAGAGATGTGACACACAGGAGCAGTGCTGGTCTCTGCCACACCAGACATTGAGTCAGCTCTTATCCCTGGTTCCAGCTGGACATTCAAGAAGGCAGAGGGGTGAAGGGCAAGCGCTGAACTTCAAAATATGTCCCTACAACTTCTTTAAAAATTCCACCCTACTGATGAGATATTAGCTGCCTGCTTGAGGTCTGTGATGATCCAGGTCCCTCATCCATGAAGTGCTGACATTTGGCACAGTGTGGATTAAACAGCAGGTAGTGGAGAAACTAAACAAAGCTGTCAGCTATCCCCTGAGCTATCACTATCACTCTATCACTATCAGCTATCCACTAAGCACATCAAACATTCTCCGAGAGATTTAAAGAATAATGACACTATTTGCCTAATTACTTGTTGCATAGTTAACTGATTGTTTTGACAGTAAAATTACTTTAATTTAGATGTCTGATCACATAGGACGTTTTTTTTTTTTTTACCTCTTTTAATTCATTGCTTATTGCCCTGCCACGATTCCATTCCATGTTCCCATGGAGTTTAATCCTCATGTCTCTAAAATATTAAAACCACTTGAGGCACAAGGTCAATGTTGCCATGCACGCAGTGAATACTAATGCAGATGCTGTGCTTCATATTCCAGACTGAGGCTTCCAGGAGGAGGAGGGGTCAGGAAACCTTTCAAGTGCTGCACTAACATCGACAGCTTTATTATCATGTAAATCAAGTAAGAGGAAATGTGTTTAACAAAACATCAGAGTTTGTCAGGGCTTTTTTATGATTTAGGAAATACCACTTAGGAAATGGAATTTGAGTTTGTGGTCTGTATTAACTGGATGCCTAAATGCAGCTGTACAGTGATGTGTGCAGAGAGCTAACTGTTGGATAGAACACTTGTGTGAACGGCAAAATCTGTACACAAACCAACGTGTGCAACAGACTGTGACTTATTTCTTGGCATGTAAAATTGCGTAAGTGGAATTCGGAGTTGCCTGGCAAGGGTCAGCAGCTGCTGCTTCCAAGAGCTGCTGTTGCACTTACGTGTTACCACAACAGCTGAGTAGAACTCATAATTGTTTGGTGGGTCCTCATATTGTCTCACTGAACTAGAAAGACCTGGTGATAAAGGTGTTTATTCAGCATCTGTGCTCTGGAATCAGAGGAAAGAATAAAGGTGGTGGTGAGAGAAGCAGACAGGTAATCAGGCAAAATTAATTGATGGAAGAGAGGACAAAATCCACTTAACAATGGAGAAGGACAGACGGGTAGCAAGGGGAACCTGAAATAATAAATAAATCTGTTCTGTCTGTCCATTATATGTTTCTCACTGCTCATCTGAGTTCCAAAAAACCACAATTCCAAGTGTGGAGGCTGGCAAGATTGCAACTATTCAGAGCACAGGAGCGAAATAATCGTGACGAGTATAATCCTGAACTGGAGCTTGCTCATTTCAATTTCTAATCAGACCTGTGCATGGCACAGAATAAATGATAATTATAAGCACTGCAGGAGCTTGTTGCTGTCATGACTGAAGTCTGATCATTCTGTATCTGTTATTTAATTAAATTTGCTTATAAATTCCACATTATGTGACATTAAAGATAAGACCCAAAGTTGTTCTTTTAATCCCTCAAAACTTCTTAGCCCAAACTGCTCCGTCATGCTTTCTTCCCTGGAAAAACCAGCTAGTAGTTAGATCTGTTATTTTTGTTGTAACAGCTTGCTCCTTTCAAACTCATTCATGCATCGAAGCCAAAGGCTGAGTATTCCATGGTGACTTAAACTTTGACTTGTTTTCATTAAGTGTAACAGGTCTGATTAGCTATTTATGGAGGCAATCATACAGCCACTGGTGCAGAGCATCTGAATACCTGCAACAGTGCAAAAATTACCAGGATTTCCAGCCTTAGGGGATGGTATTTCTGATTTCAGATTTAACAGCTCAGAGGCTGTACAGAAAACATGCAGGTACATGCGCCTCACAAGTTCTTTCCCTGCTTGAGAAAGATCTGTAGGTGGAAACCTGGGGCAAAAGAACAGTTCAGAGAACTGAATGAGGCTCGGCTCTGCCACTGCACTGACTTGGGCCTCTGAGGGGTTTTTTGGGTCTTTTCTTTTTTCTCCTTTGGTTTTTTTTGTTTTGTTTTGGTTTTGGTTTTTTTGTTTGTTTGGTTTTGGTTTTGGTTTTGTTTTGGGTTTTTTTGTGTTCATTAACTTCAACATAGCCTGAATTTTGCATAGAGTATTGAAGGGGCTCAGCAGTGAAAGTGGCCACTTCTTTGAGGGGTTTCTGCTTCTGTGCATCCGTGACTACTAGATGCTAAAATTTTTTACCTTCTTGAGGAGAAGCCTTAATATCCTAGATTCCCTTTTGTTAAAAATCTGGAATTACGTCCTTAGGGGCAGTGTTGAGCCAACATTTTTCTTCAAAATAATTAATCTACCTTTTGCATATTATTGTTCTCTTTCCCCAGACTGACTTAAAATAGTTTTTTTCTTCTCACAGTTTTGATGTCTTTTTTCCCTAACACAAAATGCAAACTATCAATTGATGATGTTTATATGGCTTAATAAAACTCCCTTAATTTTTCTTTTACCAGCAAAATGTATCCTGACACATTCAATAATTGAAATTAGTTTTACATTATGGTCATTTTTTGTAAAAACTATTTCCTAATATTAATCATAGAAGGGTTTGTAGTGGAAGGGACCTTAAAAATCATCCAGTTCCAACCCCCCTGCCATGGGCAGGAGCACTTTTTCTGAGACCAGCTTGCTCAGAGCCCCATCCAGCCTGGCCTTGAACACTTCCAGGGTTGGGGCATCCACAGCTTCCCTGAGAAACCTGTTCCAGTGTCTCACCACCCTCACAGCAAAGAATTTCTTCCAAATATCTCATCTAAACCTACCCTCTCTCAGTTTAAAAATATTGCCCCTTGTTCTGCTCCTAAGTCCAGGTCTGCAGTTCCTTACTCTGCATTTGGTGCTGTTTGTTATCAAAAGCTGTTTGATGGGAAAAGGGCTGATAAAGAATTTGTGATAGAGAAATACAGTGGTTTCACAGGGGTCTGTCTTATTTTATGGGTTTCATATGATGCATTCTCTTTTAACTACAAAGGGTCCTTCAAGTAAAAATAATCTTTGGTCTTAGAATTCATTAACACATGGCAGCACAGAGGCTGTCACACCCCTGATACTGCTCTACATGTTCATGTTCATATTTTAATTGGCACTAGACTGCACTGAGATACCAATTTCAGTTGGCTAAAACCAATTTATATATGAGATGTACAGGAGTGTGCATTGTTTTAATTAATGTGGTCTCTGTATAACCAGTGTTCATAAACCAAATAATTTGTTATATCTTCCACTCAGTTTTAAAGAAAAGCATCCTATTGAACCACTTTAATCATCTTTAATGAAGATTAATTGCATAGTTGCAGTAATATATTGTCCTCTTTGTGAGCAAAATAGCAATAAAATAAGGATGAGATTTTTGAATGAGAAACCTGTCATTTTCAGTGAATAACAACACAAAATTAGGTACAACTTCAGTTTCTTCTCAAACTTCACTTTCAGCTTGGCCACATCTCTTGTACTCTTATCCAGTTAGCACTGTGGCTTTGTTAAATGTGTCCTGGTCAGTTCTTGCAAGTTCTAGTTACTCGTCCTTTTATGCTTAGCTTAGCCTAGAGGCAGTTTTGCAGACCCAGCCTTTTTTTTTTCCCAGCATTATCGTTCACCATTTTTCCTGTACATTTTCATTTTGTGATGCATGTTCCTGGAGGCTGACGAGACAGCCCTTAGTCGCTGGAGAAAGTTGTGCCTGCAGGGTGCTATGGCACAGCCAGAGCAAAGAATTCCCATATTCCCAGGATTGCAGGGAGGTGAGTGTTGTTGTTCTGCTGAAGGAGGGGAAGAGGGCAGGCCCAGTGTTTGACATCATGCGTGTGTGTGTATGTGTGTGTGTGTGTGTGTGAAGCCCTGCAGTGGGTGAGGAACAAGGCACTCCCACCTAACAAAGCTGCTCTCCTGCTGGCTGTTGGGAATGTGATGCTGCAGAGCACTTGGATGAATTTTTTTTTGTCTGGGCAAACTTGCCAGGAAAACAATGATTTTGCACTCGGGAACCGGTGATCATTATAATGAATTGTCTGAAAAGCACAACTAGCAAGGAAAGATTTTCTAGCTGCTTTATTTTGAGCATGCACATAGACACACACTGCCCAGATACTTCGTAATTAATTAATGTTTTGTGAGCCTGAGGCTCCTTAATTAGACCAACGATTTGAAATTGTATTCAACTATGCAGGATGTAATTTATACTAGAAGTGCCCATAGTAATTATCAAGACTGGGAAAGAGGTGACCCAGACAGGATTTAACTAAAAACTTGTCAGCAAAAGAAATTAAATAAACACTCAGTGTTCCTGGGAGATGAGAAAAGTGAGTCCCTGATCGCTCTCTCACTAGATGATTTTATGCAGAACTGGTCTGTTGTGCTAATACTTCCTGATATTAAAACCCCCCTTTCCTTGTCCTCTATATGATTTCAAATGGTGAAATCCTTTAACAACATACCTGGAATATTAGTGAGAACCTGTCAGATTTCTACACAAAAATAACTGCATCTCAGACAGGGACTTTTATATACATCTTCTAGAGGAAGCACCTATAAACCATTAACTATCTAATAAGAATTTACTCAATACATTAATCCTAATTTTGGGGTTTTTTAAACAGGCTGTCTTAGGTTATGTGATTCAAGGCTCATCCCTATGGCCCAACGAAGCACGGAAGCACCATGGCACATGGGGGAAGCCCAAATAACTCAGGGGTTACTGCCTGGGAGTGTGTGACACATTACAGTCACTAAACTCCATTTCTGACTATTGTGCTGAGGGATGGGACTCTATTCTGTGTTTGTGGGGGTGGGGTGGGGGGGGTTCAGTGCCAGCAGCTGAGGTGGGGACCATGGGTCATAACGGGGGCTGTTGTCTTTGTGTCCACAATGGAAGGGATGGGGGTCTGTACCCACCATCTGGGTGCACGTGCCAGGATGTAACTCTCAAGCAGGACCAGTGGCAAGCAGGAGAAGAGGCTTGGGAGCCAGGTACTGAGGTGGCTGTAAGTCTGGGTCAGGTACTGGAGAGATCAGCATCACAAGGTGGCTACTGGAAGGGACCAGGAGGTCCAAGCCAGCTCCTAGTGAGACCCTGGGGTCTGGGGCTGACTGAGAGCAGTTTGCAGGTCTGTTTCTCTGTGTGTGGGGCATCTGGAGATAAAAGGATCCAAGGGCCAGCTACTGGGGCCATGATGTGCATGTATGTTTATGTTTTCCACTAATGGACCTTCCTCCTGGTCATCCAGAGAGGGGAACAGGATGAGGCTGTTGGTGCTACCCTGTGCATGAACGAGTGTTTCTGTCTGAGGGAACATGTGTGGGTGTTTATTTATCATCTATTTGCATGAGAAAACTTGCTGGTGTCTCCTAGTTACTCTAAGGTGAACTTTCCTGTACATCAGCTACACTGAGTGCTGTGGGGGAGAGGAACCAGAGCCCAGGCAAATGTGTGGATAATAAAAGCAAGATACCCTTGGATCCTTCCCTTTTCCTGATCTACGCCAACAGCAGCAACCTTCAACTGGATTGCAAATACACAGTTTGCTCTATGAATATTAAAATTATTCATTATACTGCTTTCAGCTTGAGTCTTCCAGCCCAGAGAAATGAGAAAATTGATGGGCATGAATAATCAGTCAGTGGTATATATCTTTGTCAGCTCAATATTTTTTCAGCAATCTGGAAATGAAAATGAGAAAAAAAATTATATGAGCATGTTAGTATATATGTATTAATGGCTGACAGTTTTAATGATTATTTAATATTTCTATTTTAAGGCACCAGGCATTTAGTCATCTGATTGCCCAGGCTCTTCCTCAGCATTGCATCAGGTTTATGAATAACCTGTAATGACAGATGGCAAAGGGCATTTTCTGACAGCTATTGATTTCCTGGAGTTGCTGAGAGATGGAGGCAAATAGCTCCGTGACTATCCATAGGACAATTACAATACTGGCTTCTCAAAACAAAATCCTGGGCTAACAACTTATTAAATTTTCCTCTTCTCCTAACATATTTTTCCTGGTTTCGCTCTTTCAGAACCTCCTGAAGCTCTGTGGAATGAAAGCTGTCTGCTTTCAGGCTAGTTAGTTAAATTTGCTGTTTTAAACATGTTTCAGTAATAAAGAAAGCCATTGTCAGCTGTGGACCAACAACATTTTCCCACCATGTTGGCAAAATGCTTTCCTGTGAAGAATTTCAGAGTGCCACACAGAACACATTCATTTTCTGGAAAAAAGTCCCAAGAGCTGGACCAGGGACCTGACTGCAGATTTGTTGTCAATATGTGCTTCTTCCTTACGGCTTTTTCAAAAATTGCAACACAGAACATTTTAGTGGAGTCCAACATCAGTAGCTTGTCTAGCAAAGTACTGTGAAAGCCACATTTTAAAGAAAACAAAACTCATCTTTCTTCTTTTAGTAGTACTGTTTGAAGCATATCCTGTGACTTCTCTGTGTGTGCTCTAGACTAGCCCTGCAGATCACTAGGAATTCAGTTTCAGTTCTGCAGAGCTGATGTACATCAGCATTTGCTGTTACATCTTAAATGAAATTGAGAAGACAAAATCAATCCTGCAGAAGGCAAGGCCATCAACAGCCTTATCTGCATATTTTAAAAGAATTGGGATTTTCTGCCTTTTAGGGCAAAAGCTCAGCTTTCATAAAGTGGAAAAATTGAATATACATTTTCAACATCACTAAGTGATGCAAACACAGTCTACATGGCTTTCTTCCCCCTTTTCTTCTTCTTCTTTCTTTTTTTTTCTGTTTTAGTAAGAGTTACCACATTATGTGCTAATTGTTGCTGACTTCTGTATAATGTTTAGGCAGCCTTCCAGGTCCCAGCAGGAAATGGTCTGCCAGCTGAGCTGACCACAAGGTTGACAAGGCCAGTTCTGAGGGCATTTTCTGTGCTGCTGGTACCTGCCAACTGAGAAAGAAATTAATTTGTACGAATTTCACACTGGCACTGAAATTTGATAAAGCTTTAATAAAGGAATGATAATGGCATTTAGTTAAAATGAAAAAGGAGTGCAGAACAGTACTGCCAAACATCCATAAGGACAAATATTTTGATCAGGGAACAGCCTGATCTGCTGTCTTGTCAGTTCTGATGCAGCACGTATAGCGTTTTGTTCACAAGTCTCTGTATCTCTGCCACCCTCTTTTTGCTCTAGCAGCAGACACAGGCTATAAATGCACTTCCTACAGGAGCAGGAGAGGTCACTACACAATTCATGAAGTTTCTCTTCCAGGCCAGAATTCCACTGCACGAAAGGAAGGACAGGGGGAGCACTGTTCATATAAAAAATACATAGCAAAAAAGTCACGCTATTCCATATCTTCTTTTTTTTCCTGGTACTTACTAGCCATAACTTCTTTCTCCTGGTGCATGCACATTTGGCAGCCTGTTCTTTTGAAGGCTTATTTCAGGCCTTTGACCAAAAAAAAGCTGTTTTCCTGACATGCCAGCAGTCGGAGCCAGATGTCACAGCTACCTCGGCATTCTCAGTATGGCTCTTTCAGAGACCTTCAGCTTCAAAGCTGTCCATGAATGTTCCATGTTTTTATTCAGGGACTAATGAGAAAGAACAGGAACAGCGGCCACGTTCCAGGAAGATGGGAAAAACTGAGAGAGGACCTGATAACAGAGCAGTGATTATCTACTGTCAGTGTACAGTTTTTATCTAGATACCAGTAAATTTACTGATTATCTGGCAGAGACCACAGTCACTTCCTTGCACATATCTGGGACAAATCTGTCCCACAGCAGTTCATAAATGCAAGAAACAACATGGCCCAGAACAGACAAGCAAGTCCTCATCTCCACCATGAGACTGTCACATTGAGAAACTCAGATCTGGAATACTTGGAGGAAGTACAAAATGGCCAAATGTTAACATGCTCCCATAAATTACATTTTTTGCACTAGAATAAAGCTTGATGTTTGCATATTTACCCTTCCCTGGGTCAAGACTGAACAGCTTTTTTTGCCCCCCCTCCCCCCTTTTTTTTTACCTAATCTATTCTCTACCTCAGACATAGCACTGCACAGCTGGTCTGCTCTCATCATACTCAGCCCAGTGGATCAGTAGAATCTTCCTCAGTTATTGCCCTCATTCATTATGAGTTATGTTTTCTGTGTGATAACATGCAATCCAATAGGAAAAGTTATTCCAAAATATAAGACAACTGAAAACCTCCCTGGAAAGAAGGACTGTGGTATTTAATAATTATCTTTTACTTGAGTCTATGAATGGAGACTTTATCTTCAAAGCTGTAGGTTGGTTTGGGGAGTGGGAGCTAACTGCTCTATAAACCCTTTCTTCACAGTCTCACAGTTAGAGCAGAGAAGATTTCTTACAGAAACTTGTCAGAAAAATCTAAAAAAAGCAGTGGAGAACGAGACTGTAAAGGTGGATGGTACAGTTCTGTGCCAAAAAGAGCTTTGCTTTCTGAAAAGAGGTGAGAGAGCAAAATACACAAATACAAAATAAGTTGCACTGAAACTAACGAAGACTGGCAGTTTCCTAAACTGTGCTTTAATACTCCCTAATCACTCCCCAGAAATACTTCCATCTTCAATTTCCATGCTTGGATTCCTCCTCTCAGCTTCCTCTCAAATCACCTACTAATTAAACAAGACTATTAGAAGCAATTATTGTGATGCAAGCCAGAATGCAGGTCCTTACTGGTCAAATACTTTATGGTGTATGGGATGCAGACCATTCTCACGGTTCAGAACAGATAAAAATTAAGGTTCCATTACACAAAACCTCATTTTTCACAAGCTGAGAAGTTCACATCTACAGCTCTCATATAAGTTTGGATGCAAGGGATCAATTAGTTCAAAATTCATCAAGAAGAAGCTGATAGACAAACATCAAAATTTTAAAATAAAGAATTTAGACTAAAATACCCTATGTGTGGTTTTAACCCAATCTAAAAAATTCAGGATTTGAGGTGTCCTGTAAGAAAGCATTCTTGTCTCTTCAGCCTCAGAAAAATATTTGCCTTCCTCATCACCTGTGAAAAGAACAAGGAATCAAAAAACTGAGCTGTGCCAGAAGACTGAGGATTATGAACTTTTGGAGCTTCCTGCCACAGGTATCTGAGGAGGATGACGGTATGAGGAGGTTCAAAAAGGGAAAAGCTAAGTTCATGGTCAGCAGGTTCACAAACAGATGCAGAGCAGCCCTACAGTCCCAAACATCCATGATGCGTAATTCTGGATGTGAGGGGAAGACAAGGGAGATGGACAGCAGAAGGCAGGTTTGTGTGATCTCCCTGAGTAGCTTCTACTCCTGCTAATATTAGAGACAGAACCCTGGACTTCACCTTGTCATGCCATTTCAAAGGTTTTTGATAGAGTATTTGAGGGCAATATGAACACTCCTTTAGTTTCCCTTCAAGACAACCACCGTTAAACAATTCCTTAAGGAGATTCCACCAACAATGGCAGGTCTGTAGCTGGATTTCAAGCAAAACCACTTTTCGTCTAAATCCCCACATTTTCATGGTTACTCAGTATCAAATACTTCCTGCAGGAAAAGGCCTCACAATAAAAGGCAGCCTTTGAAGTTTTCCTTACGAGGTTCCTAGGAGGAAGACTTTCACTCCCACCACTGCACAGGCATTAAATATGTAATAATCAAAATGTAGTCATATAGCACTTTCCCAGGCAGAAGCCAGCCTAAAAAAAAAAAAAATTAAAATGCCCTACAAAAAAGTACTGTAAATCTAGGATTATCCTGTGTATACCAAAGTTATCCAGCCAAAGGGTGCCTGCCTACACATAAGGCTAATATGAAATTTTCAGTCTTACAAAACATCCCAATTTCCCCAAAGCCTCACTAGCAAAAAAGAAACAGTTGTGCAAAAAGTAATCTAACATTAACCCTTGAAGGGAGTCTCTAAAGGCTCCTATGCTCTACTACAATATTTTGGCTTTGGACCACTCCTACGACACCTCTAGCCTCTCAGTGGTGCTGCATTTCCGACAGCCACAGCTGCCCAGGCCCAGAGATCTGCCCAGAACTGCACATGCAGCAGCACTTTCTTTAATTTATGAGTGCACGAGCTAATTCTGGCCTCCAGAATTAGCAGAATTCTGGCCACTATTCTTAAAGATCTGATTTCGGACTTCTGGGCACACAGATTTAGAAAAGATTCAGGAATCTACACGCTTTGTATTGAACTTTACTTGCACAGCATATGATTCTAGCAGTAAACTCTCAGTCAGACTTTTAGTACAATGGAACTACAGCTAGGACAATATCCTTTCTTCCTAACAGTAAGAAAACAACTATTGAATTAAATCTGCAGCAATGACTGTCTCCCCACTATGCCCCCAGTGTGAGCTGCATCCTCGAGATCAGCACGCCTCATTAGGAATCAGGTGGTGTTTGGGTATTTGCTTCTGCAGTGCTGCAAATTAAAAGCAGTTAATTGTGCACTAAGTGGCAAATTAAGTATTTATCTGCTTTGAAAAAATTAATAGTGGAAAACTATAAAGGCAAGTGCACTTACTGCAATAAGCACAATTTAGATAAAAGAATACACATTTTTGTAAGGAGGTCAACAAGAAAAAACAAGAATTTCTGAATATTTTAATCTTCATATTTTTTATACACTATCTATGGAAAGCATAAAGGAGTCTGAAAAGATATTTTGAGGATTTTTTAAAATCCTAAATCCAGACAAAAATAGTCATCTAAAAAATCCAGTTCAGCAAGACCATTGTACTTTTTAACCACAAAACTGTTAATACAGAGTAAAAAAACATTGAAAACCAAGAAAGAACAGAGGCTTTCAATCCTGATTTGCAGTTGTCACTGAGATATCAGATTTGTTTGGTCTCCCAGTTTAGGTCCCCCTTTTCCACTTCCTTAACAAATCACAGCATCATCAAAGCCCAGACATGATAATAAATAACCTGGTAAAACTGTCAAGTGTTATAAACTTCATTATGAACTGCAAATATATATACATTAAAAAAAAAAAAAGACCAAAATAGATTACTGCAAATCAACATCTGAAAAGTAGGGGTAGGATCTGGCTCAGTATGTGCTCGGTGCAAAACCCAGCCTGTTCTGTATCCACCACTTGGAAATGCTGCTCTCTGCTGACATCTGGTTAGAAGTGTCATGGAAGAGCTGCTCTCTCCTTCCTCTGATTTGGCCTTCGTGGTGGACAAGGGACAGATGGGCAATGGGAGAAATGTGTCTGACAGGATTCCCACCTCCATCATCTTCATTTCATATGTTACCAGCTTACAGCCCATGTCTCACAGAATTAAATACTCCCACTTCCCACTAAAAAAGGGACTGATGTCCCAATAGTTCCTCTCTAGAGGCAAAAAGGGAAAAAAAAAGGTTTATTTGCATTCCATTCTAAACCTTGGGAACTATTTAAGGCAAATACTTAAATTCGGGAAGGACCACTGACATTGTGTTGCGTATTACATTTGCAGTGATGTTAACAAAGTACACAGAAGAATAAATGCTGCCCGAAGTGTTAGTTGCTATTGTATATGATGTAGAAAAGGAAGTGTATGATGTAGAGAAAATAGAAAGAGGTAAATATCCAGCCTTGCTTCACATTCAAATTTCAAATCATTGGCTACAGTGTCTTTTGTCTGGGATTTGAAATTCGGTGTACTAAGTCTTTGAGCCAGGTTTGCTCATTCCCGTGGGAGTTATGGAAACAACAGCTGAATACAATTTTATGAGGCTGCAAACTTAGCTGATCCCTTGAGCTCAGTTTCCTTATCCTATTTCTCTAGGATCCACAATTAGCCCTGTGCATCAGGGCTCAGGCCACTTGAAATTAGGAAATGGAAGGAAAGAGGATTGTCTTATCCCAGTGGTTAGGATCTCTTCCAAACCCACCCAGATCTTAAGATCTGGGTATATCCACAGTGGCAGCAGGTCCCTGTGCTCACTGGATTAAAGATGAAGTGCAAGATGTGCAAGCACGACCATACCTTAAATTTCAGCCTATGCTGAAGAGGTTTGCTGAATCCTGATCTAGCATTAATGTGGAAGCTTAGTTTTGCTGAATCCTGATCTAGCATTAATGTGGAAGTTTAGCTTATTTCTGAAGGGTTGGTAACATTACTTTTTTTGACAACATGAGAACATCCTGTTTTGAGAAGTGGCACATTCCCTTCCTATAGCATTACTTCATTAACTTTCTAACAGTCTGAAGCAGTTTCAGCAGGGAAGTGCTGTGGGAATTGGCTGTTGAGACAGCTGAAAACAAGGCTGACCCTTCAAACCTCTCCTTGATCCATCCACATCCCAAGAGACCAGTGTGCTGCTCTTTCCTCACCACTTCTTGACACTCAAACAGGAGCTCATATTCCCACAATCAACACTCTTTCAGACATCACCTGCATGTTCCTCACTCTGTTTAGTACAGAACAGATGGTTCAAACCAATCCAACAACCAGCGGTGCCCCAGATCTGGTCAGGGCCGTTCACAGGCAGAGTTGGCACAACTGTGGAAGTGTCAAGCTCCAAATGAGAAGTAATGAACTCTTTACCCACACCAGACAGATACCAAAACACTTCAATCATGCCTCGAGGGTGACACTTTCCATGCCTTAATTAATGCCTCCCCTTGGGGGAGAGTTTTTAGCGTCTTTGCCAGGAATTCAGGAGACAAACGGGAACTTCAACAGTCTCTGCTTTCAGATAGTTGTTTAATGAGTCTTATCAGAGAAACAGAGTCACTAGCGTGACCCAGACACAGCACAGAGCAGAGAATGCAGGAGAAGCCCGCATTATCAAGATCAGACAGTCTTTTAAAGGTAAATTATCCAATAAAAACGTAAAACGAAAGATATTGTCACTTTTCCACCAATGTTCCATAACTCACTTTGTCACGTAGACAGGAACTGTGGAATTCTTTATCCAATCACCTTAAACTACTTCTGCTGCAGAATATGGAGTAATAGAAGAAGAAGCAGAAAGCCTGGAGAACAACAACAATCCTCCATTTTGAAGCTTTTTACCTTTTCTCTATTTACTATATTAACAAACCCAAAGACCCTAAATTTTCACCTTGTGACAATCTTACATAACATTCTATCATCTAGTTCACACCAGTGTAGATTCCAACTCTTCCCAAAGGGTAGGTAATTTTCTCCATGGGCGAAGGTCAAAGACAGTCTTGTCCAGGGGGGTAGAATCCTCCAAAACAGGCAGAAAGATATTCTCTGCATTCTGGACTCCAACAGAGGGGGCATATACACTAACAATTCTATACAGGTAAAACTTTTTCTTGGTACAGAAGCGCCTGTGGCGGCAGTAGCCATGCAGGAGTAATGAGTACCTCCAACAGCGCTATCTCACATCTCTGATAAGAACCGACTATGGCAGATCTGGACAGATCTTCTTCCAGCTACACCCCCAAGCTCATTCTGTTAAAGCCTGAGGTGGAACATCATTGGGGAATACAAAGGGGATGACTACGACTCACTCATTTCATTAACTTTTAGAGTATAGCAAGATGGGAGAGCTAAAAAGGAAGGAAAACTGAAGAAGGCTGAAGACACCATTCATTTTTCTTGAATAGAAACATCATTAAAAACTGCCTATTGTTTAGGCACAAGGATCAAAACTGACTGGTCAAAGTCTAAAAAATAATCAATAATTTATTAAGGACTTAACTGACCAAATACTGTGAGGAATCTCTATAAGAAATCCACCTGATGGTCAATCAAAATGCTTGATTGTTTCAATTGCCAGCAAAAAATATGGAGAGACTAATAAAATGCCTGTCTGCTTGAAAAATGCACGATTTGTTAGTCTCTACCTGTATTGTAAATACCTTGGTATGTGCAGGCCAAAATTTAAAAATAAGCATAGTCGAAACATGCACGTTTGGTGCTGTAAAGAAGTGGGACAAGACATCAAAGACATCAAATTATTGTTATCTCCTTGGTTCATGAGGCACCAAAATCTGACTGGAGGGTGGTCATTGCAGCATTGAAACCTTGCAGTTGAGAGGTGAAAGTTAATTTTTGGTTAAAACTGTTCCATAGCAATGCTGAGTAAAGCCAACAGTAAATGAATTCTCTAACTTCTTTCAAAAATGTCTGTAGTATGTCTCTGCACCCTAGGGAGAAGCTTTAACCTACAGGAAGTTCAGGATGACATTAATAAAGCAAAAACTTAGTTGAAATAATCAGATGTTACTTTACTACATCCTCACTGAAGTGATGATCCACCAAAGTGGATTTTTTAAAACTATTTGGTACTTCAGCATCTTGAAGTCAATCTGTTGATAATTTTTCTTGAGTCCCCAGTGTATACAGTTTATAGCCTTCGATTTGTTTCTTATTGATCATAATATTTTTTCATCATTAAAAGAACAGAATTATCTTTAAGAAATGTAGGGCTGTTTGATCAGAACTGCCAGACTGTCAGAAATCTGAAAAGGAATGTAAAACTCTGCTCAGGACTAACTCATCCACGCTTGATTTGACCATACATGGCTTTCCCTGAAGATGTGAATGGTGACTAAGCCTTTATTTGTTAATCTGAAATGCTTACACTCAATTAAAATAAGATTTCTTCAAACACATTAATAAATCTGGCTTGGTGAATCAGTTGCAAGTGGCATACTAAGAAAATGGAATCTCAAGAGACATAACAAATAATTAAGTCCTTGCAGGAAATCCATGTGTTTTCGCACTTATTCACAGGAGATTTACATGCAAAGCTTGTATTGAAGTTACTTGTAATTAACGTTAAGCACTTACAAGAACACAGAAAATTGGAATGCTAGAGGGGGAAAAAGTAGTATTTTCCAGCCATTAAGATCTATGTCTTAATTTAGATCTGCAGATTTTTATGTTTATAAAGTTTTGGGTTTATGAAACGTGTACAAAGGATGGCTCTTGAGAACTGAGACTTTCAGTATTATCCTACTATTCTGGGACGGGTTCAGATGAAAAATGCTCCACTTTTAATCCAAGAATAAAAAATTCTATTATAAGGGCTGTTATGAATCTGGATGCAATTAATTTGAGAAGCAGCTCTGATTATGTTTGTTGGCTTAAATAGTTGCATGAATCTGGTTAATACCTGTAACCAGGAATAGTCCACGTGGCTTTGAAATGAACTTCCAACCTTTCACCTCTTTTTGTTACACACAACTGTGTTGACACAATGTTTTGTAGATTCAGGTAGGGTAATTCCCCTCTGTGGGGGAAATTTGTGCTGAGGTGTATCACATTACTGAAAAACTGATTGAAGGATAACGTGCTCCAAGTAAAGCCAACAAACTCCAAATGCACACATGCAGAGTTTCCTAAAGTAATGTATTGCATTAGGGGATATGAAATAATGTCTCTAAAAGAATTTTGACCCTAGAACATTGCAAACCTGATTGGAGGGCACTCTGGACTGGCTGGGGAATGTCAAGAGGAGTGACAGTTTTCCAGTATGACACTTAAGTTCAAGTATATTTACATAAAAGTCTTTAAATCTTTAAATAGTGCATTCAGTGTATATAACCAAAAGTACCTGGAACACACTTAGCAGCAAAGCTGCTAGATCCACCTGAATCCTACAGATTTTCACTGAATTTTTTGTATTGTACTCATGTGAGGGAATATCTATAACTCATGTATGTCCCACTGTGTCGGTGATCCCAAGAATGACGTGGATAAATATCTATGGATTCATATGAGTTATGAGCCAGCTGCTACAGGAACAGATGGAGCAAAAGTTTCCCTCACTGTTACAAAATGAAGACATTTCTAAAATCCTATGTATTTTTGCAGCAAAACCAGCACCCCCTCCAAAGAAAAACAGTGTTATTAAAATGGTGATGAAGTACCAAATAATGGCCCAGAACAACAAAGGCTGTGCAAGCATAGACCTGGCTTCCGAGGCCAAAACATTCTGAAACTTGTGCTCCAGTGCTTCTCTTCTCCAGTGGAGAAGAGACTTCTTGAAGAAGCCTTTGTGAGCGGTTGTTGCAGAGGTATTGGCAATAACAAGTGATTTTCAGAACAACTGATTTTCAGGGAAAAAAGTAATGGATGGCAGTGTTTTCCTGCAGCCTCTGAGGCTCTCCCAGGCCAGCCAGCCCGAACACCCCTTGGGTTTGCTGCATGGCTGCTCCTGTACACCTTCAAACCTTGCTGAATCTTCACACGCAAAACCTGTGCCATCTGAGTGTCACATTCCCTGGCTTTGCTTTTTTGGGGTGGTTCTTTGGCTGTCAGGAGCGCAGCCTGGTACAGCGTGCTGAAGTGTTTTCACAGCAATGACAGTGACACCGCTCAGGCTGCATTAACTTGGCTGCTTCATGGATGTGACATAGAGGTTGTTCCCCGGCAGATCCTCTGTTACACAGTGAAATGAAGTCTCCTCTTCCCGCAAAAAAGATGTAAGGCACATCTGCCATGATCTGTTTGGACATCTCAAGTCTGCAGGACAAGATACTCTGTAAATTAAACTTTTCTCATCAGCTCGCTGGGAAAGAAAAATATGAAAAACAAAGGCTCCATCCCCTTTGCACATGAATTCACCACTTAGTTCCTCCCCTCTCTAACTGACAAGTTCTTTAATTCATAACTCTCAGCTCACAGTTTGCAACTCCTGCACCACTGAGCAAAATAGTCCCCTACCAACTGTGAGAGTGCTCGTCCTGCCTTCCTCCTCCATCAGTGGAGGATGTGTGCCCTGCATCCCACTGGGATGCACAAAAGCCTGAGCAGGCTGGCTGCTGTTGGAGCTGTTCCAAAAGCTTTTTGAGTGAGCTGACACATTTCTACTGCCCTGAGCGGAAGTTGATCTCTCCCACTGCCATGAGTTAGGGAACTCTGAAGAAACTGCCCCAAATCAGTGTGCAAGGAGGATGGATGGATGGATGGATGGATGGATGGATGGATGGATGGATGGATGGATGGATGGATGGATGGCTGGCTGGCTGCAGGGGACAGTGGCCGCATAAGGACCTTCAGCCTTTCCTGGTGTTGTAAATGGTCAGAATTCTACAGTCGACCTTAAGTTGGTGAAGTGTTGAGGAGTCTGGTTGAGGGAAACTTGAGCTGAGCCCCTTCCTTATCTTTCACCAGGCTTGAGCAAGGGCTGAGGACTGCAGGATGTCTGGAATGTGAGGCACAGAAGAGCACCTGCACCTCTACACCAGCCAGCGGCCTCACTCCCCTTCACTGTGTGTAACAAGCTTTCTTGTAAATCTGGTCTGATAAGGAGATAAGGATGTGCACAAAAACTCTCTGGTGAAGGCCAGACTGCCTTTGCTGCCACCTCAGCATGTGGAGGAGGACCAAAGTGTTAATTCTACCTTTTATGTCAGCTAGAAAGTCTGACAGAAAGTAACCAGGACCCTCCTTAAGCTCCATTTCCATATTAAGTTTCACACCCCTAAGAATGCAAGTGAAAAAAAAAAGAGGACACGTAACACATGCGTGACCACAGTCACCAAAATTCCAGTTGTAAGACGTGACTGTTCTACCCCACTGGGAAGAGTCAAAATTTATAGTATAAAAGGGGGACTTTGGGGCAAAAAGGACAGCAGGGGAAAACACCTTTGCTCGGGATCATTTGACAGACTGTGTCCTTCCTCCTCTCCTGGAGGGACACCTTTAGGCGAACTTTGCACCTCCAGCTGCATAGGAGCAGAGGTGGGAGTATTCATTGCTATATTTATATTGTTAGTGTATCTCTGTTGCTATACTTTCTGTGGCAACACATACTAACATCCCTGTTATTAGTTCCTTTATCACCAGCAATTCCGAGCGTGCTTTTCTGTTCCTTCAATAATCTGTATTATTTGTGAACCTGGATCGTGCATGTCCTTATTGTGCACAGTTATAGCACTGAATTGGCTGTGATCAGAAGTCACAGCCCACTGATCTTTTAGAAACAGCTGGAGCATAGGAGGTTTATTGTCTGACAAATTTCTATACCCTGAACACAACAGGCTCTAAGACACCCTCTCCATCACACTGGTCCTGCTGATTTCATGGCCAGCATGTTAGACCGTCTCACTAATTTAGCTGAAAATTAATTCAAATACTTTATATGTGTATTTATCTCCTTGCCAGGTTAATTTTCAGTCAGATTAGAGAGCTAAGGCATCTCACCAGAAGCTCAGAGTAGTGATAATCCTAAAAGAAGCACTAAAAATAATACCTTTTAGGAATATGAGCACCACATTCTGTGACGTTTCATCAAATCTTATACGCCTTTGAAGACAAATCAACTTTGAAGTCCTTTTTGTCTTTAGCATCAATGAATTTTGGAATTAGTATGACACTAAACTTGCATGGATCAAGTGATAATTGCATAATTTACACAACTGTATTGTTGCTGGATGCTAAACTTCTTGTTGGAGATACTTGATTTGAATGCCAGAAAATCACAGGTATACATTAGAAATTGCTGCAATTACGGTTGTTAGAATGGGGAAAATGTATTTTCTACCAGTGGAGACACTAAGCTTTTATAAAACTAAATGGGTAGAAAAGAATAAATGTTGGGAATCTGACTGGGGAAAAAAAGGCTACAGCCTTGTTCCTTCGCCTTGAGAATGCCTACTGTAGTACAGGAATTTTAGGTACAGCCTTGATTTAAGTACAAAGTGATGTGTTGAAAATGTCTGCAATAAAATATCTACTATTTGTTTTGGCTAAACAACAGAGCAGTTCATTCAAAATAATTAATTACTGCTTAGTATCCAGTCTTCTCTGATACTGCCATGAAAGATAATAAAGGCTTCTACAAAAGTACATCTACCCACTTCCACTTTACTGTATTCTTGCCAGTCAGGCTCCAGTCCATAATGTGAAAATTATGCTACTTTAGTTTGTCATTTTAATCTCCTTTCATGCAGGTGTGAACATTCCCTTTGGATAATCAAACTCTATTTACTTACCCTGTTGTTGATTTGGTTCTCAGGTGCTGTTTGCCTACCTGCAAGGTATGGCAGAGGTTCAAGAAAAGGTTTTTAGGAATTTGCTGCCAGAAGGTGTTAAGGTGACCGCCCTCTGGGTGTAGCAGCTGTAAGCTTCTTCAAAATTAAACAAAAGCTGCATTGGTAGACAAAATAAAACACAGTGATTTTTTTGCCACCACTGAGGCCATCAGTATTCATACTTTCAGTCTTTGATAATGAAGATTTGGAAATGCTTGGCAAATTCTTTTTGAAAGTGATTGCTATTTTTTTCTTGATTCTTTCACTAGTTTTCTGCAGGCCATAATTTGGGAGGAATGGAATTAACACTGGTGCCAAAATGGCTACATGAAAGACAGCTGCATTCTAAGTTACTCAATTTTAATTTATTTTCCAATTTCATGTAAGGAAATGAAAAATAAATTGAAATTAACCAATTACAGTAAGAATTTTTCAATACCTCTGTATGATAAAATGCCATCTTAATACTGTGTTGACTCCTGCACAGGCATTCAAGAATTTAATGAATTACAAAATCTAAAGATTACTCAAAAGTTTTTTGGTTCTTATGTCTAAATTACTAAAGGAACTAAACATCTTCCTTTTCTTCTTTTGATATTTTTTGTTTATTCTTGTCTATTTAACCTTTGAAAAAGTAAGATATCTGGCAATACCTTCCTAATATCTTCCTATGCACTGAATTTTAGGAGGCAAGTTAATTCTTCCATTTGTTCTCTTTGTTGCTATAAAGACTGCATGAAATAGCTAGTGCTGCTCACATTATATAGAATTCATTCCAGAAAATTATGTAGTGATAAACAGAAGGAAATATTTAGTGGTGAATTTGTCACATTCTTCTGGCTGTTTTGGAAATATCAGTAAAAACTTGATAGCTGGATTTTAACCTCTTGCTTAGATAAAGATACAACATTATTCTCCTACACATTCATTTCAGTATTTTTTCATTACATTTTAGAGGGAAATGCTCGTTTCCGGTTGAATCTGGTATGAATTTCACACATATTTGAAACTTATTTTATGTTTGCCAGTTCCACACTCCACATTATAAAAACTAACTGAAGAAATCACGATCTTGTTTCATTACATTGCTCCACAAAGTTCTGGGACCCTTCGTTGTTACTGAATGTGTGTGCATATGTGCCAATTAGAGAACTAATGATTGCTATGATGGGAATGTTCAGGAGACAGATAAGCAAATTTTAAACTTTTAAACAGAATTTTATCAGACTGACATTCTTTAACTGCACACTTTATGCTAATGCTTAGTTCACATCCACCTCAGGCAAGCCACTGCCCTCTGGATGTGACTGTCCAAGAAATACCTTGTCCACCAAAGAGCTCACCCATCAAATCCATCTCTCTGCGATTTAAAGGGAAGGATGTTGTGGAGGACCATGTCAAAGGCCTCACAGAAGTCCAGAGAGATGACATTCACAGTCCTTCCCTTGTCCACTGATGTGGCCAGCACAGGGATGTTTGTGGGTACAATAAGTCTCTGCCTAAGGTATGTTTTTCGTGCATCTATCCAGTTTGGGAGGCAAAGTTTGGGAGCAGGTTTAGAAAGCAGAAACTGGCCACACAGATCAGCACCTGTCTCCCAACAGCCCAAGTGCTGTTAATGAGCTGTTGTGACAGCAGGTGTGACAGCCTGAGATATTCACGTGCATAAATAATTGTTTCTGCTACTCCTGAGTTGTAAACATTCTAGTCTGGAAAATCAAAGTTAGAGGAAGCAAGATGAACAAGACCAAGTCAGTTTGAATGTAGCTTTTTCCTGGGAAAATAATTAAAGATGACTGGATCTCCTGCTGTACACTTCACCAACTTCTGTCTTATTTCCCTTTCTGAATCAACAAAGACCATTATACAAATGCCAGAATACCTGTTGATAACAGCATGGAAGACCTACTCTTATAAAATTTTTAAGGTCTGTAGATGCTGAAAAGCTTTGGCAGAGAAATTTTTCAGCTTTCTGCAGCATTCTGTGAGAGCTCTGTGTTTCTCATGAAAGCTATGAAAAACACTGCTACGGGTTTTTGTAAACTGGTTCTTTATCTGTGCACCTGGGATCTGTTTTTCAGAGTTATGGTACACAGTGAAATAATATTTTGAAGTAGGTGTTGTGGGCTTTGGCCAATGGGACAGGGGGTGGCTGGTCCAAGATCCAATAACCTCCTGTCATCGTTGGGAACCAAGTTATATAAACCCAATTATAATTAATTAAATGACCACTTTCTTCCTGAACTTGGATTGTGTCATTACTCGCCGTTCTCGGAACGTCACAGCAACAAGGTCCTGTCATCTTGCTGTGCAGGAGCCTAGAATTTTAATCTGGGGAAACCTGAGCTTTATTTTGATGTTTGTCTAGTGCCAAGCACAGTGGATTCTGCTTTATGACTGGGGATTTTTACTATAAATAAGATGAAAATAATAATTAATACAGTGTTCCATTGCAAAATGAGAGTGGTTGCACTAAATCCAGGCTGAATATAGACCAAATTAGAAGATAGAGCTCAATCTTCATGTTGAGATGACTAAACAAAATCCCATCACACTTCAGCTATTCACTCTCCTTAGGACCATCCTTTATTAGCATGTAAATAACATCTGTATTGTGAATAATGAAAAAGATCTTGTTAACTGTTCACAAGAGATTGCTTTCCCCTTTAGTGGAAGTGTATCCTATAGCTGAGATCATTCTGATAGGTGTTTAATTAGTCCTTGTGTTAGGAAGAGATTTCTTTCTCTGGATTTGGGCCGTGCTGAACGTATATGGATTAGATCTTTCACTTGCACCTAAGGGTAAGGGACAGGGAAAGGCTGATGGACTTCTTCCACTTGAGCAGACAAGTGGAAAAGGCATAAACTGTCAGACTCTCTCTGCCTGATTTTAAAGTTAACGAAATAGGAAAACAAATTGAGTAAACAGAGTTTTTAATTGCATGAAGTCTGAAAAACTGACATTTATGGAATGTATCATTAAAAGTAATAGATGATGAGTCATCTTCTGAAAAAAATAATTTTTTTGTCTTTGCTTGGCATTAGTCAGAGCCATTTTTACTCATTCATGCATTAACACTTAGCAGATATAAAGCATTTTCCCTAATTACAGATTTTTTGTAGGTGGCAAGTTCATCAAAATTCAGTTGGGGCACTTTAAATGACCCGACTGCCGAATATTGTTTTAGTACGTTCAGTCAAAATCAGCCTTGTCTTTTGAAATGTTTTAATGTCCTGAAATCATATGACCTTAGATTACAACCCTTCTATAAACTGTCTCTTATGCGTTAAGAAAAGCAATTCTACAGGTTTTTTTGTTGGACTTGTTCAAATTCTTTATATTTCTTAAATGTCATGTTGAGGCAAGCTCTTTGAAGTTAATTCATGCAATAAGTAAGTTTGGTTATGCTATTCCTCATTTTAAAGTCATTTACTTCAAACACACGTAATGAAAGGCGAACACATTTGAATTGGATGTTGGCTGTTTGCTGTCTTTTCTCTCTTCCACACCAAGGTGCACACGTGGCTTCACACAAATCATAACCCCAGAAAGAGTATTTTGATTTGGAGACCACGTAATGGCTTTGTTATAAAAAAACAACAGGTTGTGGTCTTAGCCCACTTATATTTTTATGGTGTGTATGCCCCCACAGAACCTGAGCTGAAGATTTTGTTACCAGAGCATCTCTCGAAGAGAAAACCTCCCTCTGGACACCCCAGTGCTACTACCAAAGGCATAAAACTCAGTGCTGCTTCTCATCATCTTAGTCCCTCCTGCTGCTTAGTGTGATATATATTAATGGTGTTATTTTAAAGGAATTATCTGTAAAACACAGGGATTTCTGGTATTATTTCAGTTGTCCTAAATTCTCAGCTTTTGGATTACTCATGGTTTCAGTTATTTATGCCATTGAACAAGTGGTTACATTAATACAGACAAAATCATCTGAGATTTACATAAATTATTTTCAAAGAGTAGAGAGAGTTTAAAGGAATTTTATGTAAATTAAAAAGAAAACAAATATTCCAGGAAAGACCAAACACTTAGCAGCTCTCTGGACTTGCTAGGGTAGAACATAAGACTATGCCTTTTGGAAAAAGTGCTGTATTTAATTGCTAAAGGATTTTCATAAGCATTAAAAAGCTGTCCTTCGCTTTTTTTTTTTTTAAATAAAACCTTTAGACAACAAAGTAAATCGGGGATATCAAAAGCAAAGCAGCACTGGTGTTCCAGCCATCTCCTTTGATACCTTTTATATTCAAGGTCTGTAAATCTTCTGGGGCCTGACTGATGCGAAGGGCAGCTCACCAAGGACCCGTTAGCAGCTGGGGATAAAAGCCACCAGGACATCCTTTGGCACCTCAGAGCTCTCCTGCCTCTGACTGCTGTTCCTGCCAATGTGGGGAGAGTGGTTTCAGCCGTGACAATTCCACTGCTGCTCACCAGAGTGCTGTTATTTACAGTGACTGCTCCAGTGCTTCACTGGCCACACACAGCCCATAACTGGCCACTGTGCCCCTGTAGTGCCACAATCAGCCACATTCTGCTCCATCTCAGGATGCATCAGCTTTTGTTCTCTTTTATGGAATCAGTGCTAAACTCTATTTTGCTGACCATGTTTTTTCCTCCCTCGTAAACCAGGAGGGATTGATCTCGAAAGAACATAATTCAGATGAATAAACACAAGAAAACTGTGTTTCTATTAAGCTGTTTCATAGCAGTCTGCCTGCTTGCAAAGCTACTATCAGAACATCTCAGGAAAAAAATCTTTAACTAAGATATTATTCTCACTTCTGACCTGGCTGACCAGGTCATCTGTTAATGGGAATTTAAGCAGACAAAGTCACATTACTATGACAAGACCCCCTTTTTCAGAAAAAGAAGAGAGCTGCTTCTAGATTTCAGAAAGACCTTGACAAATGGAACAAAATCCTGCAAGTAAAAAAATTACAGAGTCAAAGGAATTCTTTAGGAAAAAAACCCCACCTGCTAATAAGAAAATAATCAGTACAAAGAGAAATACCAAAATATTTTCTTCCAAATGAGATATGATTTTATCAATTGGAATTGTCCTAGGTTTTCACTTTAAAAATTTCCATAATATTGAAATAATATTGAAGGTGAAATTAAGATTTGTTATTACAGAGACTGTGAACTTCTGTCAAAAACAGTATTGGAGGAAACCCTGCACTTGCAAACTAAGACCTTCTGGCATTTCTGTTGTTCGGCTCTTTCTGACACCACTTTTCTGAAAAGCCGGCAAAGATGAAATCGCTGAAGCTCCTCCATTTGGAAATTCATAGGAATGTTGTGTACTTTTAGATAGAGTTTAAGACCTCTGAGTATTCTTACTTAGTCTAAAATAAAAATAACATCAGCTGCAGCCTTACTAGAGGCAATTCTTTTACCCCTCTAATAAGAACCAGATCAAGGAAGAAACACAGGGTTTTTACAAGTTTCCTCCTTCTATTTTCTGCTCCCATATATCACCATTCTTGTAACAACTCCAGTGCAGTTAATTTGGTCATTGAGGTTGATGAATGCCATGGATTTTCCTCTGTCACTTCTTTTTTGGGTGTAACATTTCAGGAACAGTCATTCAGCTGCTCTGCCTCCTCCACTTTCATCATCACTCTTTGTTCTTGTTTAGAACATCCTCTGTCTCGGGTGTAACCATCTCAGTTATTTAGAATTTTGAAGCTGTGGTTTGTTCCTAGGGGTGTTTTTTTAAAGATGTGTGAATTAGGTATGTGCTACCCCTGCTTACTATGACTTTCTAGACTGGGGTTTTTTTAAAAACTCATTCCACCTACAGTGAAATATTTAAATTATTTTGAATCCCTTGTGTAAACACAGTGATCTTGTGATACAGCTTCAGCAACAGACCTGTGTGCAGGCCATGCCAACCACCCTTATTTTATGGTGAAGGGACTGATCAGGGAAGGAAGAAGACCTGATTTACACATGGTTTGCTGAAGGTTCAGCAACATTCAAAGTACAGCCACTACCCTGAAGCTTGCTCCAGACCGAAATGTTCATTTTATATGGAGAAGATGCACAAAGAGAATAGGACATTATGTACGAGAAAAGATACGTACTGCAGGGTAACTGCAATTCCTTAACAAAATTCCCCAAGAGGCAAGGCTGAAATTTTTGCTGTGTGAACCTTCTCCATCTGGTTTGAGGAACTCTACAGGAACCCACGTCATGGTTCTTTACTAGGGAGGCTGTAATGAAAAAGGATAAAAACAGTGTCCAAACCTGTCACAGCAGCTTGCGGTGCTGGAGGGTGAGGTGCCACGACCTTCCAAAAACGTCTCCAAGGTGAAGCTGCTCGGCAAGTCCACCACACACTCACACACATACATGCACACACACATGGATAGCTCCAGAAAATGGGCTGATGACAAAGATGCAGGAAGGATCTTTGTATGGGGTTCCACAGCAGGAGTTTAATGCACCCACACGCGTGAAGGGGTCCAGGGACAGAGAACAATGGGGGGGGATCCAGGTTTATATATGGGAGCGGAGGAAGCATCAGAGACCAATGATCTGACGGCACGGGGGCGGTACACAGGCGGGGCTGGGGGATGGGAACAAATAGGGAAACTCTGAGGGAGTGGCACTGGGGCAAGGGCCAGTGGGGGAACAGGGAGTGGAGAACCCTGTAGGGCAGGGACATGTAAGGTACAAAGGGACAAGGAGGCCAGCGGGCCAACCGGGGAAGCAGAGCTGGAGTACATTAACACGATATGCAGGGGGGGAAGCTTTTTTGTCTCCCTAACTTGGGGAGGATCTTTGGTACTGGGGACTGTCTCACCAATGGACTCTCTTTGTCCCTGGATCCGTGGGCCCACCAGCCTCCACATAAACCCATGCCCAGACTGGGAACTACTTGTAGGAACAGTTATTCTACCAAAACATTGCATTGTCACAAGATTAAGAAATGCATCTCAAGTGGTGATGGTGCTTGAACTGTAGAATTTCAGAAAGTTTATATTTAAGTCCCAGAAGTCTGTGTGCTGCTGTAAAAAGTGAAGCAATATCAGTCCTGAAAATTTAACATTATAATAACAAAACATCAAGGGAGCCCCAAGAGGGAAGCAATACAGAAAATGTTGATACCATAAACCAAGAATTTTCAGGCAGGCTTTGAAATTGTTTAAAATGATTGCACAGAATAACAAGTGGGAAAAAATGTAAGAAAACACATTTGTGTGCTCTTTGTAGCATTTTGCCTCTCTGACAACTCTGCTTCTCAGAGCTGAAGTAGTTTAAAGTGTGTTCGAGTAATTACTGGAAACTGAGTTGCTTATTCTATCTCATCCTACGTATGAGTGTGCACCCTTCAAGAACACTGCAATTGCATGTAGAATATATTAACTTGGTCCTTACCCTAACCAAGTCCTAACAACTCTTAGTAGACAATTGGCTGCAGTTAAGAGTCAGGCATTTTTAATGTACAGAATAGAACCTACAGCTTTTTCTCCTGCGATGTTAAATCTGCAGACTTCTCTGTCTCTTCGTAGCTGAATGCCACAAGCAGAACCCTTCAGCAGAGAGTTTATATCATTATCTCAGCGTGGTGAATAATGGCAAGCGTCGAAACCAACACTACAAAAAGAAGGGACTTCAGAAGGTTTCGAGAACATTCTAGGTAAGTATACAAATGCTCTGCTGTAAGTTGTAGGAATGGCTACTAAAAAGCATATCCACGTGATCAAAGTCAAAAGCTTTAACCATCAGAAGGCTGCCTTCTGTGTTTTGACAGCCTCCCATTTGTCTGTGAATAACAAAGTTGAAGAAATTATTTCACATCTCTTGTAGCTAAGTGGATTTATAGCTGGTAAGACATAAATACTGATGGAGATAAATGAGAATATGTTATGTGATTGTATTTCATATTTAAAATTCAGTGATACTTCGAAATCAAATGCTGCTTCTTGACGGGGATGTCATTAGACATTTTTAATGTCTGCTTGGCGCTCTGAACTGCATGCTGTGAAAGGTTCTGTCTCAAAGAGGTTTGTATGATAGCCTGTATCAAATTCAGAAGGTGAAGATGCAAAGTGTCTGCTCTGTCAAGACTTTTTATTGGGATTGTCTGTGATGGGCACACGGGTGCTTCACTTTCTTTTCTCTTTAATACACGAGAAATAAGACAAAGTCATTCCAGATCCTTTCAGTTACAGAGTCCTGACCTATCATTCCACGAGTTTTTCAATCTACCTATCTGTGACTAAGTGGCTTCTTTAAATACTACATCGTTTCTGAGCCATCCAGCACAGATACAGAACTCCACAGAGTGATCCCACCATTATTTCTGTGAAGGATTCCAGAACCAGCTGCCTAGCACAATTGTCTAAAGGCTTCCTTTTGGAATCATCCACCATGCAAAATCACATCACTCAAGGCAATTATGGTCAGTACATTTATTTTTTGAAGCTGGTAAGTCTACATTTCCTGCTCTTCTCCTCCTCATGTAATCTCAGAATAACTGATATATTTGTGGTTCTGCATGTGTTAAGATTAAAATGACACTGCACGTGCCCTATTTTTATCCCTGTGCATTCCACAAGAGAGGATGGCGTAGGGATGCCTGTCTATGATCATCCAAGGAGAAATCTCAAGAGTGAGGAATTGCAAGTGATAAAAGCACTGCATTCCATTTTCCCCTTTCATTATCATCACAAACTCCCGCGGTGTTCCATAACTTTATCTTTCAGAATGCCTCACTTTCCCTGTCATTGCCTGTGATTTCTGCTTGCTTGCTTATTTTCAGCAGGCCCTCCACGTTTGGGTTTTACATTGCATTTCTTTGCTCATTTCATAGCAAATATACATAAGGATTTAAACACTGTAGAATCTTTATTTCTGCCCTGGCTGATATTCTGAGGGATGAGAGTTATATGAACAACGCTCTCAGGCACATGGTGTGATCCTTGGGGTGTCCTGTGCAGGGCCAGGAGCTGGACTCAATGATCCTTGAGGGTCCCTTCCAACTCAGCGTATTCTGTGAAATTAGATGTTATTCTTCTCCTTGTTGCAAACTTCAAATTTACAAAAAAAAATTATTCAGGGTATATTGTAACTTTCTAATGTAATAGCTTACTGCATTGTAGAGAGAATGAGTTCTTCAAGAATTACAGTGCACCTTTTCAAATGTGACCTATACTTGGAAATTTTTGCCTCTTTCTAAAGACCTTTTAAAGAAATCTGAGTAAAACATAACATGTTGCTTTGCAGTTTTAGGTGGTTTTGAAATATCACTGTATAATTAACTGCCTGCATTTTCTTTACTCTCAGAAATTGGCACATGCAGGACTGGAAGGAGAGCAATTACTGCTGCCTGTAGTTGGCCAGCCCAGGTAGAGAAGTTAATAGAGTTTTGCAATCAAATATTGGAACCTGTGCCCATATGAAATCAATAACTCATTATATTCCTAGCTGTGCTTCTTTGAAAGCACATACTGGGGTTGGCAAACAACTATTCACAGTTTCAGGTTTCAGCATCTTCTCAGTAGAATCCAATGTATGTTAACATCAAAATTTGGCTTTTCTTTGCTTTAGTAGTTTACACAGACACAGCTTATTGCCAGCATCAATATTTTTGTACTAAAATTTCTGCCATTAAGGTATTTTAACACTTATTAACACAGGAAATGCTGTGCATTAGAGGCATGAGATCAGAAAAGCCATGCTTGAAAACTAATTTTTTTCTCTGATGCCTTTTTTTTTCCGGTGTTTTTTACTTAAGAGGAGAAAATTTTAGGTGTGGTTTGGGGGTTGGGTTTTTTTTGGGGGGTGAGGGGGGGGTTTTTTGCAGAAAGATGTGTATCAGGACTTTTTTCCTAACAAGATAGGCCTAGAGAAGAGTCCAGGTTTGAGAGCTTAAGGCATTTATGCTGTTTGAGACCTGTGTGTTGAAATCATTGCTGTGCTTGATCTATTGCACTTTAAACGAAGCTATTTCTGTTTGTAATTAGCAGTCTTTTTTGGGAAACCTACTTAGTGTTTTGCATGCAGATATGAGGTTGTCATATCCATGATCTGAGTTAGTAAGATGCAAAGCATTTGATTTTTTAAATTTTTTTTCTGTTGGTTAGTTGGGGTTTGGGTTTTATATCCACGACAGAACTGGAAGGGAGTTGTGTATGCTCTTACTTGATTAATTTCAGAATTGTTTCAAGACAATGATTTCAATAAAATAAAAAGGAAAGCTCGTGTTGGATGTTCTTTCAATACCACCTTAATTAATATTGGCAATTTATTTTCGGACTTCTGTTGGTATAGTATTGCTTTGGCCTTACAGTTGGAGGGAGGACTGCAAATTGATTGATTTTGAGAAAAATCTTTGGTAGTTTTACATGCTAGAGATGTTTTTTTAAAAATCAGATGCTGAGCTTGCTTTGCACATAAAGTTTAGGGATGTTTAGTGCTTATAGACTTTGCAGAAAAAAACCCCAAATTCCTGGTTTATGCAGAATTATGAGAAAGAGTTTTAAAAGTAAATAAAGTAACGTGTATTTATTTGAATTTTACACTAAAGAACAGTGCTAGGAATACCACATCAACATTCCATTATAGTTAGGTTGCCTGTGCATTGCTATATAAATACATATCTATTCCACACCCTACGACGGCTGTGATTAGGAAGGTAGGTTCACAAGAGTGAATGGAAGAAGAATGAGCAGTGTGTGACATCCTGAGGAGATCTTGGAAGTGACCTTGTGGAGAATCTGCAAGCACTTGCCAAAAGTGAATCAGAAGGGGTGTTTGTGTCTGTTTTTATATATCTATATATCTGCATATAAATGTATAAATCACAGTTTGTTGCAATGTAGAGATTCTGCTTGAGATACTCCTGTAACGGGATGAGCCCAATTTCCCAAGCGAGCTGTTCAGTGTTTGAGTCCTGCATAACTTAGTGTTGACTTGTTAACTGGATTAGCTGTAGAAATATCACGGATTGATCAATTCAAATGTGTTTTCAACTATCACATGAGACGATGCTGGAGGTTGCTCTTCCAAATAAAAAGTTAATCTAATAAATTAACCTACTGTGCCACGAAAGATCGATTGCATTTCATTTATTTATTAGAGTGGAGTCAATATTTCATCTTCAGAAAGCTGCAGGTATTTGTCATGTTGTACATTGTTAGGCATAGATGCAGGCAGTGCAAGCACCTCGACATCTGAACAGCTTATTTCTTACACAAAATGGATGTAGCAATATTTCTGCGTTCTGTGAGGAGTGCTAAGACTGCCTGTAAGGTTTTGTTTTGTTTTCCTCCTGAATCTCAGTGTTACTGGGTCAGACTTGAGAGCTTATTTTAATTATGGCCCCTAATAATTTCATTATCAGCCTCCCCAAAGCTGTCTGTATCTTTTGGAACCCTAAAATTCCAGGATCTGTAGTCACGATCCAGATAATCCTGTTCTGCCCCAGCAGGTCACCTTTGCCAAAACCTGTAGAAACAAAATTCAAAGAAAAGGTTTCTGACTGTACTATTTCTATCACAGGGGAATTTCCCAGCCTTGGATGAGGTCAGGAACTTCCATCCTTTGCTTGCTCCAGCCATCCAGTCTGCTGTAAAGGACGGGAATGAGAATAAGAAGCTCCTCTTGTATTATCACTTGGACACTTCAGCACTAGGCAGTGCTTTCCAGCTTACTAGCGTGTTCAAGGAAACCTCTAGAAAGGGTGCAGAATTCTGAGCTAGTAGCTTGTGCAGCAGAAAGAAAGCCTTGAAATGTCTGACCGTGAGAAATGCGCACATCTGCCATGACTTTACCTGATGATGATCTTTTGTTATGGTGCTCAAACAGGGAACTCAAGCAGGGATGTGAAAGCTGTGTTTCAGAATTACCAATTCTTGTGCTTATTTTTTGAAAATCCAATTGTTGAAGTAATGCATATGGGGAAAAGATAATAAAACTATTATTAAAGAATGCAGAGAAACCTTTATTTGCTTCTTGCCCATTTGCAGAATGATTCTCTGGCCATGCAGTTTTGTGTGTATGATGATTTGACAGAAATGTGCTACAGCTCACTCAAGATGCCTGTGAAGAGGAAACACTGTCTACTGTAATTAGCAACTCAAATGCAAACATTAATAGACTTTACTTTATTCTGGTTTGGTTTGTTTGGGTTTTTTCTATAGATTCTATGCACAGGCCTGAATTAGCCGTCCTAGTCATGTGATATAACCTTTACCACCTCCAATACTTGTTTTTCTTTGCCATTTGACAGCCGTAGCCCACGAGATGAGGGGAAATACTTCTGGCAAAAATGCTAAAATTAGGCATTCAGAAAAAACAGACTTTGTAACTGGTTCTTCTAAATGATATTTGCATATTCTGAATTGTACATGGGGTGCTTTTTAACACCATGGGTGAGTGGGACAGAACAAAACCTTTCAGTATTCAGGTTATAGGGTCCACTCTGACTGCAGGTGTTTGAGAATGGCAGAAAAGGGAGTTTTCTCAAGTCTCTGCAGTGGCTGGTGAGCTCTGGCAGCTCTGGCAGCACCTGAGAACACACTGGACAGAAAGCTTGCTCCAAACCTGGACTACCCAGCAGCAAAGAGGATCACAAAGCTCCTGATGCCAAACCATCCATGCCTTGGTCCCTCCTTCTGTGCTCACAACCATCTGGCAGGAGGCTGCCTGCTGAGATGCTCTGGCTTTGGAAATAGCATCCCTCCTCCAGAAAAGGATGATTTTAGCACTTTTGGGAAGCACAAAGCTGACTGTCTTGTAAACTGCGCCCCAAATTTGACAGGTTACCTACTGAGCTCTGTGCCAAATGACTGGATGGCAGCTACTGGATCTGTGTGAACATTACGGATATTTTCCTGTTTCCTGTGCTTTCCCCTCACTGTGATTAATAATTGCAGTGAAGGAAAGGTCACAGTCACATGAGAACGACTCAGGCAACCAAACACACTGGGTTTATTCTTTTGATTTCTTAAGTTCAGACTCGCACTTTATCGAAAGCTTTTTACCAGATCTGAATTAATGTCATGACATTCTAAGGTTATATCATTGAGCTCCAGAGACAGCTCTCCCAACTTCCTCCTCAGCCTCCCTTTCAGGCTGTGATAGATGCTGATTACAGTCTCTTGTGTCTTGGGGGTTCATTTCTTCCTAATTACACCTAGAGAAACCATCTGGATTTCAGCTCCCCTCGAGTAATCAATGTGTCAGCCAGGGTCAATGCTGTGCTGGGCAAAAGGGTGTCAAGGTTTGTGCTTGTATTAAGATTTCCAAGACTTTCCTCTAATTTATTGTGCCTTCATGGCATTTGGTATCACCTAAATATAAAATAAATATATGAAATATGGGAAAAAATATTATGCAGGGTAATAGAGTGAAGTTATTACCAATAGCTGGAGTTCTTCAAGATACACTTCCACTGCTTCCCTACTTAGAGAGAATACTTTTGAGAAAATAAGATCTTCTTTTTTTTAAATTATAGGTCAATGTCCTTCTTCCTGAAGAACAGATCATACAATCTTCTAAGGCTCCTTCCACCTTCTGCGGTTTTTGAGAATGGTTATGTCCTTCCTGTCAATGATGATGGTATTAAAATTACTCATTACCAAGTCTAGGACAGACTTGATTTAGTGGTTCAATAGCTCCCTTCTTGTCTTTTACTTTTTCAGCTTTATTTGGATACTGTGTCCAAAACTAAGAAAATTTATTATAAAATGTGTTACAAAATTTACTTCTAGTAAAACTAATGAAGTTAGAAGGAAACAAATATTTCAGCAAATATGTTAATAGACTTTGTCTGGCTCCAACAGCAAACTTCTATAGTTTAAAAAGTCTGTTTGTGACTGAAATATCACATGTACTAATTTTAAAGCTTGAATTCTCTTGTCAAGCAGGAAACCCAGCAGGGTTCATTTCATGGATTTCATTTGCTTTTAAAAAGCTTTTTCTGACAAGTGCATTTTAAAGTTAAAATCTTGAAACTGTTAAAATTCAGGGATTTTTTCTTTTGACAGAGACAAATATGACATCTTCATTTTATGATGCGTCTCATCTGTCTTAGGACATGACATTCAATTAAAAACAGCGTTAGAAAAAATGTTTTTCTGTAAAGGAAGCATAGTGAAGGCATGCTTGGCTCTGCAAACAACATTTTAAAAGCTGCTTTATATATAAAAAGCAAAGGTTTTCTGTACATTCTTCAAGCTATCAAATAGGTGTTTGGTAGAACAATCATTTTTAGTAACAAAGGACGATTTGTAACTTACTTGGAATACCAAGACTGCTAACTTATAGACAGATGCTGCTGCTTGTGAGCTCTGTGTGTCTATCACACATATTTGTGATACATGTACGCTCATTTTACACAATAGGTTATTATTTTGAAGGTAAAAGGCAGACAAAACACTGAGGTGGTAAGAGTCACCAAAATGTTAGTGTCAGCTAAATTTGTGACTTCATGGGGTTTTCAGGTTTTCATGCTTTCCCTGCAGTACCATTTTGCTCTGACAAATACATGCATTTTTAAATGTAATAGTCTCTTCTTCCACCACAATTTTACACTTGCAGATTTCTGTGATCACGTTTCTGGGTTGAGCAAAACTATCACCAAATTCATGAAGATAAAAGATGAAACTGTCCTCCCAGGAATAGCCCTGGACAACATGGTCACTCAAGGATATTTATCCGTGTTGCAGTTCTTGTCCTGCTTTTTCTTTACTGTGTAATGATGCAGCAATTTCATTGTTTACTCCCTATAAAAAGCAATCAGCTATGCCCTGAGGGACAGTTAAATGCTGTAGCAAAGAGGTAGCATGATTAAATCTAGTTTTCTTCCAGTTTTTTCTTCCAATTACTAGTTGAAACTACAGAGTAAATACTAATGCAGTGATTTTGAGTAAAAGGTGTCTAACTGCTTACTTGTGCTCGTTCATGGTCTTTTTGGAATTTTTGACAACAATAAGCATTTACTTCAAGACTTAGCCATATGTATATATTTACACAGATTATATATATATTAAAAGATACAATGAAAAATATTCAGTCTTTTTCACTAATAGTACCAAATAGTGATGGATGGGAACCCTTCAGTTTTAAAAGTCTGTTAAAATTTCCACAGAATAGTTACACAGACTTAAGAGTTTGTTTCAAAGAAGTTTGGAAAGTGGCAAAACTTTTTATATAAACACACACAAAAAAATTGCAGACGTTTCTGTGTCTCAGAAGGAGATTGTGGTGGTGGACAGACTAAGTAGTAAACATGTAAATTCCTTCTAAAAATGGTCATCAGGAGTTGCCTTGGATTTTAAAGAATGTGTCTCCATGACATGGTTTTTTAGGAAAGTTCCTGCTGTTGTAGTGAACTCTTATCATTGAATGATAAAGATAATTCATTAATTCTGTGGACACAGACAGACTTTTGCTGCTTGGAATTAATTAGCCTTTTAGTCCATCCCTATGGATGGAGGTGAGTGGAACATTTACTATTAAACAAGGAGCATGTTCTGTTTTAACAGTATCTGCTCCTTGGTTTGCATTGAAATCATGTAGGAAAAGTAATTGCAAAATTAACTACTCTTCTCTTGAGCATCCTTACTGGTCTGACTTCAGCAACATGAAGATACATCTTGAGCTGGAGATTCTACCCAAAACACCACAGCAAGCAGCTAAAGATGCAATTATCTTCCAGGAACTTGTCTGTCAGAAGACAGCTGCACTTTCTGCTTCCACAGCGTCCTGTTATTAATTAACAGTTGTGTAAAAAAATGTACTTTTATTTGGTAGTGTTATCCGTGGTGTCTGGTCATCTCAGTTGAACCAATCCTGTTTTCATTCAAGATTTACCTTCTAGGTAGTTTTGCTTTTTAAAGGTGTCCAAGGTGAAGCGCAGATGTAGCTGAAGGATTTTCTTTAAGACCCTAAGCCACATGTGTAGGCTCAAGAACATCTCTGGAGCTCCTGGATCTCTGCTTATGTTTTCCCACGAATTACAACTTTACAGAAGTTTCAGAATTGGATTCTGTATCTGGGAAAGTGATCCTGTTTGACCTGAAGGCTAATTAGTATCATAACCCATGGATTTCATGCATTTTGAATTTCAGCAGCATGACTGCAAAATTATTTACCCTCTGACTCTTAACAGTGATTTAATGTTTCATACCCCATTTGGCTTCTAGTATTCCAAAAATACCAGCCAATTACTGTATATTTTTTATAAAACCATGTGAAATGTATTGAAAAGTTGTAATTTAAGTTAGTTTATTGCAGTGAAATATTTGAAGATTATTGACTTATTTTTTCCTGTTTTATTAATTCAGGGGGAAAAAAAAATTCTGGAAAAGTGTCCTGATGAGTTGCAGTCACTATCAGGAAAACTTCGTATTTATTTGCACTTACTTTGGCAACTACAGGTGTTTTGGGATGAGAGGATAAGTATGAAGATGATTTTCTGCGTAGCATAAACACCCTGTAAGAAACTCTAGACAAAAAAAAAAATCAAGAATAACTTTCAGTTTTAATAATCTTGTGCATGACATATTAGAAGAACTACCCCTTCATATTTTTATGTATGAAACGTACTACATGTCATTCATCAGTATTATTGTGTTTCTGGTATGCTATTCAATTTTTTCAAGACCAAAGCCTTCAATTAATATGCACGATTGGCTCTTAAAGCCTTCTATCTGAAGATGATTTCATACATTTAAGAAGAAAATCCAATAAGTAATTCTCTCTCTATTTTTGAATCCAGTGTCAGATCCTCTTCCACAAACCGTATCTGTCATTATGGGGATTAGACACAGTCATATTCAAATTAATAGCATGATTGAGAATAGGTAGAGAATTGGTTTACATCAGCCATGGTTTCTGCTTTGATGGATATTTTTTTTATGACTTGATGAACATCCTTCACAAAGCAGTCGATTATTAAACTCTAATAACTTTTCTCCAAGTTGTGCTTTCCAACTCATGTAGTCCAATATGTCCAACTAAAAAATACTGGTGCTAGAAGCTGTGGAAAACACCTGGTTTCTAAATCAGATTTTCAGTGAGAATTACAGCTTTTGCTTTCACATTTGCATCTAGGCTTGTATGTAAAATCATGGAGTTATAAATTACTTGACTTCTTTGGGTCTTCAATCCAAAAATGGTCAGTGTCAAAGGATTACTGCAGATGGCACGGTGGTCAAAGCTAGCTGGAAGTATAAGGCAGAAATCATCTGTATTCTGCTTGTTCCTCATCATAAGCAGCTTTTCATATTTATTCATGTGAGCCCTCAGAGCCTCCTGGACACCTGTGTGTTGGAGAAATCCACAGTTAGCTGGGAGCTTAACTCGGGTCCTTCTCCTGCCTCTCTCCGAGACATGAAAGAGAGCAAAGGCATAAAGACTCTTTCTTTGACCTAACCATAAGACACAGGCAAACCAACAGTGTTCTGACCTTGAATTCCAAAGGCCTCTGAAAGGCTCTGCCTGGTCTTCTTCTTTTGTCCAACACTAGAGGAAAAATATCAGCAGAAACAATGGCTTTTTGGGCTTTGCGAGGTCTCTTTCTCTAATTTTCGGCAGAGCTTAAATAAATGTGAGAAATGTCGGTGACAGCTTGACATGGAGCAATTCTTACCTACATCCAGAAAAACACAGTTGTTTAAAGTGAGGGCTGGAATCCCTGTGTTTTCACTCTACAGCCAGCTGATTCTACAGTATCTTTTAGTTTATCACAGAATCATGTATCAGCTGGAAATCTTAAGAAATATTGTTCTATGGTCTGCTAAGACAAATTAATGTAGGTGACAATGCAAACGGTAGTGCAAGTGGTTATTTAAAATCTCATTTTTTCTACTTAGCTGTAATTTTGATAAGGAATACATTGAAAATATTTCCTGTTAAAAGCAGTGTTAAGAGTTCCTGTTGTTTGGGAAACCATAAAATAATCGTAACAGAGCTGAGAAAATAAACTTTGACATCCAGAATTTTTTGCCAGTTAGGTCAATGATGGTGGTGGAATGTGACAGATAAAATTATAAAGATATAAGAGTGGTGATTTATCAGCTCTGTATTAACTTTTAACTTTGCACATGGCACAGAAGTCAGCATTGAAGCTGTCTAAATGTATGTTTTGACACGTGAAGTTGTTACATAACATCATTAGTTGACTTTAACTTTGGACCTCATGACCATCTTCATCAGTCTTCCTGAGAGCAATTGCATTTGCTAGAGAGGGGAAAAAAATCAAATCCCTGATAACTGTTTTTCTTTACACTGGTTTTGTTGGGTTTTTTTGTTTTTTTCCCTGGGCTGAAATAACTCTCAGGACTCTTCCAAGCACCTTGCATGTGTCTGTATTTCAAGTGAGTCACAAAATTAATTTGTCTGTGATTTCTTCCAAACCCTTGTGAATCCACTGCAGGATCTTGCTGTCATATACTTGAGTACAAGCCTTTATCTTTTTCTAGCAACGGGACAAAATCCTTTAAAGGCATTCCTTATCTTTTAGTGTCAGATGCTGGGAAGTCCTAAGATTTACATATTTCATTAAAGAGAATTTCTCCCTGGCAAAATTGGCTTGTGCAAACATGTTACAACAAGATCATTAAAAGGAACCCTGTGCACCAGTAAAGGCTCATTCGGAAGAGTTCAGTCAAAAACGGGATTGATACTTTTTTTTTAGTGGAGTGTGCCTGCAGATGGAAACTGCAAAGAAGCCATTTGAAACTCCACTTATTTGTTAATTTGCAACGTAGCTCCCACTGAGCTTTAACAAACCAAAGCTGAACTCACAGTAATCAGGTCTAGTTTTACCCAGTGCTCTGGTCCTGTCAGGGTGCTGGCTTGTCCTCAATGTTAAACCCTTCTCTCTCCCTTTTGTGATTTAAAATGCCACAGAACACGTGGAAAGATGCCCAGAAGTGTAATTTTAGAAGTGCAGTGCAATGACCACACAGGGGTTTTTTGGGATGCTCAGGAAGGTCCTTTCACTTCTTGAGTTCTCTTTGGGCAGCTTAAAATTGGGGCAAGTATTCATTAGCTGTGCTGAGGTTCATCTCCCAGTCACATTGCTCAGAACCTGCCGGAAGGTGGAAAGCAACATTTCTGTCCTGGTAACAGTGAGATCCCCTGGGGGCTTCCTCAGCCAAGGCAAACTGGTTTAGGATCTTTTCTCAGGAAATTCAAATTCACTTCTTCTGGTCAGCATGGGGAAGCCCTTCATTCTTACTTCACTTGCCAGTGTCTTCTCTTAATGCTGCCTCTTTCAAAGCAGCAACAAAAATCCATTCTCCTGTTGCTGATCTACTCATTTGGGATACGATTTTTCTCAGGGTGCATCCTCAGTTTCTCCCTATGGTGGGCTCTGTATTTTATCTTAGTCAGGAATTAATTTGCAGGTTTGGTTTTTCCTGGACAGCTCCAGCTTAATTTAATTTCCTCAATTCCATACACACCTAATATTTCTGTTTAGGAAGTAAGAATCTTTCAGCAGGAACCATTGCTGCTCTTTTTCCACAGAAGAGCTATTTGGATGTGCATGTCTATATAAGCCACAAATCATCATCCAGGTACTGACAGCAATTGTCCTCATCCTGACATCCATTTTCTGTAAAAAATGGATGAAAATTTTGCTCATCCATTGTTTATTTTAGATTTTAAATGACTTTGGTGCTCCTGTTAATTGCGTGTTCTCCAAGCATGATGAGGCCTGCAACTACTACAGTTATCCAAGCCCAGTGACGAACATGTATCCTGTCAGACTGAAGAGAGGCCAACTTCAATTTATTTTTCATGACCATAAATCACATTCCTGACCTGTGGTGATACTTCCCTGATGTGGGAGGAAGGCTGCAGGACACTCCCTGGCACAGCAGCTGAGAATAAGCCAGTTGCACAAACCACGTGTGAAGCACAAAGACCTTTATGAGAAGAGGCAGCCTGGGAGAACCAGGCAGATACAAGATTTCAGCATCTATTTCACAGGTTCTCTGCCTGTTGCTATTTTAATCCATTACTACTTAGAAGCTGGTTTTGTTGATTTTTTTTTTAAATGGTGTTTTCTTATTTTCTCACTTATTTCACTTAGAAGAAGCTGTGAAAACTGTGTATTTTTGTAAGAGCATACACAGGCACAACACATTACTAACTTGACGGAAGAAATTCTAGGCAAGCACATTCATGGAGGAGCTTATGAACCCCTCATCTAATGTTCTGTAACTTCTCAAAATAGAAATGTAACATGGAGAGACCTGATGCAGTCTTAAACACGGTATAGAAAATGCCACACTGCTGTAATTAAGCCATGTTATCTATAGCATAATTATAATTTCAATATTAATGAGGAGCTTTCATAATGTCATGAGGAAATAGTCACTTTTGTTTCATCTGGTTCCATTTTTTGGATGGCATGAAGCAACACCAGGTACATTTAATAAAATTATTATAATGGAATAGATTGAATTTTTGCTTTACTTTTTTTTTTTTTGCTTCTAATTACACCTCTGAACACAGACATACGTTATCAGAAACACTAATGAATGTAACAGAGTATGTATTTTACATATATAAGCTACTGGAGCCAGGTAGATAAACAGGGAGTCTTTGCATTACAGTTGTACATAGGTGACAATTTGAGACAGAGGATTCTTGGTTAGCAGATTTTTATGGCTCAGATAATGGCTCATTATAGGCAAAAATGACTGTAAATTGTCTGGACCACGAAATACCAATTGGAGAAGCACTGCAGCCAAAAAGTGTAGGAATTCATAAGGTACAGATAATGTGGCTCAAATTATATAACCAGGCCCTTACTTCCAAAGTTAATGAGGTTTGCAGTAAACTACAGCTTAGATTGCTGATGAAAATTAAGAGGATGCTGAGCCATTTTTGTTTTCTAGTGCTCTATAAAATACCAACTTCATCAAAGGAACTGAGCACATAAAAATACAAGGTTAAGCAGGGAGGTAAGGAGTGAGATTGGAAATGTGTGGGTTTGCTATTAAAACAAAAATGAAAAGTATAATTTTTGTCTTGATTCAATATTTAAGAAAAATATCTATATTTCTTTAGGTCAGTGTGGGAACATACATCTAAAACAATGTTTTTATCTCATTATAACAGTGTTTTTACCTGAGGTTCAGAGGTGTAAGATCAGCATTTTTGTCCAAAGCTGAGGAGCCCTTAAAGTTGCTCTTTTGACCTCCTTAACTTGAAGCAAGCAAGAATCCTTGCAAATTTCAGGAATGCCCTGTGGGAACTGTACAACAAAACTTTTCTCGTTTAATTTTGATTTTGTTTAATTTAGGAAGGGGGTGCAGGGAGGGGGATGTGTCTCAACCAATCAGCTGGGCTGTGATTATTTGTTATAAATTCTCGCCAGGCTGAACAAAGACACCAGGCCATGGGTCAGGGAACTTTTGTTCTTTGCTCTGTAGTCATTCAACTCCAGCAACCAGCCCACTACTGAGACTCGAAAGCTGTTGCTAATGAGCAACATTAAATTTGTACAATAGACTTCCACAAGTGGTGGCTAACAAGCCTTTAATTTTGTACTGTATGCTTCCATGAGCTCTCAGCTCCTCACAGGAAACTTCTCAAAGGTTTATTTTGGTGGGAATTGAGAATTCTTAGCCTGGCAAGGTTCCATTCCCTGCAGGCTGTGATGAGCAGATATAAACACACGCCGAAACTGCTGTATGATTCCAACGTTCACCTTTTGTCTGCAGGATCAGTTTGCTTTCAGAGTCTTGACAAGATTATAAACTTACACGTAGGAAAGAGCATGAAGTAGTTCTGCCTTGGTTTTTTATATCACCATTTGAGCAGCTTTGCGTGAGCATCATCTGCCTTGCCAGTAGAAAAGCTTTTTCCATTGATAGTTACAAAATGAGGGGTTTTTTTTGAAGCTGTGTTGCCAAAAGCAAATGGTTTGAATTTTAATGTGACTTTGAGTTCAACATTTTTCCCTTCCTCTGTGTGTTAATTTCCGCTTATATCCCTAAGGATCTACCATGTATTACAATACTTTTCACAGGAATTCACTTCATCTGATTTTAAGCTTTAGGTGGATCCTCTGTCTGGTCAGCTCATTAACATTTAAGTTTCTGCAGTTTGAAATACAGGAGCAAAAAGGGCCTTAGGCTGCCTAAACCTAGCGATACCCAGCTCCAACAGGGAATAAAGGCAGCATAAAGAAGCTCAGAAGCTCCTGGGAAGCCTGTCCTAGAGGAAGGGCAGAAAAGCTCGTGTGCTGTGCACAGTCCAAGTCATTTCCATTTGCATTTCACAGGTCCCCAGGATGGCACTGTTCCCCCGTTTATGCATGAGCATCTTCCCTTTCTTCCACCAAGGGCGAGGAGGGAACTGAAGAGCACAGGGACACAGGGAACTGCTGCTCTCTTAATCCTTTATGCAGAGGGCAGGGAAAACCAACGGGTACAGTGGGAAAATGTGCTCTTCCCCGAGGAAGGAGGGTGCTGCTCCCTGTGAACACAGAGCTGACAGTGCAGCAACAAGCAACAAGTAAATAACCTGCTCCACCCAGCGTCTGCAGCTTGAGATGCAGCACTGGGGAAGACAGAAAAAGGTTTGGCTGTAATCCCTGGCCCTGTCATTCCCTGTCCCTACTCAGACTGCAGGGGAACAAACGACCTCGAGGTAAAGAAGGAAAATTACTTGAAATACCTGGCTGCAGCACTAGATCGTGCTCTGAGGAGAAAGATGGATGGGATGTTGACATGATGGGAATATGACAACCACACACACACACACACACCATCTCTGACGAAAGAAAAAAAGCACCAGTCTAGTTTGGCCAGCTCCCAATTTTTCCTTCAAAAGGTTTCCCTACTGTCATGATAGGACACAAAGTGTTTCTTGTGACATTCTGTAACACTGTCATAGCTTCCATTCCTACACACAAAAAGGTAGAGAAGGTGTTTTAAAAATACTTCTTTGAAAATTTGCTGGTTAAGACTTCATTTTAAATATTAAATGAGTAAAAGCTCTATCAAAGTATTTCCTTCTAATTTAAGGGAACTTCCCCAGCAGAAAACAGTTCTGTACAGACAGTGCAATATGTTCTCCATCCACACACAGGAAAGGTTTTCCACCCACTCCCCCAGACAGCTTTCACTCCACAAGAGGCAAGAACTGTGCTTCTGGTAAGGTTTCCATGAGCTCTGGTAAATGTACTTTAAGCAAACATTTTTATTACCTCTGCTAAGTATCCTTCTGTAAGCAAAACTATCATTCCTGTTCCTGTATCGTATTTCCACAACAGTGTTGTGGGTCAAACTAACATTTAGTTCCTGTGCATAACACTTTATGTGCATACAGCCTAGCTCATTTGCTTTTGACTTCTAATAGAGGCTGTGGGGAAAAATACAATATCCTAGAGGCAAATCGTGTGTTAATTCTGTATTTTTACAGCTGAAATTAAGTATAGTTTTGGAGTAGCAAAAGGGAAGAAGAAAAAATGCCCAGGCAGACTGAGAAGCACCACACATGAGCTCGTAACACTCAGCCCACAAACACAGGTACAACAGGAACTTCAGTAAACTCACAGCTGTACTAAAAAAGGAAAATCAATGTCATTTTTATCAGACATGACCATGAACTGGAAAAAAAATGCACTACTTAATTTTAAGCAAAACCTTTATTTTAGCTCATAGGCTTGTTTGTATTAAAAACAGTTATCTCAAAATCAAATTCACATAAAATTCAGCATGTAAATGAACTGAAGTTGTCATTGGTCAAGATCAGATTCTGAAAGACAAGGGCTCCGAATGCCATTGGAACAACCTTGAGTGGCAACAGATAAAACTGGGAGCATCAGCAGGAGCAGCTCCTGCTTTACAGGCTGAGGAATCAAACTGCCCCCTCCTTCAGCAGATTTTTAAACACCAGCTGCACAGCAGGGCCATTTAATGATTTCTCTATTCCCCATAAATTCACTCAGCAAGGATTGAAAACAGCATCCCAGTTTAATCTGCTACTTCACAGGAGTGAATTCTCTTGAGTCTTGTTAGAGGCACTGCTATTTTCTGCCAGCAATCAAAGTACTTGTCTTAAAACAATTTCCTTACAACACCAACAATCAAGCTACATTATATACACTTCAATTGTACAATTATCTTTTAAAAATGCCCGTGTACAAAATAGGTTATTTTATTAAAAAAAAAAAATCACATGCTAGATTTCAATTACATCAACATTTGAAAATAACTGAAAAAATTGATAAATAACATTCCAATTTATTAGGAACACTCCTGCAAGCAAGTGCAGAAGTATCTGCACTATATTTAATATTCTAATAAGCTTTTTAGGGCAACTTGTGCTATAAACCTCATGTACAAAGTGTGTGAAAAGCTCTTATTTGTGACAATAGAATAAAAGCTAATTAATTAAGCAAGAGTATTTCAGTAAAATTATTCTACTTATGAAGTAAATACCACAAGGGCATCTCATTTACAGCCAGTTAGACAAAGAACACAGCTAGTGACCAGAACACATACATTAGTTAAAAAGTCAAATATATACAAAAATATATTAGAAAGTGGTTGAGTTTAACCACAGGCTCATGTAAAAAATGTTGTTTTAAATAGCAATAGCAAAAAAATAGCTATTTCTCTATCTGCAACAGTACAAAAGGCAACACCTACATATGAGGTAGCAATGCCAAATTAAAAACAAAAAGAAACCAAAAAAACCAACTTTGGATTGAGGAGCATTTCCTATATTTTCATAGCATATCTGTCAATACAAATATTTAAATGAACACTTCAATTGTTTCAAGAATTAACTACATTAATTTACAAAACCCTTTATTCAATTAACTTTTTTTTTTAATTACTGGAAATTGGTTTAGTTACCGATTTCTCCTGTTTCTAAAAAAGCTGTTGCATTTTCAAACCCAAACACTGTACAGCAAAAACGTGGAGGCTTTATTATACACACTTGGTAAACACTATGGTACATTAAGACTTAATTTACAAAGATGAGAAGAAGCCAACTGTGGTCATTTCATCCTTTTATGCCTTCTAGGCAGACACTGCACACTTTTGCTACCCCATGTTCAATGCTAGAGGCAAAGTGAGGGTTCACTACTCCCTTCCACAGCCACAGCAAGTGTTTGAAGTATTTCATCTCCCTCCATGAGTGTGAGCCACAAGTGTGGCTTTCATCTCTAGGGCCAGGGGTGCTGCCACGCAGCCGCTCAGAGCTCCCCCTGGGCTGTGCTGGAACTGCCTCAACAATGTGGGGTGGGAGAAGGGACAGCTGTGCCCCTTCTCCCAATTCCCTCCCTTTGTCCTCCTGCAGGCGCAGGGCAGGAGGGGCCAGCTGAGCCTCTCTGACCAAAAAAATCCCATCAATGAAAAGCCAGGAGGGGAACAACCATCCAGCTGAGCTGTGCCAGTTCTGGCCACAGGGCTGCAGCAGGCCCCTCACGTGGGTCAAATCCCCTACTTCCAGCTCCACTGACCAGAAAGACCCTGCTGCTCCTCCAATTCAGGCAACTAAATTGGACATCTGAAGTTAGATGGTACGAGTAATACCAAAAAATGAACTGGATGGAATTTCAGCATTTATTGTATTAAGAAAATAATATACTTTACATCACAGTGCTTAATTAAATGCAATAAAAAAATGTAAACTCAGAATTCTAGATAAAATTTAGCTTGAAAAATTAGGGCTCAAAGTTTTGAAAATTCACAATTTTTTAAAAATTGAAGTCACAGACAGTCAGTTCACGTAACTCACATCTTGAAGTTTACTTGTAAATAACACCTTCGACGCACTCCAATGTTTGGTCGGGTTTTGTTTTTGTTTTTTTTAAAAGCCTAAATACCAAATGACCAAGTGCAAAGGTAAGAGGTATCTTTTTCTCTGCAAGGAAACTAACTGTAGCAATAATTTGCAAATGAGGCCTCTGGAGTGCTCTAGTAGATGTAAGGAAATATGCGGTACGGGACACGCTGGCAATACCTCTCCCAGGCCAGGCCATACTTTTGCTTACAGTGGTGTTCATCACGAGCCTCTCGATGAACAAGCAAGCAGATGAAATAGATCACGTAGAAATAGGGTAAAATGTGATTAAAACCTGCAAAGTGAGAAAGTCAACTTAGATACAGGACAAAAATCCAGAGATGGTAGCTGTTAACATGTTCGAAGCTGGTGACACACACTTGCTCAAGATTGAAGCATTTTATACTCCTCAAGCATCAAGTACTCAGCAGGACAGTGCAAAAATTGTGAGACATGTTCACATGCAGATAGGAAAAGACCCAAAAACCCACAAAAAGTAATTCTTAAAATTTAGAGTCACAAAATCTACCAATTTCACTCTCAACACATGCAAAGCTGGCACATGTTTTAAGTTCTTTAGTTATCAAGACCAGATTTCCAGTTAAATCGCTGCACCACTGAACTGCCCCACACAAGGTTTTCTCTCTTTTGGCTGCAGACATGAGTCCAGGTTTTGGTCAGAGCACATAACTTGTGGATGAAAAGACTGGAAATCACCCAGAAATGTGAGATTGCAGCCCAGAAAGCCAACTCCATTCTGGGCTGCATCAAGAGCAGCATGGCAGCAGATCAAGGCAGCTGATTCTGCTCTCCTGAGACCCCACCTGAGCACTGCGTCCAGCTCTGGGGTCCCCAATACAAGGAACACTGTGTATTTATTAACAGACACTTTTAAAGATAATTTCATTCTATGTTTGATGACCTTTTTTTAAAGGTATTTCACTTAAAGTCATCCCTATATGTGGCAGCCCTTGTCTCCAAGCAAACTCCCACTCTGGGAGAACTTCAGTTGAAAACACACTCACCAGCCTAAAAAATTTAAGGAACTACTAATTAGCAAGCATGTCCCACTGTTATTAAATGATAAAGTGTCAGAAAGATGAGTAAAATCTATAGTATGGTATGTGAAATCTGCAGCAAGTTAGAAAGGGTAAAATGGAAGAGAAAGTCATTAGACTTATGACACAGAAATCTGCCATTCAATAGGGTTTACTATCTCAAATAATTACCACTTGGCATTTCAAACCCAGTCAGATGCCAAAGCATAAAAGCATTTTTGCTAAAATCCACTTTAGTCTCAGCAACTTACCACAGGGTAGGGACCATGCTAGAGCCATGATGATGTCACCGAGGTAATTAGGGTGACGAACAAAACCCCACCAACCCGTGACAAGAAGCCCTTTTCCAGTTGCAGTGGGTATAAATTTCAGATCTGTGAACAGAGTATTGTGGTGAATGCAACGATCCAAATATGTATTTAAATACCACAGAGAGTCATTGTACAACAATGGAATAAAAAAAATGTACTCACTGGCCAATTTGGGATCTGCTGGATTCCGTCGGAAATTGTTTTTCTGAGAATTTGCACTACGGAATATGTAATACCCAACACCTGAAAAATAAGCATGATGTATTTTGCATTTTCAGTATTTTCCAGTTTTCTCTGCTTCAACAAAAACACTCACATGCCCTTTGCTACTCTTATTCCATCAAAGTCTTTTCCTCAGAAATGCAACTATGTTTTCTGGTTCTCAGAGCTCTAACAAGATAGAAATGCCATTGGAAACCTGCATTCAATATGCTCCTTCTCGTTACTGACTAACTTTGAAGAGATTTTGGAGAAGCTTTATTTTCACATCTACTTTTACATCTATATCTGACAGGTTATTAACGTAACACTGAGTCTGAAATTCACATAAGGTGATGTGCTGCACTTTAACATTACAGCTCTATTTAGCAGCCTAGCACTTTGCTACAGCACCTACTCCATAAACTGACCACCCATTTCCAAGATCATGATAACAAAAGAACCAGGCAATGAATTATCTGGGTTTGAAATTCATATCCCACATAATTTTCACACAGCAGCTTAAACTTGCTTTTTCCAAAGCTGTATTGAAAAAAGATGATCACAACACACTTTGAATAAAGATGTTATTTAAAAAAAAAAACAAAAAAAACAAACAAACAGAAACCCAAGAAAAAACATTAGGTGAAGTTGAAAAAATGATGTTCTATTTCTCAGTATTGCAAATATTAAGTTGCATGCCTTCTTATTTTTTCCAATTCTTTGCCATGTCTACAAAATACAAGTGCGTTTTTTTAGGTTTACTATTCAGATAAAAGGGACAAATGACAAGGCTATGGTGGTGCAAATTTAAGGTTGCCTAAAGATGTGAGACATTTTCTCAAAGTACTCAGCTTTGATGAAAAGATGTTTTCCACTGACATATGTATGTAACTGTACGCATCAGGGAAGGAGATGCAAACAATTACACATTCTCCCTAGGTTCAGTAAAGCATAGCCAACAAGGTACTGACTTCTTTTTTATGAGTCACTCAGATTGACTTAAAAAGGCATCTATTAAATTCAAAATGTGTTAAAGTCACTTCTTCAACTCCAGACAGCACCCACCTAGAGCTGCCTCTCAACAGAACAATTAGGTGTTCAGAGTCCCACCTACCCTTCATTTACTAAAATGATAATTTATTATATTCTTTGTATTTAACAGTAGGCAGACAATGACTGCTGCATCTGAGCTAAAGCTTCACCTCCCATCTCGAAGAAACAAAATCAGAACCATGTTGTAACCAACAGCAACAATAACATTTACAGTAACTCACAGTTCAGAACAGTAATTGCAGCAGCAACAGGCCAAGTAATTGTGGTGGGATGTCCCACTAAGTAGAAGGCCTGCAGACTGTAGACAAATGGAACCCACACCAAATCTCCAAATGCCAGCATGAATCCAAATCCATCATGGGTAATATCCATTGTAGTCAAAATGGCTTCCTAGAAACAAGGAGGAAGGAATTTTAGCATTTACAAAGCTTTCTTTTCCTAACATTGTCATTAGAAATAGCAACACTTGAACAAGATTGGCATTTACCTCATTCCAAAGAGCATCCACCACATAGAGAAGCTGGAAGCTGTTCACAAGTATCATGGACAGGGATGGCATACTGAGATTGTGGATCTTCATCTCAGCCAAGAGCATTGCCAAGTTTATAACAACCTAGGTTAGAAAATATTTCATTTAAAAATTTACTTGTAAAAGAAAGGGATATCTTCTATTACACTACAGGACATTTTAATACAGGTATTTTGGACCAATGTTTAAGTTTTAAAAAATAACCCCTTATTTCACAAGTCAGTTTGCAACTAACCACATTTCTGAAGCCCTAATAACCTCAACATATGAATACTTTGAGAAGGGTTTTCATTTGCCACAAAGCAAATGAGCTAGAAACTTCCTTCACTGAATAAAAACAGTCATTAAAAATCTAACAATATGGAGCTATTTTTCTTTACTCAAGTATACATACAGCAATTATAAATACATATATCTCCTTAATATCAATTATATGTATATGTGTGCATTAAAAAAACCCACTGTGTAATATTTAAGCAAATAAAATAACTAAGATTACTGACTCACCCAGCCAATTAATCCTGGACGCAACTCACAGAAGTATTTGAGGTCAAAACTGCCAATACGAGGGTTTAATTCATGTCCAGTAAAAAAATCATAAATAAAATACCCTGCAGGTAAGACACAACCTCTGTTAGCAACACTCTTCCTTTTATCTGCCACTACAATTCTCCCCATAAATACTTGTTATTATATAATTATATAAACCACTAATGTTCTCTTATTACAAATTTTAAAAAGCCTTCAGATTGGCAAAAAAAAAATTTGAAGAGTATTGCAAAATACAAAACAAAGTCTACATAGTTTGCATTTTAAAATACCCTAATATTTTATTTATTAGGAGGACTAACCACTTTAGAATTTCTCCCTGATACTTGTTCCTTTTTTATTTTCAGCCTTATCCTGAAGCTCACATTACTGTGTCTATGAACATGATCATATGGCATTAATTAATTTTACATTTCCTCCTATTTCATTGCTTTTGTTTGGGAGAAAGAATTCCCTTTAGCTGTGAGAATTACCCATCCATCAAAAAAGGTGGACAAGAAGGAAAATACCATGCCCTGACTTCATGGTATCTGGGACTGAGTTTGCAAAAAACAAGCACTTCACGGAGCAATTACAGAATGCTACTATGCCACTTACAGAGACTAGAACTTTTTTAAAAAGGACAATTTATGGTAATTTGCAGTTTCTCTTCACACATATAACATGCTGGACTAACAATGTAACTAAGGATATCTGAATACTTCATTTCAGTACACAAAATGTTCTGTCCATAAGCTCCCTTTCTTAGTCACCCTGCAGTCACTTTAAAAAGCAGTTTGATATTTAATGCTAACACACTTCTCAATCTCTCTTTTGTCCTACAAAACTGCCTGTATATAACTGGTACTTCCTAGGCAGGCAGTCTCATGACTGAATGAAAATCTCCTTTGAAAACTCCACTCAGCTAACTAGATTTAAAAGCACACAGCAAGATACAAGTTTAGGAACGTTCCTTAATTTCAAGTTCTATACCTGACTTCCCACTGCCAAAACATCTACATTCTTCTGTTTTTCCTTCCATTCCCAGCTGTTTCAGGAAATGCTGCACTGGCAGGGGCACAATGAACCAACCTACACTAAGCCTCTTAGACAGAAGCTGAAAACGGAGAGGAAGGAACTGTCCTCTCATCTCTAGGGGACTAGACCAGCCAAGATGTGATTCTGTAAACTATTTCAGAAAATCCAAGTAACATTGTAAACATCGTACAGTATCAGAGTGAGACCAAAAACGTGCCATTTAACTTCCAACATTATCTTTACTTTGGTAGAAAGTAAAAGTCACAGTATTATAATAACCAGCCCTAAATCTAGCCTTTGATTTGTAAAAATGAAACTATAACAAACAATTGGAAAGAAATTATCCAGAATGTACTAACTCACCAGAATTTCCACCTGGTGCTAGTTCTTCCTCAGGTGCTTTCAGGGATCGAACATACAGATAAATGCTCAGTGCCAAAGAAAAAGCTGCAGCTGACACTGCAAACTGCATGAAGTGATCATACAAATAATGAAGCTCGAATTGAAAGTATAATAAAACTCCAATAGCTGCAGCAGTCAAAATAAAAGCATAAAACCCTAAAGGATGTAGAAGAAAGACATATTAGTCAAAATAAAAAAAAAAACAATTTATGGTTCTAGTAGGACCTACCTAATCCAACCTTTCTGCATTTTTACTTCTTCCAATATTTGTCCATATTCTAGTAACACCTTAGACATCCCATGGTTCAATCTTCTGGAGCACAGCAACATAACCAAGAGACTCTAAGCCCTGAAACTGTGCTCATCAAAAGGACAAGAGGCAGGAATATTCTGAATGTTTCTCCATTTTTTATGACATAGGATCTAATTTCAGATTTTAGTGGAAAAATGGACACTGACACTACTAATGGATAATGACAGCAGGTCACAAAATCTTATCTGTGGGACAGCTGAGACAACCATATTCTCATCTTTGAATTATCTTCATATATACCTTGATACAAATAGCAGTAATTAAAATATTAAAGTAACTTATCAAGTCAAAACTTGAACACAAAAACTTTTGCATACTTTGAGAGTATAAAATCATGCAGAATGGATTGATGCCTAAACAGGAGCACGCAATTCTCTGCTGTTGTCAGGTAAGGACTTTCTATGGGTCCCTTCACAGGGTCACAGGGGTTGACGTTAGAAGGAACCTCCAGAGTTCATCTGGTCTAGTTCAGATGGAAGCTCCTGTATTTCACTTATTGCCCATTGCCTCCTGGTCATCTACCTTTCCTCAAGAAGGGTTTTAAATTTGCTTTGAAAATTAGCCTTTGAAGCACCAAGATGATGGCTTTTTTTAAAATAATCCAAATGATGTAGCTTATTTCCTAGGAAAAGGCATCACCTCCCTTTATCAGAATGCAGGAAGAATTGCAGCACTATGGCACAACTAAAGACAAAAGTCCAAAACCAAGAAAGGTGTGAGACAGCCTCAGTAAGACTCACTTTTGCAGGATGTAATTCCCCTTGTTTCTATTATTTACAGCCCTATTCCAACTTTAAAATGGTGCCTTTTACCAGACTGTGACAAAATTTGGCATTTTTAATATAGTATTTGGATTCCACTACCTCCAGACAGTGTCCTTGAACTGACTAATTAATGAAATAGGTAGTCTGGAACACCTACAAGGCACTAAAGTACATCTTCCTGTTTAAGCCAGAAAAAGCAGGACTGCTGATGTATGTTAAACAATTAGACCTAGATAAGAAACTTGTCTTATTCATAGGAATTGAAATCAGTTCTAATTAAGGACTCAGAACCGTTCTTTGACATGCAGGAAGAACATCTTAAATCAGTTACAACATACTTCTTATCAGTCTGTACATCAGAGATATCCAAGATGATCTAGACACGGGGTAAGATCCCTTCAGATCACTCCTCCTGCACAGTCCTTGTTACCTGAGCATCACCAACTTTTTCAATAGACAACTCCCTGTTTAGCAATTATGCAAGGAATATGACGGAAGTCACCAGTCACAGCTGGACACAGCTCAGGTGCCCTGTACAGTGTAATGTCTTGCTCTTGGGGCACTTAGTTCCTGATGATTACTAACCATCTTTCTCCAAGAAAAGGCTGATCCTATTTTATCCAAGATTTACAAAAGATACACTCCCTGGTCAAACTGTATCTTTCATCACTTGTATTTTATGGTGCTGAGCACAGCAAATCACACAATGGAATCAATTTTAGAATAACCAACTGCAACACGCTTACCATTTATCCGGTACTGCAGTTTCCTTCCATTTGAAAGGGGCAGGCCTTCTACCACCTAGGAAGAATAAAACATTTGTGTTCAACAAAGTATTTTCTGTGGGCCCTTCAGGGGAGGAAAACCAAGCATAGCTCTGTCAGAAAGACATTCAATCAAAGCAACCAGCTGGACGCACTCAAACCTGAAGCTCATGCACTGTTCTAAAAAGCATACTCTGGATAGCAAAAGACTAACAGTTTCAAATAAAAACATCTAAAAAATGTTTTCAAACCAGCCTGAAGAAAGCAGAACTGCTCCAATCACTGTAAACACGTACAGCAACACAGCACGACTGAATGATCTACTTAAGAGTGTCCTTGCAGAATCTATCAGTAACCCTCAAGACACAAAAGAGGGAAAGAGAGCCTTTGCCTGATATACATATGGCTAGAATGGTTTACAGCTTCCCAAAATGCTGCATACCCATAAGAAACCAAGTATCGAAATAGTTTGTGAGTTTAAAAGTCAGATACCTAAAATTCTCCTAGAATTCTATCAAGCTAAGTTTATCCACATTTTGATCTGAATGCCTATAAAATGCTTCTGCCTTCTCTACTGAAAGGCTCTGAAATGCAAAAATTCTCAGCCAGCTGTACTGTTTTAAGCTTACAGAAATCTGCAGCAGTCATATTCCAGTTTACTATGAAACACTTATTAAATTACTTTCAAATTCACTGCATTAAGATCATACCCCACCTTCCAGCCTAACGCATAGTTTAATTGCCCATAAGGACCCAATTGCTTCCAACAGCCTACCTTTCCAACTGGCAGCAAGTAAAACACAGCTTGAAGGAAAAACCACAGAAGAAAGACACCAAACACCCTCCACTCCCAAAGACTCTCAAGGGCTGGCAGAGGAGGGAAGTTCAGAAGACTCGGGTCATCTTGTTTGCACATCGACAGCAAGTAGAATACAGTAGCAGGCAGAAGAAATATCAGCATGAAGGTCCCTGTAAACAGACACCATGGCATGTTAGAAGGTAAGCACAGAAAATAAAAAAAACTAGTTTCAAACTCGTTAAAAAAGCTCAATATTAACTTCAGTAACAAAGAAGAGGTTGTCATTATCTAAGCCTGAACAAGAGAGCAGCTATCCCATAGTCATGTAACAGGACACTGAGACACTCTTCTCACTCCCATACAATGTCATCTACTGCAGGATCACACCCATTGTGTCCCTGGTCAAAAAACTGCCTAGGGAATACTTTACTGTCAAGTTTCAAGCACTCAAGTTTTGAAAGTGTAAAAACTTTGCTGGTTATTCTTAAATTTAATCTAGAGATATTTAAATCTCACTGTGCAAGGGATGGCACAAGAACTTCACTGTATGTCACGTAAGAACCAAGCGCAATAAAGGTTCTTTGACTGCCACCAAATCATGTGAAACATGACCATGTTACTTTGAATTCTGCAGCCAAGGTCCAAAAATGGAAAAGCAGTTCTTGACATGTCAGTATGGTCAACAAGTAAAGACACACAAAACAATACTAAATTTCAATTATTAAGACCAGTTGCACACATACCAATTCTTCCCCCAAACTCAAGCTCCTTTGTTTTTGACGGTACTTTCTCAATTGGTTTTACCGCCACAAAAGTCTTTTTCTCTGAAAAGATCTCTTCTGATTTCTTGTCATCTTTCCTCGAACGCAAGCTGTACTGCTCAAGCACACGCTTGATTTCCAAGTCTGGTTTTAACTTTTGCTGTTAATGAATAAAAACAATTTACTAAAAAGTTTCCCAGGGATTTTACTTTTAGTCCAATATTTTATATTTCAGAGGACATTACTCACTATAAAACAGCAACATACAGTATCTTCTGCTTCTAGACAGTGCTTAGCTTTATCCATTCATATAAAGAGACTGCAAAAACCAGTCACTGTAACCAATTAGGCCATGATTACAGAGCAGCAGCAGTTCCAGTACAGATCATCCATTGCCACCCTCCTCCTTTCCCTTCTGCCATACGCCTGGGCATTAGCTAACAATCAGGACTAAGGCAAAAAACAAAAAAAAAAATCACTTTCTCTGTAACAATCTTACTTAACCTCTAAGCTTTATGTTGCCTTCTATTTCTGCCTGTTATTGTATTGCCCTTTTCTAGGCACTTCTGAGAGAGCCAAGCTAGGAATGTGACCAAACGCTAAGAGCAAATTCTGTGTTCCTACCTCCAAGATGATGCAGGATGTGTCATTTTTTTCTGTACTTTCAGGTTCACCATTGTACCTTTTGGTGTTATTCTCACTCGGTTTCTGGTTAAAAGAAGAAACACAGTTTAAGCTTTCTGAAAATAACAGCTGTATCAAGGGCAAGTATATAATGAATAATTAAGAACATGATCTAGTTTTTTGTCCACTGCAACTGCTCTGGTTCTCTCCACATGAAAACAACTGGGTTCAACACCCAAAGTATGGATAGTTTCAGCTCACAAACAAGAGAAACGAACTAATTTAAGGGAAAGGTTGTGTTTTTTAAATAAATAGTGAAATTAGGAGAATACAGCTTCCGAGTTATTTTAACTCATCATTAGCAGCTGCCAAGTACAAAATACATGCCTATTTAGTAATGCCATTAGACAAACAGATGAAATTTCAGTGTCCTATATATGGCACTGTTCTGTAGAACTGAAAGTTTGGTTTTCCATTAAGTATCTTTGAAGAAATAAATTCTCTCGTAAAAATTCTTCTTGCGAGTCTACCTTACACAACTCTGGGATTTCAACTAAAGTTTTCTTGAATAGAACCTGGTCTTTCCAGTCATACAACAGCCAACAGATCAATCCTACTCCTCAGACAGAAGCCAGGACAAAAGCACCAAAGATATTTTCACCCTGTTATCCCACAAGGTTAAAAGTACAAAAAGTAAACAGTACCTGCTGGCTAAAAAACTACTTAAAACCAGCTTATGATCCACAGGCACTGGATCACACAACTCAGAGTAGCTCACTGTAAAACAAACCCCACAGCTGTTTCAGTGCAAAAGATTAGCACTTTACTACACCTACCTAGCTGGTTTACATCAATCGCGTTGAGTTTAGTTGAAACCTAACTAAAACCTGTCCATTTTCAATAGATCAGCAGAATGCATTTACAGTTCAAGGGACTGTGTCTCAGACAAGTGAGAAGCCATCTCAAGGGCACTGGAGGCAGAAGAAATGCTGTTTGTCTCTTCATAGAGAAACATCAGCTCTACTCCTCCTCACTTACAAATCACCAGAACCATTTTTAGTACTTAATCTTCACAAAAATAAGAACAAACCTAATAAATTTCAACTAAACACCAGATATTGGTAAACTTAAAAATCCTTACAGGTTAGTTTTTATAATGAAACCAGTTTTGCAATATTATCCATCAGCAAGGCTATATTTAGATATTCCATACTGCATGTTTTCCACTACTATTGTAATGAACTGTATATGATAACAGAACTCATTTTATTTCAAATCTTAATACCTACCTGCTATGTTCCAATCACCACATCTAAAGGTAAACTAACTTCCTTTGCCCCATTTCACAGGTGGAAGGACATGGCTAACAATGACTTCAGTATTAAAATATTTAAAAATCTGTGTTTGTTTGGGTTCTGAGAAGTTCGCAGTATCACCAAATTCAAATGGAACTTTATAGCCTTGGTTTAACCTCTCAAGAATTTCCTCAAACTCTGCAAGCTAGAAATCCTATTCCTAAAGAAAAAAATGGCAGTTCTGAGATACACTTTTGCAGGTAATTATGCTGTCCAGGGAACATGAACTGCAGCTAGCTTTTACAATGATAAACCCAGTATACATAAAACCAATCTTTCACAAATAGCAAAATATTCTTTTAATAAAAATCCAGCAAATCCACACACAAAAAACCAACCAACAAGTAAAACTAATACCACTAGAGCTAAGCTGGTCTCCTGAATGGTTTTCTTTTTGTCATCTTTGTGTTCTCTGCTTTGGGAAGCAGAACGACGTCTGCCCTTTGCTGGCCGACCAGGGGACCGAGAGCGAGATCGAGATCTGCTGCTACTTCTTCTGGAGGGAGAACTTGAAGAAGACTGGCTCTTCCTGTGCTTGAATGATGACTGTGACTAAAAGAAAGATGGAAAGAAAGCAAAATCTTATTTATGTCCCAAAGAACAATTAATTTTAGAAACATGGGGGTTTTTTTTGCGATGAGAATTCTGGCATACAATTCTATAGATCTGTCTGGTACTTCCTTTACTGATGCTCTACAAAGGCTGTTAAGAAAGAGCAACTGCAGAATACTCCTTTTGCTGGCAATTCCCAAAAAATCCTGTTCCAAGTCCAACTGCTGCTGACAATTCCTGTTGAAGCTACAGAAATCAGGCTATGGATGTAAGCTACCATAGTGAGCACCGAGCTGTTAAGCACACCAACCTCTCAAGCCTGTGCATAGGGAAAGGAATTGAGAGCTGTCTCTTAAGCCCCCGAGACTGCTCTCACTTCCACTACTCAGCTTTATTAATGCATTTGACATAGCAAGGTTCATCATCTGTGTGAGGCAGCAGAGAGCAAATCAACACTAAAAAAACCCAAGTCAGCCTAATCATTTCATTATACGTGGCAACTAATTTCATAAACAGTTTACTCCAAAAGCACTGTTTGATTTCTCTGTGAAGCCTACAGTGCTGATTTTCCCAAGTAAAATTTCCACAATGCAACTTTTATAACGCATAAATGTTTCATGACAAAGAAAGGCATTTTCCCAGCTTAAGTCTGCTAACCTGCAAGCAGAAGTAACACGTTAGAAAGTCTTGAAGCAGTGAAAACAGTTGCCTACCTCAAGGCAGAAACATTTTGGTCCCAAAAGAGAAGGCCAGTTACTGGGCATGGACACTGCCACCAAGAAGTGACACTACAGTTCACATAAAGACATACAAGCTGGCTTTGAAGCTATGCAGGTTCCAGAACAGGCCATAGAAATGAACTACAGTGAACATTCAAACAGGGTATATTCCTCCTGGTTTATTCATTTTCAACTGAAACTTCTATGAAGTTTTAAAGGCCTTTACTAGTAACAAAAAATGAAATAATAAAGATATGTAAAGAGGAAGGAATGTGCTTATATGACATGAACCTTTCTCAAGGGTTTGTAATTGCCACAAGTACAGAAAAATACCTCATGAAGCCTCTGAGGACCTAAAACAGTAAAAGTTATTTGCAGATGTTTAAGTATGTGCTTGAAGGGCATGCACTGTTTATATTTACAGTGACACTTAACTACATCTTCCCGTTTGTTTTCAAATTTTCTTATTTAGACATGGAAAACCATCAAATTATTATCAGCCCTTTGATTACTACCTTTATAAGGTACCCTAAACAATTTCTCATGAAAAATCATGCTATAGAGTGCCTGCATGATCAAACTAGGTTTTCCTCAAAAAGATTACATTTTTTCAGCATAAATAAATAAATCAACCATGGTACTTTAAAGATGTGGTCATTCTGAACTTCTACTTGAGGTGCTACATAGGAAAAAGCTTTTATTTAGCACCAATTCCTTGAAGACATAGTTAACAAAAACTTGTAAAATGACTACCCAGTCATAAGTTGTACTTTCAGCTACAGCGTAAAATCAGTATAATCTTCCTTTAGAAGTCCTGATAATTAAATACACATGTACTCACCCTGATATCACTTTCTTTCAGTGCAAGTTCAGTCCCATCTTTGTACTTGACAGTATAAAGATGAGCAACATCATCGTAACTGGTCACTTGTACTTCATAGTACAGGACACTTCCTGGCCAACGGCCCATCACCACCTCGCCATCAGCAAACTTCCGGCTTGGCATTTTCCAAACAGAATCCCTAGAAAATAAATCAGTGAGTCCACATGACAGCTACACATTAGGCTTCATTTTCACCTACTCTCTGTATCATGTAACTGAAAAGAGGACACTTACAACAACTCTCCACTTTAAATAGGGGAAAGGCTGTGTGATAAGAAAGCAGCAGTGATCTCTTTTCCAAATCAACAGTAGACAGAAGAAATAGTCTTAAAATAGAGAGAATATTGAAGCCGCGTGTTCTGGAAAAACATTCAGATGTATTAGACTAGTACTGAACTATGACATACAATATTCATCATGTGGCAAAGCACATATTTGACCAAAATTCCATAATGAAGCTCATCTTATCTAGAGGGAAATGCAAATTACATGGTATTTAAGTGTCCTCTAACCCTGTTTTCCTGTGGTTCTACAGAAATGACAGAAGTGATGATTTCTAAACATTAAATTTAAACATCCCCAATATCTTCAACTTACAGCCACATTATACACTTTCCTCAGTTTATTATGCCAAACACTCAAAAGTTAGGAAATTTCAGAATTTAGACTCCTGTCTGGGTTGAACACTTTCTCTTTTCTACCTATTTAGCACAAAGGGCATAATGACTTCTCCAGGGGTCCGTGAGAAAACAAAACACAGCATCAGAGCAATCACAAATCAACCTGAAAAACTAAATTCTATCCCCCTGTCTGCACCATCAGGTTTTTACTTGATATTAACAAAACGTAGCGTAAGTGACTACTACCCTTGGTTCACCACACCAGGTGCTGGAAAAAAGCACAACTACAACTTAGAGAAAGTTGTTTTTAAATGCAAAGTCCTGTAGAACTGTTTGTAAAGTGCTTTGTGTTCTGCCATTGCCTTCTGAAAACAGATATCCAAAGTAGAATATACTTTTTATATCAATGTATCAAGTGAGGCTATCTTAAAAGTCTAAGGCAAAATATACACTAACACATGTCCTGGCACCACCTGTACAACGAACACAGGAACTTAGAGCGGATGGCAGGGACACGGACAACCCGCGAACCACAAAATGTTGGTATCAAAGCATTTTAACTTGTTTGCTTTATAAATAAGATGTGAAGCCGCACAAACTAAGGGGAACACAGTCTTTAACTAGACAATCATTACATATTAACTAACCTGCAGTGAAAAGTTAAGATTCTTGGGGAAAAAATACTGTTAATATTCAATCACTGACCTTCATCACACACTGGGGGATGGGGCTCAGTGAGGTTTTACAATCAACATTCATTCTGGTATTTTCTGATGCTGCTGCTGTTAAATTTTACACGTGTTGCTTTCCAAGTCCAAAACCAAAAAAACTCAACAGAATTCCCTCATATGGATTTTACTATTTATACTCCAAACTGCTTGAGAACAGAAACATCTGGCCATCTCCTTTGCGGTATAATATTTGAAGGAGAAAAAAAAATAAGTTTTATAATTTGGTTTCACTGACATTTGCCAGTTAGAAAAATTATGAGTTCTAGTCTGCGCTTGTAGGCACGTGCTATTCCAGCTCTTCTGCCTTCTAACTAGTGTTTCTTGTCCCAGTTTCTTGTTTCTGTCTTATTCCTGCTGAATTCCCATTACACCATCTTTCTTTTATCCCAGTCAGCTTAAACCCTGCAAATTCATACCCTGTTTCTTATGACTTCCGTATTTTCATTTCAAGTTCTGCACTTTCTCCTTACCCTGTCTTGGATTCTTTGTGGATGTTCTGCCTTTTCTGCCCTTGTTCGCCAAACCAGTTCCTCTTTGCCACCTCTGCTTAAATCTGATCTCAATCCCCATCTCTGTCTCCTTGCCCATTTTCTCACCCAAAAGACAGTTCTTTAGGAGATCCATGTCTACTACTGCTCTTTCCCAGCCTCTCACAGCCACAGCTTCCTCCTGCTCTTCCATAAATAGTCTGAACACCGGAGCTCCACCGAGTGCACTCAGAGCTGTCACCAGATGTCATAACCTGACACATGACTTCATTTCCCCTCTGCTGCTGTACTTCCTACACCCCAACCGTTTCTTCTCTTGACCTGCGGCACCTCAGGCACCATCTGTAAACTTGGAGCCTAACCAGGACAAAGCTGGCAGACCCTCAGACAAACTTGTGAAAAGCAGAATCCTTGGAGGGTAAATCCTTTTCAAAAAGGGTAACATTTTTTCATGAAGTTGTTACTAAGGACATGTACACTGCTATTTACAATTTATAGCAACCACTTCAGAATTTAGATACAATTTCATAGGGATAATAAAATGCAATTCTCTGCCAGATTTCAAAATCCAGCAGTTTTGTATGCAAACATAAAGACAGTTCAAAGAACAGGTAACTCGATGATTTAATTCTTGTGAAAGGCAGAAAGACCTTCCCCTCCTCCAACCTTGTTCTTAAAAGGAGCTGAAATTAGTTTTAGAAAATTGAAAAATGTGGTTGAAGGACCTGTAGCTAAATCAATGTCATGTAATTCAGCCTGAGATGGAGATCACCCATATCAAATTCCAAAATAATAAATAAGCAAGTGGAAATGTCTTCTGACTCAAAAGTAACGAATAATCTTATTAAGGGGAAAACTTATGTATTTTTCAATTCTTTTCCTTAAATATCACAGCTTAATAGTAAGATCAAACATTAAACATTAAAAGAAGTAAATATAACTTCTTACCCTATCAAAAACAACCACCTTGTTCTGCACCCCAGTGCCTCCTGTGAGGGAGGTTTGCAATCCTCATTCCTTATACCCACTTCAAAAAGCTGCACCTTTTAACGGCAGCATTCATCTGGTCAGATAACAAACATGATTACTGACATCGAGAGAAGAAAAGACAGGAAGTCTTTCAAAAAAAATACAGTTTAGAGATTACATTTTTAATTTACTGCTCTTTCAAGCTCTACACACCCCTGATAATTTTCATGGTATCAGCTGGCATCAGTCTAATACTCCCAGAAGTTCTGCACAAACTTTTGAATTCACAGAGCTTCAAAATATGAATCCAAAGAAAATTATTTCATACGATGAACCTGCACTGTACAGACACCTGACTGCAAGTTTAGTCACTTACTCAGGAGATGCAATTTGTGTTTTCTGAACCACTACTATTTTCCTTTAGGAATCCAGAGTCTAACAGAATGGATCAAAAGGACTTTGTATCCTATCCTATACCAAGCCAAGCCAATTAATGCAAATCTCCCTGGAGCTTAAAAGTCGGTAAATAATAAAAGTTTCTGCTGACTCAAACAAGAGTGAAATAATTAAAAAGAAACTTGGCTGAGAAACATATTGCCCCATGCATGCATTTCTGGTCTTCTTAATGACTCTCTCACTAGATATGTGGAAAGATATTTCACTGTGGAGAAAGAAATGACTGTTAGCTTGCAGCCACAGGGAGATTATACCCCACCAGCAGAAGTTGGGTACACAGTTTTAAGAATAAATAAACACTAAACAAGTTTTCCCTCTTGGAAGAGCAAAGCTCACATACACACAGCGATTCCACTTACTAATTCTGACATCTCACCACTGAGGAGGGAGCCAGTTGAAGAAATGCAGGAAAATAAAGAAAACACTGACAGTCAAGGCAAACAATACACGGAAAGTTCCTACTGAATTCACCAGACTGAGCTGTGCAGGACCTTTTCAGCAACACCATTACTCTCTCCACATTTCCAGCTCTTCACCTTCAGAACGGTGGAGGCACCTATCCCTGTCCAAGCCAACTTAAATTCACCACTAAAAACAAGCACAAATAAGCCTCGAGGTAAAAATAACAACCCATCAACCCTTGGGCTGGGAATCGAGGATCTTCCCTTTAAAGAGGCCTTCTGCCGGAAACACCCCGAGCGGAGGGGACGCAGCAGGAACCTGAACTCCCCAGGCAGGACCCAAGAGAGGCGCGGCGGCGCTGACAGGAAGGGCCCCACTTGCCGGCGGAGGCCCGGCCCCTCGGCCCCGCCCCGGCCGCGCTCGCGGCCCGGGCCTGGCGCGGGGCCTCCG
>VZTI01004032.1:265491-280701 GCA_013397865.1 Struthidea cinerea | reverse complement strand
CCCCGCCCCCGGGCGCGCGCCCGGCCCCGCCCCGCCCCGGCGTGAGGGGGCGGGGGAGAGGGGGCGCGCTGCGCTCTGCCCCCCGCCGCCCCTCACGGAGGGTGATGGCGGGAGGGGAGGGAGAACGGGGGAGGCAGAACGGGGCGGAAAGGTCGCTGTGGTGGCGATGGGGGCTGGCTCAGACCGCCTGCGCCACCCAGGCCCCGCCGCCCGTGGTAAACAAAACCGAGGGTTTTGTTTACGGAGCATTCGAGGCGCCGAAGGCGGCTTTGGGGGCGGCGAGACCGCGAGTGCTCCTACACTGGCCGAACAACGACCTGTGTTCCCTCCAGCCCCGCGCCTCCAGCACTCGACAGTGACAAAATGTGGTAAAAATGCAGAAAACAACATCCCCTCTCGCTCGAAAAGAAAAAAAATAAAGGGCAGAAAAGCGGAGATGCCGAGGCAGCGAGTGCTACACTGACTGAACAACAGCCTGTGCTCCCTTCAGCACCAAACAAAGCCAAAATGTGGTAAAAACGCGATAATAACGCCCTGAAAACACCCGACTCTCCCCAAAATGAAAATAAAAACGGGCAAAAAAGCAGAGGCGGCTTTTGAGGCGGTGAGACCACAGGCGCTCCTGCACCGACAGAACAACAGGCTGCGCTCCCTGCAGCCCTGCACCTCGAGCACCCAACAAAGCCAAAGTGTGGTAAAAATACGGTAATAAAAGTGCAGTGAAAGCACACCCACTCTCTCCAAAAGAAAAATTTTAAAAAGGGACCGAAAAGCAGCAGCCTGTCGTGTGGTTACCCCTGTACTTTTGGGGCAACTTTTCCAGAAGGGCCATTTGAGTTCCTGGCCAGATTTTGAAATCAGGAAGTCTAAGCAATACTTGAGCAGGCAGAAGCAAAATGGGTTGTGAAAAAGTTAACAAATCGTCCTTAACATTGAGGTTTAGTGTTCAAATAAATTGTTTCCAGTGTTGGGATCTTAAAAGGGGTGAAGTGCTTTAAGAGTAGAATACAGACGTGTTTGTGTTCGTACAATCTTTATGGACCTCCTAAATTCTCTAAATTTGGCTAACAAGTGATACTCTGTCCTAATAAAGCTTCCTCCATGAAGGAAAATTCCTTAAAGACAAGATCACCATTGTCCCATACAGAAAACTGCCAGGACCATGCAGACACAGCAAAAATCTCAGATAAAAAAGAACCCTGAAACAACAGCAACATCACCATAAAACAAACAAACAAAAAAAAAAAAAAAACAAAAAAAAAAAAAAGAAAAAAAAAAGAAAAAAGAAAACCAAAACCCACAGCCAAAAATGAACAGATGTAAACAGGCCCCATGGTAGCCATGGTCTTAACTTGTCTGAGACTTAATTGTTTTATTTAGGAGTTTGGTTTTGTTGTTGTTGGTTTGTTTGTTTGTATTGGGATTTGAATTAAGAGTATGGCAAGCTTTTTTCCTCTGAGCAATTGCAGGAAATGGGACTTCCTGGGTGAATTATTAAAAAATACATATTTCGCCATTTATTCTGCTTATTTTACCCTTGATTTTTTAAATTTTCTCAAGCAATTATTTTAAAATTGCATTTTTTATCTCCCCTATTTTTGTACCACAGAGGCCCAGCTGTAGTTTTTCGTGCATTCATTGTATTTTTCACTACATGATGCGGTAAAAGATGTCTAAAGGAGTTTAAAAGTTACTCAGTCAGACCAGAGTCATGTGTAGGCATAAATTTTAATAAATGCCATCAGAATAATTTTGGTTTGTAGTTGTGTTAAGGCAATCAGCTTTATCTGAGACACATTTGATAATTCACTACACAAAAAAGTGCAAGTGAAGCTTGATTTCTGGCTTTGGATAATGAATATTTTGGTTCCAGCTAAGATTTCTGCTTTATTTGCTATTGCACAGTTGACAACTATAATGTTAAGAACTGTTTTCAGCAGTTCAGTCTGAATTACAGCAACTGTTGCTTGGAATGAGCCTGCTGCATTTTGTTGGCATCAGAGGCCTACAATTAATATGTTTAAATATGAAGGGTTTCAGTTGAAGTCTTGTTTAGAGAATAAACTTGCCTTCAAAGAAATGGTTTGGGTTTGAGATTGTTTTACTGAATTCGGATTAGAAACCTCTTGGGCCGCTAAGAACTGTTTATTGCAATTCTGCCAGTGATGACTGGTATACATTTGAGAGATTATTTCATAAAAAACTTAGGGGACCATCACAGGACAACTATTAAATGGGACAAATGTGAAATCCAGTCAGCATCACCATCATCAAAATGATCTGCTGCAAGTCAGGTCTGAAATTTGCCAAGATCTACATAAAGCATCTCAATCCCACAGTGTAAAACTAAGAAAATAATTCTCTAGGCTTTAATTTTAATGAGAATCCCAGAATCATCAAGGTTGGAAGAGACCTTCAAGATCCTCTAGCCCAGCCATCACCCCAGCACCACCATAATCACCCCTGAACCCTAAAAGGTTGCAGAAACCTAAAGCTGCCAACACAAGAAGGTTGAGAAACATTATGATAAATGGCTTTAGCAGAGGCTACAGGGGTGGGTGGGGTAATAAGCTTCTGTTTCCTCTCCTGATTAGGCCTTTGCTTCAGTGGAGGAAAACACCCTTAAGACTCATAGTAAGGTGGTGGTTTTTAGTCTGTTAAACAACCCATGTATTCAGATATATTAATATATGAATATTGTGAGTGTGCTCAGGCACTTTGGGGATTGTTTTCATTGGTATATGTAGTTTTGTTCATATTTTTTCAATGGTAGAATGGTTCATAATAAAGGTGTAGGAGATTTGGGATTAACCTCTGAATGTTACTTAACTAAATCAATAAAGGTTTTGTTTGCACAGACCTCAATAAGACAGGGATTCCACCCTTGACCATGGAAAACGTTTCTCATTATATATTCATTTATGATGTATAGAATTGGAACTTCAACCCACCTGTAAAGGAGCAGCCTGCTAACAAACAGTGCTGCTCTGGGCAAATTAAGTTGAACACTTGCATTCTGGGAAGTTTTGCAAAATGTTTATCTTTAGAAACAGCTTTAAAAAAATATTCAAGGCTATCAACCATGCTGGGCTCAGCAATAAGAAGAGGGACACAGATACATGCAAACTGACTCCAGTTCTCTAAACAGGAGAAGGAGAAAAAAAGCACATTGAAACTTTGATCTCCACAACAGTGCAGCAAGTTTCCTTTCTGTATTGTATGTGAATTTATAAATAAGACTCATTATGGACTAAGGGAAGTTGATGCAATTCTCCGAGAAATGGGCCTTGAGATAAGAGTTTTGGCTACTGTGTCTTCTGCTGGGCTGCTTACCTTGCCATTTCTGCAGCACGGTTGTTTAATTACTCCAGCAGAAAGCCCTCGGAACAGTTGAGTTTCTGAAGGCTTATGGAAAACACAGACTACAGGATTTCCAAGCATTTGTAAGATAGACATATTTCTATGTGATAAAGGTATGTGCTTGAAAGAGTTGTAAATCTTTAAACAGAAACTGGCTTTAATTCTAGAGAAAGATAGAAAACTTTAAATTTTAAATGGATTATTCCGAATACCAAGAAAAGCCACGTTCGTCCCCTGGGTGCTCGCTGACTCACAAGCGGTTTCCCAGAAGGCTTCTGGCTTTTAAACCTGTATCCTTAGTCTTCCGAAAGAGGTTACAGAGCAGAGTGGCTTCGTCAGGGATCTCCACAGGATAGGAGGGTCAGAACATACTTTCCCCTGGCTCCTGTGTGACAAACTGCCCTGCATGAAGGGAGAAACTTGGCCTCAATCCCCACTTCTGGCACATTAACAATGTTACATCCCCAAATCACAAGGCAGTCTGGTACCTGAGGAAAAAGAAACGAGTGAAACACGTGGCAAATGCAGAACAGACAGAGCCCAAAGGCTTTGAAGTGCCAATACAAACAAGTACACATGTATATGTGTGTGTATGTATGCATAATACACATAAATATATATGTATATATATAAACAATAAACAAAACATTAACTTTCCAGCCTTATTTTTGCAACCAGTGCATGATTTTTATGCCCATGGCTAGCAGTGTGCACAACTCCCTGCAGCAGATGAAATCAACATTTAGAATTTATTTATCTATTTGTAAAACAGGCTGAAGAGGCTGCTGGTCTGGAGGGAACAAGCATCGGAGCCATGGGACACAGCCAGGCAGGGATCAGCAGTGAGGCCAGTGGCAAACGAGGCCCTGCATCGAGGCACAATATCACACCCACCTCCAGTTTTCTAAATTGTGTTAAAAATTCACTGCAGCATAGGGGAATATTTAAGGAAAATAAGTAGGGTAAATTGGGACACGTATTTGTAACAAATATTTATAACACTGGGATATGTAGAATAGATTATATGTAGAATAGATGTAGAATAGATGATAAAATTCTTACCAGAGTGCAGACACCAAAGATATTATTTTATTTAACATGGCATTCTTATTCTGTCTCTTGTATTTGGTGCTACTGCTGTCCTCCCACCTCTCATCTTATTCTAGAAAAAAAAAAATCTAATTACTCCAAGCATGCAGGCCTAAACCAGAAGTGATAAATGAAGAAATCAGCTCAACGCATCTAGCAAATGATGAGCTGGCATATTTTGGCTTTAGGAACTGGTATCACTGCATATCTACTCTCAATAAAATTGACTTCTTCTCTGATTAAACCTGTTCAACTAGTCCTGTTTATTATTTTTTTTAAACATAGTAATTTAAATATTAATTAACTCTTTGAACTTAAACATCTATATTTCTAATAACATGTTAAGATGTATACACATGTACTTAATGTATCCACTGCAGTTTATGAAGATGGAGGATTTAAATGGATTCAGATGTGGTATTTACTCTTTAGAAGAGATTTCTAAAAACCAAACTAGCATACATGCATCAAGTTCAGCATTTCCAGAAGTATTAGCAATAAGTATTAGAGCAGGGCTTCAATATATGTGTGATCCTAGGCATTGTTCATTGCTTAACATTTAAAATCCTTGTTTCAAAAAATATCCACATAAATTTAGTTTCGTTAGAAGCAATTTCAGTAAATGAATCGAGATGCTTCGGGGCAGAATTTGCGTATACAAGCCTACACCTCCCTCATCCCCACAAATCTCTCTTACCTTCCCTCCCTACATTTTACAGTCTACCTGTGCATACTCTGGCCATGGCTTTATATGGGGACCATTTATAGCACAACAACAAATTTGTGTCCAAATTCTTGGTTAAGCACTGAGCATCCAACAGCTGGAACAGAATTGCTGAAAGACACTGTCAATGTGAAAACTTGCAGTGAGCCAATACCTGGAGACAGATAAGCAGCAAAGATAGTTGCACACTTCAGAGTCTTCTCTTTGTCTCTCTCCCCTTTTTCTCTCCGGTGTTCCCATTTACCAGACAGGACGAGCTCAGCCCAAAACATGAGTTAGGGCAAGCAGAGCCTAATGGCAGACTTCTCATTTAATTAAAGGAGAGAGGATAATTAGGATGATTCCTAACCTAAACTATACTAAACACCGAATTCATAATGAATTCTGGCACTAGGCAGACTGCCAGTTTTCACACACTTCTATGCTTAATTTTAACTGCAGAACCATCCCTGGTGTTATTGCAGTAGTTGTCTGTTCCCGCCATGGAGACCTCTGTAGTTTTTGAGTTTCACAGACCAGTCACAGGCATTCCCAAGGTTCAGTGTTCTGAAAAAAAAGTGACTTGGATATTTCCAAAAAAGAAAAAGGATTTCTGTTAGGACCAATTCCCACACAATGTTTGTTTGTTCAGCGCACAAAAGGAAACTGCACTTTGTTCTCCAAGAAAGCTGGCGGTGCCGCAGACATCTTTACATTGGCTCCAAGTCCCAGTAGGCCAATTCAGATGGCTCACAGGATATTTTTCCCAACCTGTGCAGAGCTGACCAGTCCTCCAGTCCCAGACAGCTTTGATGAGGTTTTTGAGGCCAAAATGAGACCGGTGTGCACACACCGTGTCTGGCATTTTCATGAACAGTAGGTGGCAGGATGCTGGTTTAAGTTTCAGTGTTGTTAAATATAGTGTTAAATACAAAAAGAACTTGGGTACCTGACACTGAACTGCATGAAATTGTTTCCCCCTGCCAGGTAGAATGGTCATGCTGCTGGAGCAAACCCTTATTTTGCCAGTCAGAAATGCACCTCAGTGATAACCTGACCTGAGCACACTCCCCTGCACAAAAACAAAGGCACTTCCTGCTCCTAAGTACTTTGCATTTATGCCAACTGGCAACATGACTCACGCCCTTTACTTTTAAATTGTGCTTTCCCTTCGAAATGTCTCTGGCTGACGGGGTCTGGATGGATCCCTCCTGTAACAGCCAGGCCTGGGCTGGTGCCCAAGTCCACGCACTGGAACACCTGCAGATCTTAACTGTGCACAACATTGTGCTGCACTGGAGTTTTTTACCCTATTTCTCACTCGTCTCATGAAGAAAAAGCCACTGTTTTGTGGCTCAGAGGTTATTCCTGTAAAGCACTGGTGTTACTTGTCTTACACAGCCCTGGTGAGGGCACATGGCACAAGGACCTTGTGGTGCAAAGGCAATTGGGCAAGTGGGGCTGAAAACCACACCAGAGTCTGAAAGATACCCAGCTCGCTTGGTTACTTCTCTGTTCCCTTCCTCTCTGCTATATATAATGACATTTCTCAGAGCACATTTCCCCCAGTTACAACCTCTGCCGACACTGCACCAGCCTTTGGTGAAGCTGTGGTGGCTTCAAAATGATTCTCTGGACTGGCTGAGTTCAGGCTCAGTGAAGGTGCAGCAACCACCCCATCTTCACTGGCCACTTCAGCACTGAGACACCATGTGAGCTTTTTCCTGAAGGAGGGAGAAAATATAAAATCCAGGTGGAATTGCAGAGCAGCTCCTGACGGCCAAAAAAGCCAGGGCTGCTTTTGCAGGCTGAAGTGGGCAAGGCTAAACAGAAACCAGGAGATCCTCACTGCATCATCAAGCCTTGCTCCAAAGCTGGGGTTTTACAGTATTTTCAAGTTTGAAGGAGAGTTGTTCAGGGTTTTTTTTTTCTGTGCATAAATCAGCATCAGTTGGCATGAAAATATGTTCTTCAGTAGTCCCAGTGGCTCATATAGGCTTGGAGTAGGACGGGGTAGCAAAACACTCAGAAACACCATCATATTCAGACCACTAAAGCCAGTTTGTAGACAGCTATTGATCCAGCATTGCTCGCAGTTCCCCTTTTCCTCTGCAGCCCTCACTTCAAAAAGGTCTGTTTCATAAATACACAAAATCTGTGGAGGCTTCTCCCATTACTTCAAAGGAGAACCTCGGGGAAAGGCCTTTCCCTATATCCTTTCTTGCCAACATATTTATATTTCAGTGAAGGATCTGTGCAGGTCACTGAAAACGCAAACTTTGCCAATGACGCTGCTGCTCTGCTGATCACTTGAAACCCAGTTTTGCTTTCAAGTTCAAAATGAGAGGCTTTCCTCTTCCTGCACACAGCTGCCAAACGCTCCTCGAGCCTTCTGAGGTGCAGCACGTTTCCTTCGCTGGGAGAGGGGAACTTCCTCTTTTCAAAGCATCAAATCCCTCTCCACACCGCAGTCTATCTCTGGTTACTGTATACAGCCTCTGAGAAAACTGAAAAAAATGTGAAATATTACTTGTTTGGCCACTTTGTATTTATTCAGTTGCTTTGCTCATTAATTGTGCTTGTCTGAACCTTCCTTTCCTTGCAGGAGCCTGAATAAGGAGTTAAAATCAGCGCTTTTAAGACCAAAGGGAGCCCAGTTTCTGCTTTGCTTCATTCCACACTCCCCAGGTGTCTGTAAGTCAGCACCAAAGATTTTCACTGACTTTCCTTTGCAAAATGAGAGCCCTGCTAGTCTTTAGTGATTTATGCCCACTCATCCTCTTTCTTTTGCCTTATTTTTATTAGCATGGTAGAGCTGTTTTGGCTTTGCCATGGCTTTTCATGTGCATGCAAACAAAGTGTCACAGCTCCCAAGGGGCCTGGGAGGAATGGAGTCATACACTGGAGAGAAGTCATCTATAACTTCATAGTTAAAACAAATCAGAGCTTACAGGCTTATAAACATGCAAGAAACTGTTCATAAATGCAAAAGAAATCTCTAACTGCAAATTTATCTCATTATATAGGCTATATATTGCAAATAATCCACCATATATTACTGCTATAGAATTTATAACTACACAGTTATGCACAATGATGTAATTTATAATATAAAACCCCATTCATTATATGTATACGTATGTATGTATGTAATATAAACACTTCTTAAACTTAATAATACAAAATTTATTTGGTAAAGACAGCTATGAGCCTTCTCTGAAATTCCTGAAAGTACTTTTTACTTGAAATCTGCTCAACCCTCTTAAAATCTAGTTTATAGTTCCAGCACATTCAATGTGCAAGAAGGTTGCCTGTAAGTGTTTCCAGAACCAATGTGTTTGAGCCTTATTGTTTTGTTTCTCAGACAGGAAAAGTATTGTATCACTGGCATCCTGAGCAGCTGCTCCAGGGAGGGAGATGCTGAGTTACAGTCTTCAGCCATGCTGCCTGTCACAGCAATTTCTCCTAAGCTCCTGCAAATTATCCCGTTTGAGAACATGGCACAGTGCAAACGTGAAGCAAAACACGAAAAGAAAGGGGGTAAAAAAAGAAAGAAAAAAAAGGAGAAAGGAAAAAAAGAAAGAAAAAAGTAAGAAAAGAGAAAGAACAAAAAAGCACTTCAAGCTTCTGATTTTAATCTATTTTGTTTCTTTCATTACTTCTTTGCATATTTCTTCCCACCTCTCATTATCCCGTTACAAAGCAGCCAAACTTGCCGAACATCTATGCTAGCAGCACGGGAGAAGAGCTGAGCTTTGATGTTGTGCTCTGGATATGTGTAGCTTCATGTGAGGAGCAAAACAAACCCTCAGCCATTCCTGCTGCCTGAATTTCATGCTCAGGGTATGAGTGCTGGGCTGCATGGCACAGCAGGGGCACAGGGAGGGAAGAAGCAGCACCGTCCCCTTCCCAGAGCAGCATTACTGCAGTGACACCACAACCATACAGACTTGTTGCCAACCTAAAGTATCGAGGGGCTTGGATTTGGGACCATCCATTCGGTGCCTGGAAGCCCCATAACATAGAAGAGATCTTTTTAAATTTTTTTTTTTCCTAGTGCAAGCTGTTACCTCTCAGTAGAAATAGCTTTCAGAGATGTTCTCAAAGAAACCACAGATGCCAAGATCATGGCGAGCTGCCTCTGGGCTTCACCTTGTGGTCTCAGGGGTTCCTGCAGGATCATACCGATAGGGGGAAAATGGGACAAGGCAGAGGGGAGAAACTCTATAATGAATTAGAAATCTTTTGCACAAAACACAGCTACTTTATTCACAGCTGTGGTACCCTTGCAGTCTAGCTTGCACAGTCTAATCTAGGCTGTATTTGCTCGCTGGTAGATAGGATACAGAACAAAATAATTTTAAAATAGCAGGGATAAAATTAACAAATACACGGATCATTAAGGGTTGTCTGGTTTTGGTAATAAGACCTCCACCTAAATTGATGGAAGCTAGAGTACTGTGCTGGTAAGAAACATGGGAGCATTAACCATATCCAACAGGACATTAAGGCTGTGGGCTATCCCATGCCTCACTGGTATTACTGTGATTCCATGTTCCTTTGGAGTACATATTTCAGCTGCTGCAGTTTGTGTGTGATCGTCACTGAGCAGATCCCAACAGCCCCCTCGCCTGTCTACTTCATGTGCCTACACTGAGGGCCTGCTGTAGATGCTGAAAAGCTCTGGTAGCGAAATTTTTCAGCTTTCTGTAGCATTCTGTGAGAACTCTGTGGCTCTCATGAAAACTATGATAAACACTGCTACAGGTTTTTTGTAAACTGAGTTTTATCTGTGCACCTGGGATCTGTTTTTCAGAGTTGTTATGGTACACAGTGAAATAATATTTTGAAGTAGGTGTTGTGAGCTTTGGCCAATGGGACAGGGGGTGGCTGGTCCAAGATCCAATAACCTCCTGTCATCTTTGGGAACCAAGTTATATAAACCCAATTATAATTAATTAAATAACTACTTTCTTCCTGAACTTGGATTGTGTCGTTACTCACCATTCTCGGTACTTAACAGCGACAGGCCTGCCTTGGTGACTTGGTGACATTGGCTGCTGCAGGCTGGCAGCTTGTTTTAGGGATGAACAGCCCACACAATGTTCACAGCGTGGAAGGAAAAGGCACACACAAGTTATCCTGGTTTCTTCGCTCTCCTTCACTGACAGTTGCACCTCTCAGCAGCAGTCCCCTGCAGGACCAGGTCATTACAGGGTTTTTGCTAGACAAGGGAGCAGTCTGCAAGCCCAAACGGATGGCTCTGAACTGGCACTCACCGGTTTTAGGGGAGGACCCACCTTCCTGCTGCCACAGCCAGCTCTTCCCTCTCCTGTGCTTTCTCAGGCCCCTTGGAAAAGCTTTCATGGAGACAGAAGAAAGAAGAACAACTCTTGCACCACAGTTTACTTGTTCTGATATCTGGACAACCCCAGGAATTGTTCTCACCTAAAAGAAAAAAAAAAAACCAGGCTTTGTTTCACTAGCTTGATAAATTATTTTTTCCAGGAAACAAAGTTTCCTCTACATTTTATCTATTGAATTTGTAGCAGCAAATTCCGTCTGTAACAGCTTCAGTGGCTGTTGCAACTCTCCCTTCAAAGAGCTTTCATTACTAAAGCTTGCGGGGCGATATTTGTCACTGGATAAAACCACACAGTGCAGTGACTGCGGAACCAGCATTAGGTGACTGCATGACGTGTTTTTCGAACTAGCATCTACTGCCCTCTCAATATATGTATTTCTTTTATATCTTCTTTGAGGAAGCCATCTGAAAGCCACCTCAAGTGCAATTTGAGGCAGACAGACAGGGGAATGACGATAAACCTATTTCCACATTCGACCTGAAAAATAGGATTTATTTGTTGTGTACATCTAACAAGCAGATGATACAGCACTGGTATGAGTTGAGAAAGTTGCCCTGTGCCAATGCTAGTGATATGTTATTAACTAAAGGATAACCCTCAGTATTAAAATGGCCGCACAGTTCACTCTTTTCAAATGCCTGCCAGGGGATGAGAGATGTTCTCCGAGTGGTTTTGTGTCCAACTCCAACACTCTGCAATAGCCTTCAGGTCTCACGAAGCAGCAGGTTGGCCAAGGGTGTGCGAGTGAGTTCCCTTCATTCTTGGATTCACTCCCCTTATCAAAAATCCATGTGAATCAGCAGTTCACATGTATGCACGCAGCCAGCCTGTAAAGATCAGGGCTGTGGGCAGGGGTTTGCATCATTATCAGCCCTCTCTGACGGAGTACCACACGGTACTGAGAGAGTTCAAGGTAAATTACGCTTTTCTCAGCAAGGCCCACGTCCACAGCAACCTCACACGCAAAACCAGAGAGGATAACACTCTCAGAGCACGAGAGACCATTTACCAGACCCTGCCTTGCACGTTGGAGCACGAACCATGAACATGTGGTTTCTGGCTTGACAGGCTGCAATCAGACCATGGGAAAGCCAAGCAATCAGTGCAGGCTGTGCCTTCTCACACTAGGTGTTAAACACATTGCAATTAACATGCTAATTATCTGTGAGGAAAGCGGCTGTAAGGTGTCCAGCCCTGCCTTCTCCTGGGAAGGGGAGAAAGTACTTGCTAGACACAAGGTATCTCACAGTATTCAAGTTTTTTTCCCTGTTTTCAGTGACAGTGGAATCCACTGCTTTGTAGAGGTAGGACTGAGCAAAAGGCTTGAGTTTCTTCATTTTCCTCAGTGTTTTCCTCAGTCACTGGCAGATCACCGAGGGCTCATCGGCTGAGAATGGCAGCACTTCCTTACAAAGCAGTTTGACCTGGCTGCCACTAAGGCATGGCCCGGGGTACACACCATGCAGTGGTCTCCTGATGCATCCCTGGGCTCAATTCCAAAGCCAGGAGCCTGTGAGAGAGTGTGCGTGCGTCTGTGTGGTGTGTTTGGGAGCCAGGGCTTGTGCTGTCTTCCCCAGCACACAGCTGTGACCTCGTCCTGGCCTACTTTAGATGTTGTTCTTGGGCTTACGCCCCGCTTAGCCAAGTAAAACTGAGTCTGATTTACGAGGTGTTGGTCTTTAACAGCCCAAGCAAAAAAAATACCAAGGCTGAGGCACTTCTCATCCCTGCTCTTTCTCCCTTCCCACCCTTGTTTGTGGGAAATAACTCACAGTATAAAGTCTTGCCCTGATGCTTCTTTCATGGTCTGTTCCTTCCCCACCTGTACTCGATGCTGCTTAGAGGCCTCCAAGAGCAAAGCCTGCATTTGCTGGGCCACAACACTGGTGTGTTATTAACATATTGTACTTCTGCAACATGACTTTAATGACCTGAAATGCAGAAATATTTCTCTGCCATTTTACAAGAGTAATTTCAGTCTGTGGTGAGAATTTCAGTCTGTGGTACCGGTTTTTATCTGCGATTTCAGCATTGTGAGGTTCACTGTTTGCACACAGGCTAATTCACACGTGAAGATGCTGAGCAGCACAGAAAGGATTCATCCTGTGCTTACTGGGTTCACTGTCAGCTTCCACATAGTGCAGAAAGCTGGCAAGGCTGCTTTGGCTGGCAAATTGCAGGAACTAATTGGGCACACTCTTTCATCAGTAAACAGCATCCAGCTCAGAATAGCATACTTTGAACAAGCAGATGGATCTTTATCTGGAGAGAGTCCATAAAAGCACCGACCTTGAGGACCCTGAGGGAGCAGACCTCAGCAGAAGCTGCGGGTGTCGCACAAATCAAAAGGTACAGCATAAACACAGAAGAATCTGCTTCATTTGAAAGCCCAGGAGACTCCATGGGAATCAGTTGTTGTGAACCTGATGCAACCCCCCCCGGCACCATCGCTGCCTGCTCCCACAAAGCGATCCCGACACCGCTGTGACCTACATTGCTCTTCCCAGCCGCGCTGCAGCTCCAAGCGCGTTCTGCAGGGTGAGCACGAAGCCCTCGCCTCCCGCAGCACCAACAGCCAGCACTGCATCATTAGCGGGGCTGGCAGCCCACAGAGCAATAATTGCAGGCATTATGAAGCAGCGACAGCGATGACAGGCTCAGAGGGCAGTGCCATAATCAAGGGAACGTATAGATAAGAACAATAATAGCATACGGGAACTCCGAGGAAGATAACAAGAGGGTTATTGAGATATGCTTCAAGGAGTAGAAAGATCAGCTCAGATAGGAGGGAATCAGACTGGCGTTTCTTTTAATTCAAGTTCAACCTCAGCTATAATCTATACATTCAGGGCTAGCTCCAATTCAGACTACCAACAGATGCACACACCCCACTGCTTCATGTATGGAATTGAGCTACATCACTTCGGACCTCAGCTGCACTAGAAATATTTTAAAATATAAATTTGTATAAAGTTCTGAAAATTAAAAGTTTTAACATACTGGAAGTTACACATGAAAAAGCAGTAGCATCCCTTTAACATTACACCTGCAACCTCATCAGCTGCACTTGGTAGCAACTTGTGCATATTTTGATTTTGGGGTGAGATACAGCATTTTATGCGAAACCCTGAAGCCTGCCAGGTTTTATTGTATCCCATTTACAGTGGGATACTTCTAGACAAACATGCAGCAGAGCAGCATCAGTTCTAGAAGTACCTGCCTTAGAAAAAAGGATCAGAGGATAATTCCTGTGATCTTCTGGGTGCAGGTACATCTGTAGTCGATATATATTCATTTACTGCTTGCTTTCCTCTCCTCTCCTCCCCCAAAATAAGCAGCACGCACTTCAATATCTTGTATTTAAATTCCTATAATTCCAACAACCAGGGCAGGACCTTCCCAGAAACAGGACATGTACCCAAGGCACAGCTAACCTGAGGTGCTGGCACCAGCTGTACCTCCAGGACTCCCCATCCATTTCTGCCCGTGGTCTGCCAGGCTGCGGGAATTCCCGCCTTTTCCCCAGCACCCGGATTAGCAAGGAGGACTTTACTACTGAAAAGCAAAAGAGTCGGTGAATATGGAAACTGCGCTTGAGGTTCAGCGAGAGTTCAGGGCTGAAGTTTGCAGGAGGGGCCAGACGCGGAGCGCGGCTCTCCCCGCTCGGGAGGAAATGGGTTCGCGGCGCCGCACTGAGCGCCCGCCCACGCCCGGCCCGCGGGGCGAGCCTTTGCAGCGGCGCCTCCGACTTCGTTCGGCCCTTGCTGGCCCCCAGGACAAGCTGGTGGCACCTGAGAGGTGTGGGGCAAGCAGCCAGGGGGTTTGCTCGGGGTTTTTTTGGGGTTTTTTTTGGTGCTGTGGCCGATGAGAGCGCGGGCAGCGCCCGTCCCCTGTGCCTCCGATGGTTTCCTGTGCGCTGCCGCAGCCCGCTGCTTTCGCTCTGGTCGTGCTCGCCCTGCAGCGAGGGGCTTTCCACACAGAAGGAAGCTTCAGTAATCTGTCGGGAATCAACCCCCCAGATGGCATGGCAAGAGTTTTTAAGAAGGAATATACTGGATTATTTAGGTCAGCGTTAAGCTGCTTTATGCCTTTTGTTATTCTGTTCCCGAACAGATCGTGTTGTAATGTTCCCAAAGTGTAACATACTGTATCAGAGCATCGGCCCTGTTGAGTTGCCTTAATAAAAACCTCAGACACTGCTCAGACACAAATTGCTCTCTATTAAAATAGTCTGAGTTGTGCTGGGTTTGCAGCTCTGAAACATAACGCCGAAAACAATTTGGTTTGCAGTGCCCAACAGGCTTCACACAAGGTCCAGCAGTGCTTTGCTGTGTCATTTCTCTCTCGTTTCCTGCTGTAGAGGATAAGTTACATGTACAAATGGCTCTTGAAACTCCGCAGAAAAAAGGTAAATGGTTTTGTTATGATGCCTTTGACTTACCAACAATATGTTTAGTTGCAAAATTATTCTGCAATTCTGCAGTAGGCCCATCTAGCTAATTTAGTGTTTCACCACATAATTATAAAACGTGTAGATATCTTCTATAGAGATCTGCAACACTGAACCCAAAGAGGATCTGTGCAGGTCTGCTGTGCCAAGTTAAAATTTTCCCAGGGGAAAAACATATATTTCAGATGATTGCCTTCCCCCCCCCCCCCCCTTTTTTTTTTTTTTTTTTTTTATTATATTTA
>VZTI01004032.1:253149-265348 GCA_013397865.1 Struthidea cinerea | reverse complement strand
CCCCCCCCCCTTTTTTTTTTGTAATTACTTACTTAGTACTATAATACTTACTTACTATTTAAAATACATTTAATGCCATTTTAGATAAAATAAGCAGCTTGAAACCAAACGTGTAATTTGGGTCTTCAAAGACAGCAGTACCAGACTGTGCTGCTTTGAATTATACAATAAAATGAGCTACAAGGACTTCTAAGTTTCTATTACAATTGTTTCTCATTTACCAGTGATTTTGCATATAAAGAGGTCTGTTAACTGAACTGAATGCATCAAATGCATCTTTTTACTTCACCTGGAGAACAGTGAGTCCCTTCTGCTTTAAAAGCAGGCGTTGTGTTCTTTCACGTGACGTGTGAGATTCAGATGACTCCGTATCTTTTCTGGTGGGCAGCCTTGGGGGAGAATAAAGCAGAGTTTTTCTTGTTTAGTTCGAATCACGGAACATTTGTCTCCAAAGCGACTTCTTCCAGCATTTAAAACAAGGCCTGTCCCAAGTGGTGAAGAACAATTCCCCAAACTTGCATGGTGTTTGATGGGTTTTCACAGCAATCTTGATTCGAGTGTGATTTGCATGACATCTATCTCTCTTTTGCATATTGGTGTCAGTGACTTAAGCTGAGCTCAGAGAGGCTACACACACCTGGATGAGTGCCAGGGAAGCACTCACACAGCTGGAGACATGCTCAGGACTCTTCAGTCCCTCCTCTTGCTTGCATTGCTCCTTTCCTGGGACATATGCCGTGCTTGGACAGTATCCCAGCCTGACTAGGGAAACACATCTGCCATTTTTCATCTGTGACAGACATCAAAGAAAAGTGACTTCAGCTGGGCTGAGCTGTTCTAGGACTGACATTGATTCAGGGAAAGCAAATCCTTAAAGTAAATAAGAATCAGTGGGTTTATTCCGTGATAGTTAAAGCAAAGAATTGAACTCGTAAAGTGGATTGCGGGGAAATTCCAGCTGGAACAAACCCAGGCCTCATCTGACCTTCATCTCAAACCAAGGTCAGCTGTAAGGTCAGGCCTGCTCACTCAGGGCTTTAAATCTCCTTGATATGGCATTTTAAATAGGTCAACAGAGCATTCCTTAATGCCTGTACCAACACCCAGCCATCCCACCCTGGATCACATCGCTGCAAACGCTGCAGTTGTTAACCTTGCCAGCAGATGCCACTGCAGGAAATTTGTTATAAAAGGCACGAAATAGTCAAGATTAAGACCTTTTGTTACTTGGTCCGTCACGGTACCTACCCAGCAGCTTTCCAGAATTGCTTAAATCGGGAGCTGGTGATGGGAAAAAATCCCCCTAAGTCCTGTATCAGTGTTCTCCCTCTCAGGGCACTGAGTTTTTTTGGGTTTGGTGCAGAAACCACAGTGTGGCAAAGAGTGAGGATACAGCGGAAAGGCTGGACACGACAGATGCTGAGCACTGCATTTAACCCACCCTGGCAAATGCCAGATGGACAATGAGGGACACAAGAGAAACCTCGAGAAACAGCCACACTTGGAGCATCCTGCCTGCAGTCTGTGCTGCCCGAATCCTCGGAGACCTGCTGGTGCTCAGCAGCCTGCGGTATCACAGAACTATGGAATAAGCTGAGTTGGAAGGGATCCATCAGGATCATCGAGTCCAGCTCCTGGTCCTGCACAGGACATCCCAAGAATCACACTGTGTATCTCAGCTCTTTCCATAAGGAAGGGGCTAGGAAAGGGCTTGGCTTTTGGTTTGGTTTTTTTGTTAGCTTCTTTTTGAAGTTTCGCTGTGAACTGTTGGTTCTTGATACAAGAAACCTGGCCAGGCACATGCATGGAAATCCAGCAATCAGCAGGCACCAGCAGCCACGTCTGGGGAAGATCAGGCTCCACCTCCACTGGAGCATTTTCCTGGTCAGGCTTGGTCTCTGATCATCCTGACACTGCTCTGAGTAGGCAAGAGCAGCGCTGTTGCCAGTAAACTGTCTGGACAATACATGTCTGTCCCTGAAGAGGTAGCGGGAGAGTGGTGGAAGAATCCGTCTGCTTTTCTTGGCCTACATTCACTGGAGACAGACACTCAGTGACAGGAGAAGCCCAGCTGCAGGGACACTCTTGCCTGCTGCCAGTTCAGCAGCCTGAGAAGCCTTGATAAGGTTCAAATTGCTGTTTGGGGCTTGGCAGTGGTGGCCTGTGACTTATCCAAGCAGCAGCTCGCTGCAGCAGCCAGGCAGGAATCACCACACCCCGGCCTCCCCCAGCTGCAGCAGCACCTTGGCTTTGTTTTTAAATGAAACTCGTGGCTACGGAGGTGGCGGTGGGAGATCAGGTGTGGTGGCTCATGTGCTGTGATAAACGTTGGTTGACGTGGAGGTGGCCCTGGAAACTGCAGAGCAATAATTAAGGGATCACCGCTTCTGAGGACAGTGGTGGAGGGCACAGGAAGGCAAGAAAACACACCTGGAATAGCTCTGCTTACGAGGGGGAATAGGAACAAGGTGGACCTTTAAACAACATGGTGTCCACACAGTTCCTAGACATCCTCTGAACTGAGGGAGCCTACCAGCTTCTGAAAGGGGTGGAGAGGGACACAGGAGAGAAGCACTCACCTCCCAGCAGAAAAGGGAAGTCTACCCCAGGCTCCCGGGTTTTTCAGAAGGGAATTTCTCTGCAGGTGCATCCACAGGAGTCTACGCCTTGTTTAATGAGCCTCTTTTCCTTCGTTACCTCACTCATCTCAAGTTGGATGATGGAAACCTCCTTACAATAGCACCCAAAACACCACCTGCACAGCAGTCAGGGAACTGGAACAAATTCCTCGGGAGAAAAAAGAGCCAAAAGGCTCTTCTTGAGCAAATAAGGCCCCCTATTGTCAAGCCACAGCCTGAGAGAGATGAAGCCTTCATCCTCTGGAGATGCTGTTTCTGTGCAGTGCCTGCTGTCTAGGCTGGGCAGTTTAGAGTTGGAGGCCTAACGAAGGTGGGAAAACTGAGATAGTGCCAGTCCCTCCTGGAGCTGTAGGTTTCCTTTAGGGCTACCAGCACTATCCCTGGCAATTACCACTCATGACCTTTCCCTGTTCCCTTTCCCTATGACTGGATTTCTTCCAGTCACACACAGAAAAAGAGGATGTCTCCTTTTCCTCAGCACCGCTCCTGAGTTACTCCTCCATCCCTCCGTGGACAGAGCAGACTTTTAGGTAGATGCAGGTGGCATCTGCTCTGCAGCAAGGTGTGACCCCCAACACACCCCACTGTGTAGTAACACCAACATTCAGCTGAGCAAATGATATTTGCAGGCTCCTATCAGCAACAACTCTCACTTTGCCAACTCCCCAAAGCCTTTTTGCTCTACCAGCCTCGAACTCCGCTGGCCCTGGGATGGTACCACCTGTACATCTCTATTCTGAACACGCGGGCAGGGTTAGTAGCTCACCACAAGACAATTTTCTGCTAACTTTGATTAACTGTGTGTTTGTGGCACACAAAGATGTTGCCTCATGGCAGGAAGTAACTCAAACCACAGAAATATTTCCTTTTGTTTCCTTTTCTCTTGATACCTTAGCAGCAGGTTTTGGGGTCAGCCCCTTAGAAATGTAACAGTGTCGCTGTCAGGTTTGTGTTAGAAGGTAAAATGCGTATTTTTTACTGGGTGATTATTTGAAGGATGATTATTTTTGTCCTTCAGAAAATTCTACCTGAATGTAACACCAAGGGCTGAGGTCAAGAGCCACTCAGTCACTGGAGTAAAACAAAAGAAATAGAGGAACCCTTTAATAAAATCCCTCAGAAGAAGCACTTGAGCAAAACCACTGCTAATGTGCTCCAGCTGCACTTTTGGCAGAACTGAAGCAGCTGATGCAGATTTTTCCTTTTCCCCCAACAACTGTTGGTGTTTGATGGTGCCCTACCATCACCACTTGATGTTTTAACACATCCTTTTTATCACAGAATGGTATCTGTACACGCTCAATAGGAATTTTGGGCCACAGGCAAAGCAAACTAAACACACAGAGTACATCTGGCTGTCCACAAACACGAAGTTCTCATCTGCATCCTTTTTGCACTTGAAAAAACTGGAAATTGTTAATTGTGGGCTTAAGTAAGAGTTCAGATTTATAGATTAAAAGCCTCTCAAGAATTAAATTGCTTTGCTAGACTAAGAAAATAGCAGATGCTGATGTAAGGAGTGGAAATACCACAAGCTTCTTGTAGTATTCCCTATGTAGTTTGCTAGGAATATTTAACTTGAGTATGAAAAATTCCTTTTAAAAAGGAGTCCTCACACAAGCAAAGCTTTGGTTTTGAATGAGAACAAAAGGATCAGATCCTCTAATCAAAATCTTTCTACTGCCACAATCTCCTTTGTGTTCTTGCATGGATTTTCTTTGGACAAATGTAACAGAAATCTAGGTATGGATGGATCATGCAGGGAAACTCCACTCGTTTCTGGAACCTGTGAAAAGCACACCATAAGACAGAGAGGCTGGGGAGCTACAGTGATGTTAATCATTTCTGGTAAGAAAAAAAAAGGATGATGTTTGCCTTACTCCTGTCTTGGTCCAATGCTCTCAGTGATTCTTTTGTCTCTGCATCCCACATAGACTTCCATCTCATCAATCCCCTTATATCCTGAGACCTTGGAAAGATCTTTGATCAGTTTTTATTTTAAACAAAATTTCACGTGTTTGGGAACGGGGTTCATACACAGGAACGTTTTCTCCTAATGGGCTCAGTGTATTCTTCCTGAAGCTGGTAGAGTACAGGCACACACACCCCCACACCCCCACACCAATTTATACCTTGGTTCCCACGGACCTTTTTTTTCTTCTTCATTGGCTCCAGCTATTTCACACCTTTCCCATGACACAGCTCAATATTGGGCATTGTATCTGGAGGGGAACCACCCTGCCATTTGCTCCTGCTGCTGCCTTTGCAGGGGGATTTCCCAACAATTATTTGCTTCTCAATACACAATCATCTGAGCAACATTTTAGACTGAGCATTCCGAAGGTGTATTTCATAGGATTTTATTTTTAAGTTGTATCCTTGATACTGAAGTACTTGGGTGTTTGTACTGCTGTGTCCTGAGGCTTGCCAGCTATTTTTCCTGCTTGTCCAATGGCAAAGAGCTCTATGCCAAGCAGCACAGTCCTCATCACCTGCCTGCTCCCCTCCCCTCCAGACAGACTATTTTGCCATTCATTCCAGCAGCACTCTTTTTGGATAACAACTGAAGAAGATCGCATTGTGGTGGGGAGGGAGTGAACACACCACTAACACAGGATTGCTAATAAAGCCCCAGTGAGCTCGCAGGGAGGAGCAGGTCTTCTGGAACCTAACCCTGATTACTAACAGCCAATAACCCAAGTCACCTCGGCCAAGTGTCATGGTTTAACCTCAGATGCCAACTGAGTACCACACAGCTGCTTGCTCATTCCTCCCCCAGTGGGATGGGGAGGAGAATCGGGACAAAAAATGTAAAAAACCCCAAACTCACGGGTTGAGCTAAGAACAGTTTAATAATTGAAAATACTACTACTACTAATGGAGAGAGAAATAAACCCCAAGAGAAACAAGTGATGCACAACACAGCTCAGGCTCTGCCATGAGCTGAGGAGAACCTTCTCAACAGGCAAGTGAGAGGATGCTGAGGGAGAAGATTTAGGAAGACTGGAGGAAAAACACGAATCCATATCAATGTGTTGACTTTTAAAGATGAATTTAAGCCTTAAAAGACCGTGAACAGTCTGAACAGTCACCCCCTGCCTCTTCTGAAGCTGTTTTAAGACCATAATCACCTCGTGGAAATTGTTCTCCAGATCTGGAAGGAAACAGCTCCATTAACAGTTCAGTGATGCTTCAGCTGCTCCGAAAGATATTTTCCAGAGGAAGAACTGAAATTAACTGGAACATGAAATCTAGATGCAGTTCACAAAATACAAAAAGACTAAGTCACAGTTCGCCATACAGAATCTCAGTCTGGCTGTGATGCATCTGTGCAGCACTTCAGTGAAGTTTTCCTCTGGGAGCATTCGCTTTGGCAATGACGTTAAAAACCCCCTCTGAGATAACTTTGCAATGGGAGCATTTTCGTTTTCATTCCCTTTAAAGCAGACATGTAGCCATTTCCGAAATTCTAGTGAGGAACCTCTCCCCAAAAAGGGGTTTCCCTTACCTGCAGCAAATTTAGTGCTACTGAAACTCAGTAGCAGCGTTCCAAATTCCCTCAACACTTGCAATGGCTGCATCCCCCTGCAATGCCAGCTCCAAACTGCACCAGCTGGAGATGCCATCCAGCTCCTTGCTCAAAAGGAGACCTTACTTGTCAGTAATTGCTGTTTATTTATCCACTATCTCTACCTCAGCTATTCCAGCTATTCAGCAGATCACCAACCAGAAAAAAAAAAAAAAAGTTGCCATTTCCTGTAATTCAAGTTAAATTTTATTGCTTAACATATTTTTCATAGATGCATAGAAATGCTGGGCAGTATTTACTAGATTGTATAACTACAGGACAATTACACCTGATGGCTGGAAGCATTTCAGACTAAGACAAAACCAAACTAGTATTGACTTCAGAGAAGCTGAGAACACGCAGGACTTGAAGATGCGCAATGTTTCTATTCACAACTGCTGAGAGCATACAGGGAAACCTTCATGACTGGGTCAAGTAAACAAAGCAGAAAACCTTTTGCCTTTAGAGTAAGGGTAGAGGGTAAATTTGCTCTTTTTATTGACTTATTTGCTCTGAAGGTTGCAGGTTGACACTGAGCAAGAGCAATGACTTCATGGCAATGAAGCTGTCCTTCAGCAGATACATAAAACGTAATAATTACACAATGAAAAAGCCCAGATTTCCTGGTTGTGCTCAGGGCTTCAGGGCCAGGCTGTGCTGGATCCTGCACAGTGCTCAGACCCCAAGCTGTGCCCCTGCCAAGCTCTGCCTTCAGACCTGAATTCCTGTCCCTTTATGCTAGTCAAATATGTAAAAGGCAGGATTATGGTTATGGAGTTCACCTCTAATGAAAAAATAAAAGCATAAAAGTGAAAAGTAATGCAGCAAGAAATCGCAGTAATTCTGAAGTGCTCATTCCCCTTCTCTTATTCACCTCTGGCTTTCCTCACACACGATGCTTGGGAACACACAAAACTCAGACGCTCCAACCAACATTAATTGTTTTGACCGTGCTAAGTGTGCCACCATCTTTGAAGCCTTTTGCACCTCTATGCCTTCACTTCCGAGGAAGGAATTTGCATTTTTGGCTGCCAAAGTCCCTCTCTTCTGAAGTTTTCTCATTTGCCTACCAGTGCTGTGGACTCGTGACTTCTCTAACCTACTCCCCCTGAAGGTGCACTACCCCCTTTCCATCCCCAAGTTAACCAATAAATTGCAGAACTGTCACATTTTCAGCTTGCAAGTTATTTTGTAAAAGTCCTCAAAGAGTGCTTTTATTTCTTTTTTAAGTAATTTATTTAAAGAGTACTTGAAAGCTGTCACTGGCATGCGGTGTGTTCCCCTTCCTTGTATTTTGAGATCTGTGTGGGCATGTGACCTGGTGAAGATTTGGTGTAAGTTTGTCACCATAGCTTCACAAAAGTTTGCCTGACTCCGGAGCACCTGAAGAGAGTGTTTAAATCTCTGAGGGATTTTTTTCCCCCCATGAAACACAACAACCAAAGCAAATTTTAAGGCCTCACTCAGCAACGCTGCCTCCAAAAATGTCTCGAGGACCCACTTGACCTGCCAGGTTAGGGAGATACTCCAACCTCCAGCTTCAGTGAGTGGCACTTAATCATCTCTTCAGTAACAGACTTCAGGGTGAAAAAACAGATAAAAGGTGACAAGCATTGGGTTTCCTTTCCCTGGCGTTTCCTTTCCCTGCTAAGCTAAGGCCTTCTGATCATCAGACCAAGCCTGAACCTGTGCATCCATGGCTGACTGCACTCTCCCTCTGGGGACACAGCATTGCACCGCCCATGGCCCTGAACTTCCAGTGCCCAGCAGCGCTGAACTCCTCAGCCCCCCACTGCTCCTGGGCGTGGTGGTCACCTCCTCCTCACTCCATTAAGTCACATAACAGCCAATCTGAGTTTTCTGAGTGATTAACTCCTACTTCAACTCACTTTTGGGAGGTGGAACACATAAACTGGCTCCGTGACTGAGACGTTCACTCCCATACAACTAATAAGATGTAGAGTAAGAGTAGGATATAAAAAGGTTCTCATCTCTAAGAATCCAAATGCTCTGGCTGCATTTCTGTCATGGCTCACTCTGAACATGGCAAAGGATTTTTCACTTACCCCATAAACTCCTTGATGAACCAACTCCATCAGCACTGGACTCCTTGGACCCTTCTCTGCTTCCTACACTGCAGTGTCAACCTGTGGGACTGAGAGCCAGGGAGAGCTTTCCTCACTAGTGGAGCAAGGATTACTGAGCACGTTTTTGGCGCTCGTGTTGGAGGGAAAATTGGCCTGGCGCCGGCAGAGAGAAAGATCTCAGCCTAAGAGCCATGTAAAATTCTGTTCCTCAACTTCTCCAGCCGCAAGGCTTCCTGGCAGTAACAGACACCCCTAGATGCACAGTCAGGAGGCATTTATGAGTGTGTCTGCACCCCTCTTTTCCTCAGGGGGGCTTTTGGCGCTGGTTCTGCAGCATCACAGGGCTTACCAAGCTATGTAGGGTCTTACAGGTTTCACAATACAGTACTGGGGGGAAAAAAGGCAAGTAGCAGAAAATTTACCTTCAACACAGAGGTGATTTTGTTTTTTTTTTTTTTAAACTTCCTAGCCCTACCGTGATGGGCAAGCAGCCTTCAGACTGCCCAGAAAGCCACCTCTCCTGCCTATCTCAATTTGTGAATTCCCTCAGCATCCAGAGTGGGTTTAAAAGCTGTTTGTGTTTTCAAGCCTCCTGCAGCCCCGTCCATTCCAGCAGCATCCTCCCCTGCAGGTAGCCTGAAAACTTCCAGAATCCCTTACACCTTTCTCTTCCTTGTACCAAGTTCCTCACTTCTTTTTTTGTCCTCTGCCTGTGTCAGCAGGACAATTCCCAGAGACTCTGCAAGGAAAACCAGTTCAGCACACTTACAGCACATTAGCACAGACAACTTCATTGCTGAGTTGAAATTGTTCAGGGAGTAGCTGGGGATTGAAGTGGCTCCAGCTGGTTGGTGATAAAAAGTTACATTAAAGATGGTAAACATCAGATGATGATGGGAGACCCCTTCCAACTCTGCTGTGCTTGAGCAGCTGAGGGAGAGAGACCTGCAGTCACAAAGAGAAGTGAGAATGTCACACAGGTAACAGCTCTAAAACAGGCTGGGAAAGGAGGAGAAGGTGGTGCCCGTCACTGAATGATAATGATGGCAAAATTATGCATCTCAGAGAAAACGTCAGCTTGCAGCTGCCACAGCCAGAGCAGCAGCACAGCCCAGCTGCAGTAGCTGCTCCACATCTTCTCCAATGAACAGCTTATCAGCAGGACAGGAGATAAATATTCACTGGTATCCAGGACACCAAGCTCTAAAACATAAGTGTCAGAAAGCACATTTACAGGACGACAGAGTTCAACTGGGATCCAGTTACAAAATGGAGCTCATTTCCAAAGCCCCTTGACTTCCAGCATCACTGTGACCAACAGGTACCCGAGGAAGGCCCTGTGCAGTGGAAGATGCTGACTGCCAGGTACTCTGCAGACATTGCTGTGACTGTAAAGTTTGCCTGAGCTTTCCCAACATCCAGAACTACCCCTCCTCTGCCACATCTTGGACAATTACACCAATTTCTATTGCACATGTTTTTTACTAAGATTATAAACCTAGACTGACTTGAATATATCTTCTGACATATCAATTTCAACAGGTGACCATTTCCAAGGTTTTAAAATAAATATTAATTCCTGTTAGGCCCTCAATACATGCTGACTTTAAAACACACTCTTCTGAATGTGTAGATACAGGTTGTGACAGTATTAACATACTACTCCTCTCTCCCTTAAGACTCCCAGATAGCATGTAAAAGAACCCTTATTTCCCAAAATCACGCCCTAAGACAAATAAAGGGATCTTTAGACTGTTCTTCAAGAACTTTGAACTGGCCCCAGTTCCTCCAAAATCAGACTTTTCCCTTTATACCTGCTCTCCACCACCTCCTGCCCAGCAACAGCCTACAGAATCAAGGAAATTCACAGCCTCAAAAGGAATTGTTAAGTCTTTGGTAAAAAGCCAGTTTGGGAAAATTTTTTCTTGCTTCCCATCTTGTTCACCTACTGAAAACCGAGGGAATCTTCTTGATTTTGCAAGCTTTGTATGACTAGATGTAGAAGACACTGGCAAGTAATATTCATCACTGGAACTCAGCCCAATTAAACATTTTCAGAAGAGCCCATGACAGTCCCCAGTTTGACCAGCCACAGACCATCTTCCTGCTTTTTAATACACAACTTTAAAAAGTAGACATTGTCCATCTCTTGACACCGATGGACAGAGTTGGTAACGCTGTTTGGACATTTAAATCAGAAGTGTTTACACCTGGTGCCTAAACACTGCCCCAAGAACAGCAGACCATTTTAGAATCTAGTGATAATTTTATTTAAAAACCCCAAACCTTTATAACTCATTAAGGTTGGTGCCAAACTTGCCCCTGCGACCGAGCTTTCCCAAACAGCAGCGGCAGTGAAGTACAGCTTCAGGATGTCAAGGACATCTGAACAGCTCTGCTCAGTATTCTGCTGTAAGATAAATTGAGCAGAACTGTCCTTCGTGTACAGAAACCTCTACTGATCTGCCATGGTAGGTTTGCTTTATTACCAGTATTGAAAATAAGTCACGAACATAAAAGCAGCAAGAGAAGAAGTCTGACTGACTGCAATTATTTCCCTCCCAGTCCTTCCTTCTCCCTCCCATGTTCTCTGTGGATACAGAGACCAAAGTGTGCATACACCATGTGAGAGTGTAAATCACATCATACATTTGAAATTAATTTTAATTTATGTACAGTTACCATTCATGAATGCACACAACCCCTGCAGTTACATTCTTTATAACGTAAGTCTTCACTGTTCTCTACTGGATCTTCTGATGGAGAAACAGAAAGGAGAGGTGGAATCAAGGAGTTAGGAATGATCACAGTCATGAAAAATTTGGGGAATTTGAGTAGTAAATCTCAGAGAGATTTCTATGAGGTTCTAGAAATAAATGGTGGCAACGTGTATATATTGCAATTTTATTTCATTCGCTCAAACAAAACGTTAGCATGTAAGAAATTTAAAATGACACAATATGATAAAAATAGCAGAGAATGAACTGAGAAACTAAAAAGAAGGTAAACCTAAATGCATGAAAAGTCAACATTCATTAGTGAACAGCTTCAGTCTTTGATTGACACTTGATAACTTGAAAACAACGAACTGGAAATCATTACGACTGTCTGAAGAGATTTCAGCACCAGCACTAAGGGTTTTACATTCAGTTGGTTTGCGGTTGACTTGGTAGCCACTTGTCTATAGTGCAGGTTTATCACAGGTCAGATCACAGTGTTGAGGAAAGCAACGCCCTCCTGGCATTAGGAAGGATCCCTTAAACTGCCCTCAGCTTAAGACATCCATTGTACAAAAGCACAGAACCACCACAATATGGTTTGTAAAGAACTTAAGTCACCAGTAAGCAAAATAATCGTAGCTTCTGCAGTTCATTTTCAATACTGAAATCTCTGGAAACGGTGCAACTGTCAGTAGGTCAGGAAATGTCTACAGTAATCTTTAATTCAATCCGATTTTCTGGAAAGAACCAGTTCTGCAGGTTGGGATTACAGGAAGTAGGTATGTAGAAGCAGCACAAAAAGACAACATCTGTTCCTTTTTCTTTTAAACAGAAATCATGTTAATTGTAGACCAAGGCACAAAACGTTTAGTGCATAAGCCAGTTCCTTGCACAATCTAGAAGTTCAGCCTTTAATTTTGGACCACTTATAGCCATCCATGCTATTCCACTGCGTAACTCCTGAACCCTCCTAGAAACGAATCAAACGTGATTTCTGACAAGGGTAAACATCCTTACTGCTCAAAAAGTCTGTGTAAAACAAAAAGCTACATCAACAAAGATGAAAATGCCTCCTCTTGTTTTGAGAAAAACAGTACTTGACAAGCTTACAATGGATTTTTTTCTTTTTAATGCCTTCAATAAATGCATGCAGAAAAGTGATGTTGTTTCTCCTCTTTAATAAAA
>VZTI01004032.1:192923-253043 GCA_013397865.1 Struthidea cinerea | reverse complement strand
CTTGCTGTTCTGCTTTGGTGTTCAGCACTCAAGACAGTCTGTTATTGAAAGCATCTGTCCCACGAATGGAGCTGCGTGTGCTTGTAAACAAATCTCTCCATAGGTTTAAGTAAACTTTTCTTCTGGATCAGCACAGATCCCAAAGCAAACACGGCTTGGAAAAACGGACAGTGCAAAGGAAAAGGGAAGATTTTGATCCATATTCTTTGTCCAAAGCACTACAGAGCCAATTTGCAGAATTTCTATTCCACTGAACTTTACCACATTAAGAAACAAAATTAAAAAAAAAAATAAATGTACATGCATAAGACTGAAAACCCTGGGAAAGAGAGAGGTATCACCTCCCCTAAAAATGATTCTCAAATTTTTCAGCAAAACCAATGGCATATCATTGCTGTGTTTCAGGGTTTGTGTCGTGTGGAGCTGTGGGGGGTTTTTGTTGGTTTTGAGTTTTTTTGGAATGGAGGGTGGCAGCTAAACTAGGAGGAGAAGGGGACATTTACTGTGACCTGATTGTTCTCAGGTAACTACTGCCGTTCTGTTTCATTAAACAACCAAAAAAAGGAGTCTCAGAAAAGAGTGAAGCAGAGGGTCATGGTGAAAAGGTGAAGGACAACGCACTTACACAGGGGCATCCTCAGCAAGTCAGATGCCTACAACGTTTTTTCTCTCACCGAGAAACGAGTTCGGTTCACCTGGGAGTTTCAGAACCATTACTGGAAGTATTACTGAATTTCAAATAGAAAACTGAAAAAAGATACAAAAGGATCAAGTACCTGGTTCCATTAACATGGTTACTGATAAAAGTCATGTTTTCCTCATTATTACACATGCATGTAAGATGAAGAAAAAGTGTAGAAAGTAATAAAAATGTGTCACCTTCCCCCTCCCTCCTCCCACATCTTTCTGGGCATAAATTAAGCCTTACAAATGAAAAGGCTACTCTGTGACATGCAAGTTTTCTTTTAATTAAAAAGCTGGCTGTGTTGTGTTACATTACAAAATGTCCACATGCATAAATCTAAAAAAAGCCCCAAAATCTACCGTAAATCTACAACATACTAATGATTTACATTTGACTGCTGATTCGCATTATGTAGAAGTCTTAGATTTGGTAAAGCATCGTAACAATGTAGGAAGGCATCTACATCTTTAAACTCTGGACTGTATTTGCTTTTTTTTTTTTTTAATTTTCCTAGAAAATTGCATGAAGGCTAACTAGAGAGGCTTCCTATCATAAAATTCCAAAATCTTGATATGTCATCACCGTCTAGGTCATCCTTACTTACAAATATTGCCCTTTAAAAGCACGCGTCTCTAATTGTTCCTTGTTTTGTGAACCGAACCTCTACACATCTGATCTCTTAAATTACTCATGGAAATACCAGATATGATAGGAAGACAAACCTGAGATACATTTGAAGTACAACAGTATAACTTGCTAACTCCTTCATTAATAAAGAAAACCTCTCTGAAAAGCCTTCCTGAGCTTTTCCCTGTTTTTTTTTTTTTGTCTTAACAACAAATTCTGAAACATGTGCAATTTTATCTTGACATGAGTAGACTTCAAAGCACTGTGATCTTGTCTGATAGATGTAGGAATTTCTGCATAATCATTACAGTAACTTTAAGAGTCTTTTCCACCCTGCTGTAAAGGTCAGAAAAAAGCTGCAAACTAGGAGGGGAATAGCATTATCACCAGAGTGATGTCTGAAGCTTTTCAGAATAGGTTGTTTCTCCCTCCTTCCAAGTGTCTGTCTGTCTGTCTCCGTTTTCTTCTAACAGCTCACAAAACATAGTCAGTTTTATATCAAGTTAAAGAGTCACATCTGCTTAGTACGAGTCTTTCTATGCGGTATTGGACTTGCTGAGTTCCTGCCTGATAGCTGCAGAGAGAGAGAAAGAGAGACAGAGTTAGCAGATCAAACAGAGTCAGGGCAGGAAGCTGGAGCACACAACTGACCCCCCAAAGCAGGCTCACCCTGCTCTGACACAAATAACCTACAGCTGAGGCAGCCCCATGTGCCTTCAGACAAGTGGCATCATCAACCAGGCACTACCCTTTTCCTTCTTGTAAAATTTATGTTAAAAATCCTAACTTTTAGTTCCCACCTCCAGCAAGCCTGTGGCCTTACCTAGTGACAACCAGCACCACTGGGATTAGCAAGGAGCATATGGGGGGGCTCATTTATTTTCATTTTCTTTGTTTAAGAGCAGCCTCAGGGCCCTGTTTGCACTGCTCTGTTCCAAAAGGCCGTGGTACAACACAGCACAAAAAAATACAGGGAAAAGCACTACATTCTCTGCAGTCCCAAACCAGCCAGTTATTTCTACAATGTCACTGGATGACATTCAATATTTTATCAGCAGTGGTATTAGATTAATATGACTTTTTTTCCTCCCCATACTTAATTTTGGTACATTCCATTAAGCCAATAAAAAAAAAACAAAACAAAAGGCCCACCAAGGTAGTAAATCATACACAGAGTTCTGTTTAATTCCTGACAGGTGGACCTTTAAGATTATGCTTTCTCAATGACTTCCCTTAACTACAGAAGAGTACACAGGAAAATAACTTCCGTTAAAATAAAAATGAAAACAGTGAGAATTCTTTTCTTTGACTCTTATGTTACAGATGAAAGAGGTGACTGAAGGCTGGAAGAACAGTTCTACTCTGAGTATTACTAGTTTTGAAATACATACCTCAGCAGCTCTGGATTATTTCAAAATAACCCACCTACCACCACATGACACTAAGGATAACTTCAAATCTCTCAAATACAGCATCACTTCAGCCACTCTTAAAAGACCCTACTTGGTGTCAATGTTCTACTGAAGCAAGGCCCCCAGGAGAGAAATCACTGAAGCACATCAGTTGGAACATGTCTGGCACCAGTGGTTTGCCACCAGACTAAGAACAAAGCCACTTTTACCAATAAATCACTCTCAGGCTACCAACACATTGTGTTTACATTTTAAAGCAGCTGCAGCTACTCTAAACTGAGCAGCAGAAGTGAAAAGAACAATACTTACCATCGATGAGTTCTTCCTTTAATTTTGTTAACTCCTTCCTCATTTCATCTAAAATGTCCTGCAATGTGTCACAGCATAAATAATAGATTAGCAAACAGATTAGTTTTGCCACCTGTAAATTTCTGTGGAGAGAAATCCAGAATTCTCCCACTACAATCCTTCCCATTAATCCTTAACCCTTCTGAAACATATAACCCACCTCTCAGCTTCCAAGTTAATCCTTAAAACCTAAGGCATCCCTAGAACGTTATTAGTGCAGGTACAGCGCAGAAAAAACCATCCCTAGAAGTCCCACAAATTGATTCCCGTAGAATTTATGAGAGGAGAAGGGATAAGAGTAAGAAAGCTTCACTACAGGTGAAATGTGATGTGGAATGCAAAGAAAGGAGCGAACGAAACACCACAAGCCAAAGTATTCCAAGGAAAAAAAAAAAAAAAGAAACAAGGGTAATCAAGGTATCAAGGTGCCAGTCCCACTGGAATTTGAGGGAATGAAGGCAACAGAGTGAAGTGCTGTCCCTGCTTGCTGTTTTTTCCATCCTTTCCTCTTAGCTCCTTCAGAACCATTCACCAGGCCAGAAGCCACTCTAGAACTGCCTGTGGAGCCAGGACCCAATCCAGAACCAACCAGAACTGATCCATAACCCAATCTAAAGCCAACCACTAGATGGGGACACATTCTAAAAGCAACTAAAAGTTGCTACCAAAGTAAAAGTGGCTCTAGAACCACCCACCGAGCTGGAGCCTGCACCAGAGTCTCCCTCCCCAATTGGGATGGGCCCATTGATCCAAACACCACTTGGAAATCCTTCACCTCCAACGCCACAATTCCCACAGGACTCCTCTGCTCTTGGCCTGGATAACTACACAAAAGGCAACATCTCTGGATGCTCTTCCACCACCAAACTTGTGACCACGGGTGCTCACATCTGATATTAAAACATGGTGACACTTGTTCTGCTAGAGCTGCCCCAAGGGCTTGTTGCTTGTTTGGGTACAGAGAAGAGAAGGAAAGGTTTTCCAGGCTAACTAATTTCCCAGTTCCATCTATAATGTCAACACCATCCTGTGTGCACTGCCTAACACAAAAGAAGGAACTTGGTGAGAAACTAATGGGGCTGTCTAAGCCACCATCCCACAGCTCCAGCTCCTAGGAATACTGACACATGCCTGGGCAAAAATAAAGACTAGTAAGCACTAAATCATTACGTTTGGAACTGGCTAACAAAACACTTAAAAGTTGGTATTGAACAGCTGCAAGTCCTTACATCCACCTTACACAGCAATCTTTTTTAAAGCATTGTACACATACCTGCTTCAATCTGTCATAATCTAGACCTTCTGACTGTACTCCGTTGGCACTGGGCTGTCCCGTTGGTGTAGATTTTGGTCTGCAGCACAAAAACACATCCATGAGTTACTGGTTGCTCATTGTAACAGGATACATAGGACTCCCCCATCAAAATTGCTGACATTTTTCTATCAAAAACACAGTAAAAAATCAAAATGGGAAAAAAAAATGTTGGGAGTGGGAGGGTGGGAAAAATCAAGCAGACCCAAAATACCACACAGAATAGAAAGCTACAACCAAGAATGTTTTCCACACACTGGAAATATTAATTACCATAAGAGTTATTAGTTCAAAACAAGAACTTTCAAAACAGCAGATTTCACTGTCAGTGGTTTCTGATTTCTTCATAATGGGCACGAAAAGCTGAATGCCTTCAAATGTCAAGCACCTTCCTTTCTCAACTGCTTACTCATTCAAACAGAGGCTCTCCCAAGGAAGCACTCCCACTAACTAATGACTGCACGTCGATGCTGACTGTGAATGCTGAGCAATCACCCTGGGGGATTTTCAACAGCTGACAGACCCAAGCAACGTTATCCAACTCCTTTGCAACCTAAATTATTCCATCGGTTGCTGTCTAAAGCTACTGAAAGCAAATACTGTAACAGCAGCAAGATTTATCAGGTGACACTTGAGAGGAAGTTCTAGTGTTCTGGACCATGTCATGTTTGATGTTTGCTTATGCAATACTCTCTTCTAGACATCAAAAACTTGCTGACCCAGATCACCTTTCATTTTTAACACAAATTTCAAAAGAAGTGGGTTTTCTGCCTTCCCACTTCTTTCCTGATCCCCTCTCTCATCCAAGAGGTAATTCAGACTCATGAACTCGCTACAGCTATGAGCAGAGATAGAGCCTAGATGCTCACAGCAGGAATACCAAAACAGTTCTCCAAAGAGGGAGGAATGTTCTGCTGTTCCTAAATACATTTTACATCTTGGCTAGCATTCTCCCTCCATCATCCATACAACTTCAAGCCAAAAAGAAGCTGTTGGCAAAATTCCTGACAGTTCATGCCAAGAGGTTTCCCCAGTTTTAGAATTATCACAGTATGCTAACTTTAATTGAGGGCAGGGTGTAAGTAGACTAAGCTGGATCCTATTTCAGTGCCCTTGTATGTGGCATCACTGAACCAAAAAAGCCTGGCCTAAACTCAGTGTGTCCTTTCAAAATTCCTACACAGGAGGAATTCATTTAGCACTGCATTTTTCTGCATTTGTTACCGGAAGGCGCAGCCTTATTTACTGCAGTGGAAGCTGGGCAGGAACAAAAAAAGACTGTATTTCTTAGTTTGTTTTACAAAGTCACTACCTTGAGCTTTGACGCGTCTTCCCTTATGAGACAGGAGTTTATCCATGAAGAAATTATCCTATTACACTGGTTTTGTTCAATGAGAGCTGAACGCACCTCACACTGGACTGTCTGGATGACTTTTACAACCTGACAGGACTATTTTCTGACTTGCTACCTGAAGGAGAACACTCCAAATGTGACTCCCAACAGAAAAGGGGGCACACATGGAAACATTGTTTTGAAACTTGTTCTTCCCTTGAGATCACAAGCCTCAATTGTCACAGCTGTAGAGATTTAAGTCCACACAGTTTAAATGTAAGTTCCCAGAGAGAAACTGCTGATTACTATTGCTTGAAACGCACCAAAATTAAACACACAATCCACTGAGTAAGACAGAAGATGAAATATTGAATAACTTGATAGTGAAAGAAGCTGGAAAATAGAATTCACCTTGCAACCACCAGAGGACCTACTGTGTGCACTAATGCTATGAAGGCAAACCACAGCTCAGGATCTTTTACAAAACTCTTTACGTGTTACAGAGCTTAGTTCCGTATGGAAGAATTCCTTGCTCAAAAACATTCCTCAGCTGAGACCTTTGGCAACTGCTGTTTCAGGTATCTGGTATTTAAAGAGTTACTTGCAGTTTACACCTGGAATTGTGAGCCCTGACTTACTCCAGGCAGAACAGCTGAGTTTTTCAGATTGTTCATATATTGATCACTTATTGATTGATTGATTGATCACTTCCATTGACTACAGCTCTGTTCCCACACACTATGGCATGACAGCATTTATCCTCTTAAATGCAGCTCCTGGCAACTGGTAACAGGCACCTAGTGCCTGCCTTAATGGAAAAACCCAAACAATAGCATACTTTAATACTTTTTAAAAAATTACTTGTGAGTTTAATGTGTTAATAAGATGACTTCAAAGAAAAGCTCTACACAAACTGACTGCTTCATGCTTCTTTTTCTTCATATCCTTAGTATAAAAAGTCAGCTTTACCCATCATAACTATCTACTGCTGCTACCTGTCAAAAATCTCCACAGGAAAGCTTCTTTATAAACTCTGCCCCTCAGTCCTGAGGATGTTTTCCCTTTTTGCATTCCGAAATACAAGACATTCTTAATTCAAATATTGAATACCGTAATTAGCAAAATAGACAATTTCTAATCTCAGGAAAATCTAGCTGTCTTCCTCCCCAAAATATGCTCTTTTTTTTTCCTTTTTCAGCTTGGATGCAGTTGCCATTAAGGGAAACATTAACTGTGGAAATTTAGCGAATAGAACTTCCCAGCCATTCGATCCCAAGACGGCTGAAGAGCTCTCCCGTGTGGTTTTTCATAGCATTGCCTAACAGGACAGTGAGGCAATCCTGACAGTCCCTAACACACCTTAAATCAAGCATGCAAAGTAAAGACTTTATTCATGCCAACATGCAGAATACACCACCCAAGATAAGTAGCTAAAAGGGGAACTTTTCATACAAAAAGCTTAAGTAATCACCACAATGAGTGCCTTCATGAAAAACAAAGCTGGAATTTGACTCAGTAATTCTGAGGGGCTCTGTTAACACATTTACCTCTGGAAAGCTCTCAAAACCTGAAGGGTTTCAATGTCAGTACTTTATGACTACTGGAGAGAAACTTAGATCTCCAGCAAAAAGTACACATGATGTTAACTAACTTGTGAATATGTTCCAAATAGAAACATTAGTTTATGTTTTAAAAAATCTTTAATCAAAAAGCAGGTGTGAAAACTCACCTGGAAAATTAATTCCCGTTCCTCTGTATCTAAACTTACAGTTTTGAAAACCTGCTTCTCAAAACACTGCAAATGGTTCACTAAATGCTGGCATATTCAACAGGAATTTGTACCTCTGCAGGTGGAGACTGCCAGAAAACCAGTATTTAATATGAATTCATACCTGGTTCTTAAGCCATCTCAATTTGCCTTTGACACCATCTGCTTTTAACCAGTCCAGAAATGGGCTTAACTGGAAAACAAAATGCCAAGTGGAACCTGGTGGTGCATGTGGTGATTACCAACCCATGTAGAAAAAGTCCAACCCTGATCTGGTCAAAGGGGTTATTAGGAAGTCTCAAATCCCAACAGGATGATACCTGTTTAATGAATCATAGAACCTGTTTTCAGAAGCAAGCAGATTTTTCCATGGAGATTCCCGTCTATTAGGAGGAGAAACACTACCTTAAAAAGCTATAACAGGTCTTAATTTTGTTCAGTTTTAGCACCTTAAGCACCATGGGGTTTCACTAGATTCAAAAGCTCTACTTGCATGTTTCAGGAAATACTAAAAGCCCACAGCTTAAGTCTTTTCAGTTTGCTACAAAAAAGAAAAGGCCTGATGTTAGACAGGACACTGACTTATTTTAAAATACTTGGAACATTCATTCTGAATAACAACAACTGCAGTGTCTACCTCTGTGGAAGCTATGAAGAGAAAATTTTGCTGACTTGCCAGTTTCTTAAATCTGCTTTGCTTAATCCCTGTAAGTGACTCATATCCTCCCTGCAGAGGTCAGGAGCAGGTTCTCCAGCCCCACCAGGTGAAAGAGATCCCCTTCTGGCAAACACAGTGTTTCAAACAGCAGCTCCCCTTGACTAACTCGCTCAAAGAAAGCTACTGTAACAAGCTGCTTGCTGAGAGAGACTTGGTAAGTTGGCAAATGTAGAGAATTAAGAAAAATACAAGGATATTCAGGAGAGACTTCTTCTAACACCTTCTCTTTCTATGAAACTTTCCTCATCCTGGCAGAGCAACCCGTCAACACTGACTAGAAAACTGTACCAGCAGGCCTAAAGTACGTGCTATGGCACCTTCCAGCAGGTTATGACAGCACTGGAAAAGAATATTGACATTAAATAAACATAGAATCCTTATTTTGGAAGTATTTTTAGAGTATATACCCAGGGAAGCCCACATCAAGTTGAATTCTATCAGCATTTTCCACTAGAGGAATGAAGACAAAAGCTTGATGGAGAGAGAGTCTCAATACTTCTAAGAGAAACCTCAAAAGTCCTCTGTACTCCTCTAGGTCAGAAAACATTTTCAAACAGACCTCAGCAATCCCTGAATTTCAACAGTTGGAAAAAGACAGTGAAACTGGATGCATGAAACAGTTTACAAGAGCCTACAGCTGTAGGGCAGGTAGAATCAAGACTTCAGAACATTCCAGACTCCCCAAAAGAGTCTGATAATAGAGAGTTGCCCTACTTACTAATCCCTTTACCCTATGGATGAGCAATTTGAGGAAAGTACCTGTAGCCAACGGGCCAGGTCAGCAGCTGTCTTACACAATATGAACTCTAAAATGCTCTTTAGGGTTCCTTACACCAATTATTTCTGTGACAAGCTCCCCCTCGACGCCACGTTTTGAAGCAGACCAAGGTATCAGCACAAGAGACCTTGGCCAAAGCAGGCCAGACCTACTGGGGAGGAGGGGGAAGAGGGCAGGGGAAAGTCAAGGCCAAAGGTGATGCAGTATTTTGTTACACTGACGGTGGAGCAGGGAGAACATCACCACCAATGACACCTTGCTGCTTTTTGACAAAAAAAAAAAGCGAGCAACCAGAACCAAGGCTGCAGACACCTGAAACTCCTGGATTTACTCTGAAAGACAGACAAAGGTACTGAGAGTGTTTAGTGTTGCATTTTAGAACTGAAGACCTCAATGGCAACTTCAACTACAAGTGAGGCCACTTAGAGAACAATTGTTTTTAATACTCTGATCACCCAGTCCTGTATAGCTGTTTCCAACAGCCAAATTTTAAGGAGAATTCAAGTAATTTCAAACACAGCACTCCCAAGCTGAACACATTCTTTAGTTTTCTCTCAAGAAATTCAGGTAACTTTCTCATATCATCAGGGGTCAGAACCCTTTAACCTCTGTATACACAATATACAGGAATTCTAACTGAACCACAAGCCTTCTGCTTAAAGTAAATGACAATTAAATATACCCCCAAAAAGTTGCTAAAGCAGCCATTTCGCTTACTGAAATGCCTACCAAAACACTCCCTGCCTACCAAAGTTCAGCTGACAAGTTACCAAAGACAGGTTGATGCACTGAAGGACATACAATAGTTCTACACTTCTTTAGGATGGGCTTTCTTAGATTGGTACAAGACAGCTACTGAAAATCGTCACAGAATCAAATCTTACCAAGATGGCTTAAATATCCAGACAGCCATTCTATGACTAGCAGAGAAACAGAAAAGAGAACATCTGTTCACTAGATTTACTACTGAATATATGAACTGCAGCACTGAATTTGGTTTCCCCTTGCAGGAAATTTCAGACTTCAAATAAAGAATTAAACTTTGCTGTAGGCAAATATACACCTTATTAATTCAGGTTATACACCAGCAATTGTTACAGAAACTTTTTTGGGTATTACTTTTGATTTTACTGTCCAAAATTTCACTTATTAGCATTCTCCAACAGTAGCTCTTCATTCCTACTTAAGACTGCTAAAAGCAGTTTCACAGCAGCAATTTCAAGCAGTATGAAGGTGATCTTTACTGTTTTAGTCCAGTATCTTCAGCAGCACGTGCAACAACAGCAAATGTAAGGAAAAGACAGCTGGTACAAAAGGGGAGTACCTGGAAATAACAGGTGATTTGCTTCCATTCACTGTATTTGTCCTTTCCCAAGGCTTTCTTGTTAGTTCTGGAAAACAGAGTGAGGCGATTAAAAACTGTCTTTTTCTATTCACTGTGTAATTTATGTGAGGAAGCTTCAAGCACCTGGAACTCAAGTTAGCTGCTTGGTGTTTTGCTCTTTTTACTGCATTGCTTTAGTTCTTTCATATTAAGCTACCTCCTGTTGCATTCGTCTGTGAATGCCTCAAGTTGTGAGAGCATCTTAAAGTCTCACTGGTCTCCCAGACACCGTAAATGCCATTTGACTCTTAATCCAGCTGGGAGAAGGTCTGCCTATACTTTATGTATGGGATTGCTTCAGTTGTGAAACACGGAATTCTGGAACTGCAGCCAGTCAGCTTCAAATACCTGAGGAAGAAGTTTGGAAGCTAAAGGAGTTTTCCTAAACTGTTAACGACATAAAATTAATTCAGTGCCAATTCCAGTGAAGTGACAGCAGGTATGATACAACCTGACACAACTAGATTATCTTTCAGCAACAAAGCGTTTGTTTCCATCTCTTACAATCTGCGCAAGTTAAAACAGTCTTTCTGCAGCGTGGATTGTTATTATTTGCCGTCATTACTTACTCAGGACTTCAATGTGCCACTGATCTGATCAGTCTTCATTTCAGATTTGGAGTTTTTTTGCTCTGTTCCTTTCTTTCATATTGCTCAGCTCTGCTAAGCTGGGCAAGCAGAGAGGCAGAAAGGCCCTTTCAGAGTCTCATATTGACCAGAAAATTCCCCAGGATGCAGCTGGATACTGAGAATATCTAAATTGCTGAAGTCTGCCAGCATAGTCTGTGACCCAGCCAAGAACAAGCTGCTTATGCTAGTAATAAGCCTTAAATTTAATTTTATACCCCAGTCTTCAGGACTTGTCCTGCTACAGGAGTTATTTTAACAGGATTTTAGCTGTACCTACAAAACTGAGAAACTTCTGCTATGGCTGCAGCTTGCTCAAGGATGCCAAGCATTCTTCTTAAAACACTTTAAAGACCCGTTTCAGTGATGAGGCTCAGCATTACCAGAGCATCTCACATCAAGGAATGAAGCAAAATTTCTCAGCTGGAAGGAAATGGTCAAATTCTGAATGCATTTGACATTTTTAACAGGTGTGGTGAGCCAATCAAACTCATTTATCACCACCAATTAAAGGAACAACCTCCACTGGTTTTAATTTCCCTGTTTTGGGCCTGTATTATTAGAAGTGTTCCAAAAGCATCCACTTCCCTAAGGCTAATGTCCTTTCTGTTTAACAGAATGTGTATAACAGAATGAAGCAGACTCTTAAGAGAAGAGGAAAAAAAAGGGCTGTGGGGGGTGTGTGGGTGTGAAAAACTTGTTTTGTGTGATGTCATTTCTTGCCTTGCAGTCTAACTTCTCTAGACAAGTGCCTGTACCTCAGTACTAAGTTTGCCAGTTATTTCCATCTGGACACACAACTCCTAGCACTCCTTTTTATTCCCCAGCCAGGTGTAACCTGAGTTTTGTTCACAGTACAGCAGTGGTTTTCAACCTTAAGGCCTGCACATCATCAAGTGGTTGAGTCGTCTAGAGAAGTGTACACATGGGCAAGCAATCAACAGAGGAAGCTGGAACAGACTGAATGCTGGTATATTCATTATCCAGTTACTTCCCTTCCGCTTCCACTGCCTTTTGGGATGACAAACTGCAGGTTATACAGCACAGCCTTCCCCTTTTACAGGTACGTACTCAGAGGTGGCCGGGGAAACTGAGGGTACAACAAGGTACTACTAAAGGACAGGAAAAGAAAGTCTTGAGTGTCTCTTGAGAGACAATAATTTACAGTATGAATACATCTGCATGCTGTCAAAACCTCTTGGCCAACTGCAGAATGTGTAAGTTTTCCTTACTGCCTTGACACAGCAGAGGCATTGGCTACGCAGTTCCAAACTCTGCCTCTTCAGCAGAGGGACCATGGGCAAAGAATTTCAACACTCTGCACTTATACTCTATATTCACCTATGTTCTTTTTACCCACCATCTTCTGAACCAGGACTCATTCTACAGCAAAATGCCAGGCTGTAATCATGGGAGAAGAGGCAGGCTCCCAAATTCAGAAGAGCTGAGACTTGTCACTAGATTTTAGCATTACAGTGTCCCAGAGTTCACAAACCTGAGCTACTTACCAGGTGTGCTTGTTGAAGAAACCTTAGAAGATGAAGACTCTGATTCTTCCTGATTAAAAGGGAGAAGAGAAGGAACAGGGAGAGAAGAGGGAGGTAGGAAAAAAAAAATCTTTACAATCTGCTAGATTCACAAGAGTCAATCTCAACAGTTTAAATATTTATTTCATTTTTTATATATATTTAAAATGGTTCTGCTCAACTCTATGCAGAAAATGTGCAAGCACTTAACAAAACAGTGGTTATATGTGTGTATATTTATACAGTAAAGTATAAATAATCTCTTGTACACCACTGGACTCTCTCTGGTAATCCTTGTATTGAGTAATGAGAATCAGATAAAATTTCTCAACTCACAGCTTTATCTTCTTTCTGGTCTGCTTCTGTTGATCCCTTTTCAGCAATTCTTCTCCTGTAAGCAGAGACAAAAGTTACCAAGCTCATCATGGCTTTAAGATGGAAGAATGTAGTTTACTGCAATTAAAGACTTATACAGCCTCCTAGACAGATCATTGAAAATTAGTGTTTTAAGTACTTTCAAAATACCTTCAAAGGCAAAGCTCTCCTGCCAAAGCAACTGTGCAATTTGAAGTCTGCATGCCCTGCCCTGCTGCTGCACAAAGGCTTACACAGAAGTGCTGGATTACACTCAAATAAAAATGGCTATTCATGAAACACGATCAGCTTCCCAAAGCAACCACGAGCCGCTGTCTATTTGATCCTCAGCCAGCTGCAAGCAGGCACCCCAAATCCCACCTGTGCGATGACTAAGCAGCTGCAGCAGAGCAGGAACAGCTCCTCACCTCCTGGCCAGCAGGGCACTCATTTCTTCCATCAACCCACTGCCTCCCAAGGGAAGGGGTCCATTTCCACGGCCACCGTCTGTTTTAGATGAAGCAGAGCCTCCTCCTCCTCCACTCAAACTGGAGGAGTCTTCACCCTTCAGAGTGCACAAAAAGACAGCAGATGTGCCGAAAGAATGAGAGCTGACTTCATGAAACCAGCAAAGCTCATATGCAAGAAAGACACAACTGCATAAAGAATGGGATGGGCTGGCAGCACATCCTGTAAAGCTTTTTTCATAATGAATTAAGCCTACCCCAGATGTCTTGATACTGCTATCAACCTTGAACAAAGGTTAGAAGCAGGGACAGGAATCGGAAAAAGAAACCAGAGTTACATTTACCCGTGAGACTTTCCTAAGTTTGGCTCCAGCAAGTGCAGCTGCTAGTCCAGTTAGAGGGCGATTATCTTCGGACACGAATCCCGCTGAAAATCCAGAGGCTGGGAGGGGGGGAGCAGGAGGTGGCAGGGGAACGGGAGGAACTTGGCTGGGCAGCGGAGGAGGCGGCGGTGGCGGCGGTGGAGGCCCCGAAGGTGGGAGTGGAGGAGGTGGTGGTGGGCCAGGAGGAGGTGGGGCTGCTACTGAAGACTGAGCTGGGCCAGGGGGCAGGGGAGGTGGAGGAGGAGGTGCAGGTGGTCCTTGGACAACACCTAGTGTCAAAGAGAAAACAAACAATACATCAAGGATTTAGAAAACAAAGGTCTTCCTTCCACTGAAATGGTGGCTCTTTTGCTCAGTGTATGAGACATTAAAACTGGTAAGATACTGGGCAAGAAAACACTGAATTTCAGCAGGAGAGAAGCATTCTTATTCAACGTATTAAATATATTACACAGTATGCTGTGAGAGATCAGACAGTTCCAGAGACATTTACATGAAACCCCTCCAGTCAGGTTCTGTGCTGCAACCAAGAACAACTTTACACCGGGAAACAGGCAAAGAGTCAAGTCAGGCACGAGCATCGTAGCAGGAGGAACAACAGGGTGTGCTCGCATGGTGTTAAACAGAGTGATATCTCATTGTATGAACAAGCACTAACACATCACCCAAACATCTGAACCCCTGAACTGTTCGAGTTCCAATGCTAATTTCTAAGCTGTATGTAAATCTTTCCTTTAAAATAATTCCAGCAATCAACTTTTATAATTTAATACAAACACTAATTAGTGAGTTAGAAGACTGACATATTTCAAGCTGATGGGAAGAAGCTCTTCTATTTTTATATCTATCATTCTTTTACTGCTTTATATTCACATTGTTATCCAAAGCATACTTTGAAAACAGAATATTCTGATGATCACTGTGTTACTACTACAGGAAGAGTTTAAGAAATTGTGGCTTAGACAACAGCTCTACCCCTCCACAGATCCTACCCCTGTCTCACCCAAGCTGCCATAAGGCAGGAAAAATGCTGCACAACTACCTTAAACAATCTCTAAAGGCAGGAATTTCACATACAAGTCTTTCTGGTTTCCTACTCTGCTAACCACTGCAGAAATTTAAAAGCCTGTTAAACCCTCTTGGCATCACTCACTGTCCAAGTGCGCACTTTTATTCCATATTAGAAGTGAGGCCATTCATTTTCTTCCCACTCCATCCCAAAGCAGCTCAGACCTTCATTTAAGGCAGGAGGATATAAACAGGATCTATTCTGCATGGCTTGTGTGTGATGAAGCCACAGGCTGCTTATCCCCCAGGAGCCCCTCTGCCCACACCTTCAGAGCTACTGCAGAGCTCTGTACAAAGACCTACACCAATTAAATCAACCTAAATCTATTAAATCAATATAAAAGCAGGACTCAGGTTAACAAAGACATTTATGCCCATGTAAGACGCATTTCTATCATACTGGTGGAGTGTTCATTAAGTGTCACCTGCTTAATCAAACTTTTTGTCCAAAGTCATTTTAGCTACACTGGTAAAATACTGCAGAAAGACCTGTCTCTATACATACACACACACATATATATATGTGCACACAGCCATGTATCAAAATACAGCCAACTGTCCAGAAAGAAATGCTGTAGGTGTCACATACTACTTTCTAAATTTCAATTATTCCTCACTGAAGGTCATTTACCTGTCCAAAGCCACACAAATGCTCTTCTATACTGGCTGCCATTAGGAAACTAATGATGCTGCCTGGTAACACCACTTTCCAAATAAACCAACAGTGCAGGGTTTACCAAGCAAGAATTTGACACCAGTGAGTTCTTAAGAAATTAGAATTTTACTCATGACACGTCACAGAACATCAGCTCCTAGGCACAGAGCTTTTCCATTTCCCTTACCCCAGCTTTCCAAAGGGTGTTTGGCTGTGGCATTAGGATCACTGCAGCTTTGGAAGCACTGTATTAATTCCTGGGGGCAGTTAAGGGCTCTGACACCCACGGGCTCCGCCTGCGGCCCTGCTTAGCGCATTAGTAGCAATAACAGAAAGCCTTACCCTGCTGGGTCGGAGGTTCAACCGGCTGAGAGGCTGCCTGCAAGACTGGCTCAGAAGCAGAGGAGTCTCCCAGCACAGAGTTTAGAGAGTTCTCAACAGAGGCAGGGGTAGCTGCAGAGGGAGAAGGGAGAACACTAGGCTTGGATGAGGGAGTCGAGGCATTCGGGGAGTTGGGAGAAGGAGAAGCTTGAGGTCCAGAGAGTGACAGAGGCGGAAAGGAAGGCAGTGGGGGGGGAGGAGGTGGCGGAGGCGGCGTTGGACCTGAGGTAGAAGGTGAAGGAACCGGATAAGCCAGGTTTTCAGGAAGCCCGTTAGGAGCCGTGGGAGACGTGGACATTTGGGTCACCGGATTGGAAGCCGACACTGGGAGGACGGGTCTCGGGCCAGTAGCTTTGCCTGGTGGACTGCTTATCATTACTGGAGGAGACGGGGGCAGGGGGGCAAAACTGGGCGCGGACCAGGCAACGGGCTTTGTGTTGGGAGGCAAAGTCGCCACGGCACTGACGGGAGAAGGGGGCCGAGAACTTTTGTTCAGCGGACGTGGAACCGTAGCGTAATGGGGGAGAACGGGGTGGAAAGCTGAGCCTAAGGATGTAGCAAAACGTGATGCAGAGTGCCTTAGAGGCGGTGTAGGGGGAGTGGAGGTCGGTGGTGCAGAAGTCACTACAGCGTACTCCGGTGTGGCCTCTGCCATTGGTGCTGAGACTGCTTTTGCATATGATGGAGGAGGTGCTGAAGGAGGCTGGCAACTGGAGTATTCAGGAAGTGGAGTGCTATACGGGGAGTTGTCGAAAGATGGAGCTGGACAGAAGATGGAAAGCAGCAGCAAAGGCAGGATAAAAAAAGGAGAAAGAGAAAAAGGGAGCTAATGAAGCAACAAAACCAGCATTCAAACAAAATGTAAAAATGTAGACTACAGTTAGTACCAGAGGATTAGGCACAAGTGAAAATACTGTTAGGAAAGTTTTACATATTATCAACAGCTGCTTTTAAATTTTACCAACCCTTTTTGTGCCAACATTTGAATTTACAAGTACGTTCTAGAGAAGGTTTTCTCAAATCACATCTGTGAGACGGATTAGATATAGGGTTGAGCAATCAGTCTTTTACCAGCTTTTATCTTCCTCTTTGGTTGCAAACTGCAAGCAAGTGTAATGATCTTAACATTTGTTTCAACTCCACTAATAAAACTCTTACCATAGGCAGCAAGTGTCATCTCTCTATTCCCCAGAAAAAGCTCCATTGCAAATATTGAAAGTACTGGGAATAAAACTACCAATAAAATCCTCTGCTCTAAAATGACTTACACAGTATTCCTTGACTTTCACCATGAGCTGACTTATGTAAATTGAGTTTGAGACTGAAGAACAACCAAGCACTTGACTAATGTTCCATTATATTACCAAAATGAGAAAGCTTTCAGTTATCACTGGATACATTTCTGCAGGCAGTGCATTATCCTATCTACAAATACATACAACACATTTCACTGAAATGTTACCACAATGATAAATTAAGCAAGACTTCATACTGAAAAGCATTTCTCACATGATTACTTTGCCTTTTATAGGAACATACCTTCTATGTTAACACACTCAACCTGATACCTTTAGGGATTTTTTCCAACTTATGCAATGACAATACATTTGTTCAATAGAGCAAACCATGATAAGGTATTTAGAAAGTTTAACTCATCACACTTTAAGCAATGTTGGAGGTGCCCAAAATGAATCAAGTTCTTCCATGCAATCAGAGTATGGCAACGGAGTGAGCAAATAGTGCAAAAAAATTTATTTCAGAATTAATGGAAAATTATGACAGGAAAGTCAAAGCTTTTGGACTTCTTGCCATAAAAAAAGGGGAAGGAATTCCAGCAAAACAAAGCCTGAAATACTGACTGTTGTTACACAGCTGTACTCACTGCCCTTTTTTGGTTCTCTCACACACCATCACCCAAACACATAAAGAGCAGTCTGGTGGTTGAACACGCTCGGGTTTTAAAATTCTTACCAGCATTTGAAATTCTTCTCTCTCTTTCCCATTCCAACTGTTCCCTTTCCAACTGTTCTTGCCGTTCTCTTTCTTGCCTCTCCCGTTCAAGTCGTTCAAGTCTCTCCCGGTCCTGCCTCTCCTTCTCTTGTCTCTCCCTTTCTAGGCGCTCTTGCCGTTCCCTTTCTTGCCGTTCTCTCTCCAGTTGCTCCTGCTCTAGGCGCTCTCTTTCCAGTCTTTCCCTTTCTAGCCTCTCTCTCTCCAGCCTCTCCCGTTCCATTCGTTCACGATCCAGCCTCTCCCGTTCCAGCTCCTTCTGCCTCTGTTGCTCTTGCAACTGTCTACAATCGTGAGAAAAGGAAAGAGACTAAGCTGCAAGGCGAAAACCAAAAATATCAAGCAACTGTTAAAAGGACAAGGAGATAAACTAATCAACAATCTTGGCAGCAGCGAGAACAAAAGCACAGCATTTGTACCTGCGTGGAAGTCTTAATTCCAACATGTCATTTTTCTGAGCTGGATAATAGTTTTATTATGTTTACAGTAAAAAGAATCACATATCCAATTTCCTCTTAACTAATTGAACATTCTGAGAGACAGCCTCCAAGAGGTAAGAATAGAAAGCTGATGCTGCTAATTTACTAACTGATACAATCTTCCCAGTTTGGGATATGGAGTTACATTTGTTCTTTGCATGGTATTTTATACTCGAAGCAGTGAATAGAAGTACAGTGAAACAGCAGTAACACAAATACTCATTAAAAAAAAAACCCACCCCCAAATAAATTATGGTTTTTGGATTAAATAATCAAGCAGAATTTATCCAGATTTTACAGAAGAATCAAAATGCACATGTGTCCATCTCCACTTGCATAGTAACACACACACACACACACAGCTGAATTGGCAACAACATAGGAACACCCTGAAGGCACAGGAAAACTGGATATGGTCAAAAAAATCCAGGGTGCAGCAGGCAAGGAAACACTGCAGGCAGCTGGCAGGGTTTCCAGCTCATGGGAGTCTTTGCAAAGCAAAGCAGAGAGGGGGAAGACGTGAAGAGGAGGAAAACAAGTAAAAGTCAAGCAGTGGAAACATCCTAAGGGTAAGAAGAAACCTTGCAAAATTCTCTGCCAAAGCCACTGGGTTGGCTGAAAGGACCTTCCTGAAAAAAAAAAACAGTGGGAAAAGCTACATACCACCTTTTTGATCCTTTCTGCTCAACTTGTTTTACATTTTCTTTAGGGCTTTTAAAAAGATATATCTTCCTAGTTGGTTAAAATACAGCTTTTTGATTTTCAAAGCGTTTTCATCTCTTGGGGATAACTCATTGCTAGAATGAAAATTAGGCACATCTTCCTCCCAGCCGTGGCCAGTATGCTTCTGTCAGTACATAACACTGAAAATGTTGCTAGTTGTTGTTCTCTATTTGAATTCTTGTTTCCAAAAACAATCATGACAGTCAGAAAGAAAATCTTGTCTACAAAGCACAGAGCCATTTTTTCTGCCATGTTTCAGATGCAAACTGATGACAGCAGCTCAACAAATACAAAGCACAGTCAGCTGTTAACTATAAAGCAGAGAGGAGACCTGAATTTTGACACTTCAAGCTCCCAGATGTGTTTTCTCTATACTACGCCACCGGGCAATTTAATTTGGACAGTCACTGGCAATACTATGTATGTGTAGAGTCATAAGGACTGAATTCTGAAAAGGAACTTCAGCTGTTTCCCTCCTTTTCATTCCCAGAAAATACCAGCATAACTGCAAACTCCAGCCCATCAACTATTGTTACTGAAGCCCATCCGGTTCAGTACTGGTGTTTTTCCTTTAGAAACAACAACAACAACGAGATTTCATAATTGCTTTAACCAAGTAAGTTCCAGTTATGCACAACAAAAGGACTTTTTTCACTACTCAACTCTCCCGGTTTGAGACATCAAAGACATCGACTCATTACCCATCAGAAGCAAACAATCAGTTCTGCTCCTCTACCAGTTCTTCCCTCAGCCATACAACAAAGCTGTAAGGGCAGTCACTATGAAATTAGAGCTGCAACTCAGCTTGTTAAATGCCTGATTTTTAGCCTCTGAAGTCCACTAAAAACTCTGGTGATTGACCCACACATATTTGGAACCCGTAGAGGATTTCTATAAATATTAAGGGAATATAACATAAACCACAGAAATTTAAGCTCCAAGAGGTATTAAAAATATTTTTGACGTTACATTTTCGCTTGTGCTGTACAGAACTAATTTTACTATGTGCTCTTTTCTCCCCCCAGATGAAATCTATTATCAGAGGAAAACAGGGCTTTCATCAAGGCTAACTTCAGCTTGGTCATGTTAAAATTCTTTTTTTTTGGAAAGGAGACGTGGATGCACATGTTTGTATCTAAAAGGCTGTTCAGAGCAGAAGACAACACTGACAGACTCCAAAGCAGCTTTGTTTATTTTCGTCATTCTTTTGCATTCATTTGCCAGAAGTGAGCATATTCTACCTAGAAATGTACGCTCTGTTCATCCTGAAACTAAAATGGAGATATGGCATTTGGGATCATAAACATTTCACGTTATATTTAGTTTATAATACTGAAAGGTATCAATTCCCTGGGTTTAACAACACATCAAGCAACTGCCAGAAAATTTCTTTTGCTTAAGTTCTTCATTTCTTTACAGAAATAGAAGCTCAATATAGGTCACTCCTCACACAAGGGCAGCATTGCCAAGGCTGTTTTGCAATAAGCCATACCAAGAGCTCTGCCATTTCATATTCTCATAAGCAACCTGGAAAAGAATCAGCGAGGTGCTCCTCATAAAGCTTCTTAGTAATGTTAAGATATTTAGGACAGCAAGGATGATGGCTGATTAGGAAGAACTACTGATGGATCTTCTAATTCCACCTAACCTGGGAATAAAATTGGCAAATAAAACCCAGCTGAAGTGAAGCAAGGGAGAGAGAGGGAAATATCTGCTAAAGTAATACATAAAGTGCTGGACTTTGAGGTGCCTGTTGACTCAGAGGTGAGATATTAGGGTTACAACAGGCAGTTCTGCAACAACATCCATTCACTGATGTGTTCTGTTCCAAAACATCGACCAGATGCTGCACATCAAGAAAGAATTACAGAGCAGTACAGAAATAGCATCATCCTGCCTCACAATCCCTGCATCCCTGCTCCCACCTCAAAACAGGGAGAACAGCAGAACTGAAAAGATTCGAAGAGCGACAACACTGTGATCAAATGTACTAAATACCTACTAAACACCTTCCATTTAAAAATAATCTTAAAAAGTTGGAATCCTGCATTCTGGGAAAGACAACTGGAGCTGTACAAAATCCTCAGTGATGAGGACATCCCTTTACAACAGCTGGGAGGAACGGTTCAATGCAACTATTGAGAGCAAAGCTCAAAACAAAAGAGCACCTCTGCACATCAAGCAGATGAGCTATGGAACTCCTTGCCAGGGTGATTCAAAGAAAGAGTAGGAAAAAGCCCACAGGAAAAAAAAAAAAAAAGCCAACCAAAAAAACATGGGAAATCATTTAGAAAACAGAAACAGCATCATGCAGAAGCTGTTGAACCAAGAGATGCCCAGAGGATGGGAGAGCAGCAGAGAGAAGTATTCCAGGCCTGGCCCAGAAGGGTTTGTGTCATAACAAAATGCATCTAAGTGTTCAAATTTAATCTGAAGCAAAAACTATTTCAGTTGGCAATGAACACTATCAAACTGTGTTGGCTACCCAATAAGATCTAGGTGAAAGACAGTGACAACCACTTTCATCCACACAGGACCTGAATGAAAAAGAACTCATTATTTCACAAATAATGAGTGACTTAGTATTTAACATTTCCTTTTTTTTTGTAAAAGAATCCCCATTTACCATTTCTTCAGGAAATAAAAGGAAAAAACCCAGAATTTTTTGGTAGGAACAAATTTAAGCACTTTGCTTACAATACAAATGCTCTACCAAGAGAGGGCAGCAAAATACCTTGCAAACATATCTTACACATATGAGATTAAACACACCATTGTTGAGAATAATTTCTCATTATGTGTCACTGAAGCATCCCTTTGTCAACAAAGAAAAAAAAAGAAACCAAAATAATAAGCAAACAACAAAAAAAACTCCAATCAAAAAACCACACCTCACACCTCACTATATTTCTACTGTCATTTTAACCATTTTAATAAACCTTTTGAATAGCAAACCAAAAGGTGCACAAGTCAGGAGATCAGTATACCAGCAATGCAATCAAGTTGCTTTAACACAGATTAATGAAGAAGGAAGAATTCCATAAACTACACACTCCATCTTAGCAAGTGTTACAGTGGGTAGCATAAAAAGATTAAAACCGCAATTGATTATTAAAAAAAAAAAAAAAATTGCATTAAATCCCTCTGGTTTTGTTCAGCTAGCAACAGATAGTATAACTGTATTTTAAAATTTTGTCAGAGATCAAAATTCTATTAGACAAAAGCATTAGTAGATTAAGGAGAGTCATCACACATCAATTAAAGTACATTCAAGAACCCCGTGAAAGCAATACCTGAAAATCCTTCAGCCTTAGAAAGCACATCTGGCCACCAGGACAACTTCAGAAAAAGCTAAAGAGGTACTCAAAATGCCCCAGAAAACCATCTCGTAGTGAAATGCTCGTTATGCAAAGGCAATGTGATTATTCTAACTATTTTGGAAGCGCGAATTACTAAATCTAAGAGCTAATTTACATTAAATAGCTGAGACTGCTGTAAAACTGCATGTCAGTCACACACAAGGTACTGTTACTCATGTTTTGATTCAGAGTCAACTTCAGCATCTCAGAATAGCTGCTAGCTTTACCACAGAGACTATTCATGACACTTTGTGGATTTTAATTAGCTTCATGTCAAAAGCATTCTGGGAAACTTCACTTTGGGGTGTTTTGGGGGAGGCTCTTGGTTATTTTTTTTGTGGTGGTGTTTTTAAATTAGCTTACTTTAATACTGCATCAGCTTTTAAAATTATTTCCCCTCTTGCCCTTATACTTTTGTCCAGTTAAGGAGATAGTGGGAAATACTGTCTGAGGATAAAGAAAGAATCATATTTACAATACTAACTTGTGACTTAATATGAGCATTAATCCTGCAGGTTCTTTGGGCAGCCAAGCAGCAGGAGCATGACCACATTCTTGAAATAACACATGGAGAAAAAAAATGCAATGAGCAGAATTAAGCACACACTGTTGCATCCCCGCTGAAAAAAATCCCCCCACATTCTGTGATGGTGAAAGTGCTCAGAACGTCTCCTACACGACAACTGCAAAACAGAATTGCAGTTAATTTACTTACCCAGGTACACACAAAGCCTTCCTGGCTTGCTCTTGATCATAAAAAGGAATAACAATTGAGAAGTCCTGCTGTCTCAGCTCCTGTTATTAGATGAAATGAGCCAACACCACATGCACACTGAGATCACTTTCCATTTAGCAAGTAGCACCACTTCATTCGAAACCCAGTGTGTGTGATGGGTAACTAGGAGGCTATCTCAAATTAATACTATCCATTATTTTTTGATCTGTATTGGGGAGGCAGAAGGGAACAGGTGGGGTTTTTAACTTCTGTTCCTGAAGGTGAATGACTGAGAGACCCTCCCATCCTTTTGCTGAAGACCTCAACATAGTCAATCAAAAGAATGGAGTCCTCAGTTAATTCTCTTAAAATATGGCCATTACTATACAGGTTGAAGAGAAGACAAAGATCTCAACTAGATTAAGAAACTTCAGTATTAACTGGTAGAACAATATTCTGTTTCAGAGCAGACTTAATAGCCAGAGGGAAACTGTCCTTTTCTGGGACACTTTTCACATCTAAGCCCCCATTATCTTGGTCACCTGCAGCAGTTACTGTATTTGTGGAAAGACTCCTTCCACCACAGCAAAGATGCCTTGAAACACGCAGAAACCCCCATTGTGTCAAAACCCAGAGCTTCTGTCACAAGGGCACCAAGAGGAAAAAAAAAAAAAAACCTGCAAGTAACAAATCCAGAGCCGAAACAGTTTGCAAAAGCAAAGAGCTGCCTGCTCTGGCAGGTCACCTTGTTTCCTCAAGTGGAAGTTGTGCTGTACAGTCACATAAATCTTCAGGATTCTAACACTAGCTTGCTTTGCTCTTGGCTGTGAGATCAAGCCATTAAATTTTTTCCTAAAAAGATGATAGGAAACTACACTGAGAAGCCCATATATCAACCTGAATAACAGAGTTCAGCCACGAACCTGGAAGGCTTCCTGTCACAAAGCCAGATACATTAAAAACAGAGGTATTTCCATGAACAGTACAAAATCATCTTTGTATCACATCCAAATTCAGCAGGCACTGAGCTGATAGACATTCCAAGATGAACAGAAACTTGTTTGAAGTATTTAATTTTAAAACTCACTGTAGAAAACAAAGATCCAAGACAAAGCCTGCAGAAAACAAAATATCTTGAGGAACAGACCTGACTGAAGCAATTGCTACTTTGAATGAAGAGGTCAGCTGCAGGCAGATAATACATAATATCTGACAGCTGTTAGTCGTCATTTATGAACACACCAATTTTGTATTTCACTCTTTCTTGGCAGAAAAACTATGTGTCAAAGCAGGGCATCAAATCACTCAGAAAGATCAATATGAACACTATCCCTGTTTTGTCTGCTTAAAGATACAACAACAAGGAGAATGGGGGAGGAAAAAAAAAATATCACTAACGTGTATTGAAAGACGACACCAAAAACCATCACTTGAGTCATTCAAAAACAACGTGGACTTAAAAATCATAAAATTGAGGAGAGATTTTCTGTGTCCCACGTGGCATTTTTTGCCCCCTTTTTTTTTTTTTTTGAAAAATAGTTCCTTGCTTGTGCTGTTACTTTTTCTAAAATGACAAGGTGTGGCAGAAGAGACACACAAGGATGACACCCAGAAGGCAACATGAAGGTTGCCAGACAATTGCTGGCTTAAAACATTGCAGCAATATCCAGCACTTACTGTTCTGAAAGTTACCATTAAGACATTCTGTATAAGAAACCAAACATGGTTATAAGAAAGTATTCAACAGTGTATGCATCTTTCTTTCTGTGCTTCACTAGGGTTTTTTTTTAAAGGTTTATAAACAAGAAATCTAGGAATAACTCTACTATGCTAAAGTTCTAAAAGTGAATGTATTGTATCAGCTGTGATTAAAGCTGGGCTCATCAATCCAAACCGAGTTGTTCAGCCTAGAGTCTCAGTGTAGGCAGGCTTTCGGGGCTGCTCCGAGCTCCTCTAACCCTGCCTCAAACTGTGGAGCAACAAACAAGACAGCAATGTTTTGAGTTTTACTCTCAAATGCTGTTAGCCCCAGCATGTGGGCACAGATAGCATTATCTAATCCAACAGTCACTACTTACTAGAATACATCTCACATGATGGTTCTCCTCCTCCCACCACTGAGTCACTGCAGCAAACAGAGCAGCTGGCTGCTAACAGGCTACACAATGTCTGGCTGAGCCACAGGCACCAGCACCAGATGCAGGCTGACCTCAGCTCCATCTGAAGCACGTTGTCCTCCACGGAAAAGCAGCTACCTTGTGATCACCAGGATCTGCATGCGCTCTCCGGACATCAACAGAAGTAGATACAGACACAGCTAACCTACTTTATCACTGTTGAAACTGTTTACAGGGCAAAAAAAAAAAAGTGCTTTGACATGTTATTTTGAACTTAGCTCTTTGCTTGATTTTTAATACTTTAATCCTCTGATCATCTTCTGCACAGGTTCAGGAAAGTGTGTCTGTTACGGCCCTTCAAATTTGCAGGAACTTAACCTGAATAATCAAAATGGAGTATCAGCATTAAACTTGCTCTTCCATCTTTAATATTAAATATTTATTTACCACTCCAAAATTCAGCATTTACCACAGAGCTCGCTCTCCTGTATGGTCACGCAAACCTACTGAATACATATCTCAGTGCCTATGCGTTATGTACCATGGAATGAACACACACCACCCCCCAAATTTCATAGTTCATGTACAAAGAGAAAATACATCCACATCTTGGAAATCTGCAATCTGTATTGACATCAAACACACGCAGCCTCCAGAGAGACTGAGAATCTTCATAAATAAAAAGTACACGGATGCACCAGTAACATAAGCTCAGCAGAAGTGATCAATATTTAACCTCTTTGCATCTTCCTGAGCAATCTCAGCTGCATAAACTTCACTTTGCATTATCTAAACTAAACTCCTGCTCTAAAACTCTTACCAAGTTAGCTTTATTTTCTGTCAAGTTCTAGACAGTCAGGACAGTTTCTACCTGAGCATAATGCACATGGTGTCAGAGAAACCCAGACAAGACCTAGTCAGCTTGGTACAGTGAGCAAGAAACAGGGACTCAGAAGATCTGCCAAGCCGGACTGTAAAGGGCAGAGGTTTGTGAAGTGAGTTAAAGTACATGCTGGAACTGACAATTACTGCCAGTCTGACCAGTGCTGTGGATCTTTGGTTCTTTAAGCAGCAGTGAGAGGTGAGACTTTCAAAATATGGTTTGGTTGGTTTTGAAAAAAAAAAAATGTATCAAGCACTTTACACTTAATTTAATGCAAAAATATATAAGCATGTAATTGACTACATGCATCATGATTTTGAAACACTGCACAAATGTAGGTACTTACAGCTATTTTCAGTGATCAGTCAACTTCTTCTTGATCAGTCACCATCGCATGTAACACTTCCAAAGTCCATTTGATTTTCCCTGTACACTAGTATGGTCTAAAGGTTGGTGGCTTTCCCCTCTAAAAACAGGATGCCTACTATGAACTCTCGTTCTGTTTTGATCGTCAAAATCTGCAATATCATCCAGCTCCTCCTGTTCTCCTTCATTCTCATGTATCTCAACTCACATTAGCAGCAAGGACTTGCTTTGTTCAGCAAAACACCAAACCAGATTTGATTGTTCCAGGTCCCATTGATGCATTGACGCCTGTTCTTACGCTCCTCTCTTCCACATTAACTAGGATATTCCCTCTTGGTATCTGTCAAGTGCTTTACCAAAGCCCAGGAACAGCCTTTCTGCTTTTGCAAAGAAAATACTGTCTGGGTCCAGTTTACTGTCCTATGTTTTATCTGTTACCAAAGTCAAACTAACAGGCTTTCATTTCCTTGATCAAAAGGGATTTAAGGTTTAAGAAGAAGCTTTTATGTTATAACCTAAAAATGCATTAGCTGGAAGTAATAAGAACTAGGTTTTATCAGTCAAGCAAAAATTAGTAGCCAGCCACCATGATAAAGACATGAAGAGACAACTACAAACCCGAAATGTATTAGAGAAATTCTAATAGACTAAGGGATCTATTAATGCTCTTGTGTCAAGCCTCATTAAGCCTAATTTTCTTCATCTCCATCTTTTCAATATATTATCTAAAACTAACAGAACACAAACTTTCCTGGCAGAAGCTAGATCACAGAAAGACACCTGTATTCATGGAATTTTAGAAAAAAGAAGAATCTCAGCAGTAGAAAAACCTTTCATTGGCAAAAAGAAAAAAAGGGAAAAAATAACCCCTTATCTTAGGCATTAAAAATGCTTTTGATTTCATCTAAATCAAGTCTCTGGGACGCAAACTTCAGGCACATTCTGTAACATGCAGTTACACACAATACAGTCATGTAACTGATTGTACTGACCACTGAACCCCTAAACCAAGAGGCCAACCACTATATCACAACCACGTCTATCTCAGATTAGAGCTCTCAGTTATAATCTAATCAATCCATATGCCTTTTAAAGAAATTCTACGTCCTTGAAAGAAGCTGTTGGATAAACGGCACAATTTCAGAAGCAAAGGAAAACTGGAAGTTGTACATCTGGCTACTAACTAGGGAAAGGTGACAGGCTGTGGGAAATCAGTAGAAATAAGGCTACCAGGGACACAAAGCCATGGGCAAACTTTCATTCCTTTAAATTACTATAGCTAAATTGATAGTGAATTGTGGGCTGCAAGTTTTTTTTTTTTTTAGTATTTCCACACCTATTCAAGCTCAGGAATATGTAATAATTACTAATTTACAGGGGGAAAAATATTTTACTGCAGTTAAAAAGGTAAGATTAGCAAAATTCAGAAAAAGTGGTTTTAATTTGTAAAATAAAAATCTTGCCTTTGAGTCTATCAGTAAATAAGAAACTGTTACCCTTGTCAGCTTCTGAACTTGCACTAAAACTAAGAATCCTTCCACAAGACGTTATGAAAACCACACCATACCAATACTACATTCTAGCACAGGCACACCCTGCATTGTCTTTAACAGTATCACCACAAACCAAACTAAACCTGCAAGTAAACTTTAAGTATTTAACAGTCCCAACCCCCCCTAATATTCTGCTGTTGCGTTTTGCAAACTTGTAATGTTTTCGAGTACTTACGAAAGAATTCGGTCAAGTTTTGGTCCCTGACGTCCCTGAGGGACAGTGGGGGGTTTGTACACCCTCATCATTCCTTACTATCTGTACAGTTCCTCTGTTCCTGGAGCTCTTGGTCTCTTTATTTATGAAGTGGTGACCATTTTGAAGTTATTTATAAACATTAACTCATTAAATTCCCAAGTGTCATATTAGATACCAACTCAGTGACTCATATTCCTGACAATATATTTACCATGGCTGGGAGAGAAGGTAAATTTACATGCACGAGTAGCACACACAGGCATGCCATGAACTAATCTTGTATTTTAAAATGGTCTGTGACATGAGGTAACTCTGAAGTTATTAACAAATACGTATGTCAAGCGAAGCTGGCTCATTATCAATCAGTGGAATTTATAAACACTGCCTGGCCACCACTCAGACAAAATGAAAAACAACTCACAGAACAAAATATCCCCTCAGTTTTGAAGATCAAAAATGGAAGCTGGAGTGTTTTAAAGCTTGTTATTACTGTACTTAAGTGAGTGCAAGTTAAGGAAAATTAGAGCTAGCTTCAAGTACTCCCTGAGAGGGAAAGCACATACCATGTGCTAAGGTTTCTTAAAAGACAGTAACAAAGTTATTAATTCACCAGAAAAAAAATTACTTCATTACACCTTATGTGTAATCTTGGCCTCATAAAAACCTCAGTGTTTCAGATGGCACATCTGGTCCTAGCAGCTTTAGAAACCGTATCACTGCACAGTAAGCAATACAAATATTCAAGTAAGAAGATCTGCAGCAAAATAAACGAAGTAGTATTACTACTTTAGCACTTTTACCCAAAATGTAAGGCATCTAAATCCTTTCTAAAATAGAGAAAAATCTCTGAACCAAAATAATGTACTTCTGCTGGCAATGATCCAATTTCACTCTTCAGTTCCCAATTTTCCCAGGATTCCTGAACACTGGTTATAAAAGCAAAGGAAAACATCGGATCCATTGAAGAGGTCTCTTTATTATGCCACTCTTCACTGGTCAGTCCTTTGGCAAAATATTTCTGAAGAAATGTTTCTATTTCTGCCTAGGAAAACCCTGAAGCTACAAGCCACATAATTTAACTTTGAAATTAGTCCTTCTTTGAGCAGAGGGTTGGACTAGACCTCCACAGGGTCCCTATTTCAACTTTAATTTTCATGCAAGCAGATATTTTTCTCCAGCTTAGAATAATTTAAAAAAACGTTTCCCCACACTTAACATAGGAGTCAGTCACACACTACCAAATCCAGGTACACCAAAGAGGAGGGATGTGAGACCAGAACTCAAGGACAACTATTATCAAGCCACATTTTAAAGAAAACCCTCACCCAAAAGACACACATTTCACGAGCCACAGACTTGGCAAAGCCTTTCTCCTGATCCATCACAAACCCCATGTTCCTTCCCACACAGTAACATTTATTCCCATTTCTTGCATTCCCTGTAGTCTTACTGCTCCCCACAGGATTCGAATCTGCCCACACTGCCTTTACCCTTTACTGAGATTGGAAATGTCACTTGCAGATATGTTAAAAGTAATATATACTTAAACCTTTTCTTCCCAACTATTTACTACTCTCTACATCATGGTAGTAACTCTTGTTCTTACAGTCTGAAAGCTGCAAGACAGTTACTACAGAAGAGGAGTTCTAGCTTGGAATTGATTGAACTTTATTATAACCATGTAGTTACAGGAGTAATGAGACTGAAGAAGCATTTGTGAAATATTTTAGCAAAATTACATGTTCTTCTTAGTCTTAATGACACAACAGCAATAGTCCTTCCACAGACAATCTGTCTAGCAGCATGAGTTAACACCCATTCCAGCGCTCCATCCTTGTTCCAGGGAAAAACAAATCAAACCCAGGACCAGACTTCAAAGAGGACATTACATTAAATGGAAACAAGTAGAGCACACTGATCAAAAAAGCAAAGCCACGGAATGCCATCTGATAGGATGCCCTTCACATGCCAAAAATTTCAAGAGACTTTCAGAGCTCTTAATATAGGGCAGCATTTTTTTCTGAGGAGATGCCTATCTACAATGCTTCTCTGAACAGTATTTCAGCATTATACATTTCAGATAATGCAGCCTTCTAAAGGAACAGACAGGAAATTAAAATACTAAAAGCCACTAATGTAGGACAGGAAAAAAATATCAAAAAGAAAAAAGGCTTTTTAAAAGTCTGTCAAAAGAAGAGACATAAAAGACTTTTACCATGACAGCAAACTTGCACATAAACACATCAAACAGACAAATTTGTAATGAGCTTTTTGCTATTTGTTTTTAAACAAGGTAACTTTCAAATAAAGTGATTCCTGCTCAGATTCAAGAACACACAGAAGAAAAGAGACAGACAAGTATGGCCAATTTTGATGTCAACCCTTTGTTCAACATACATAGCTCATTTATCAAATGAATTATTCCCAAATTATCAATCTGGTTCTTCTCACCTTTTCATAAACAAACTAAATGCTGAATAGCAAAACAGAAAAAACTTGAGTGCCAATCAGAACCAACATGTTTAAGCATTCTTCCAGTTACCACAAAAACCTATTAGGTGCATTTACACCATCAGTCTGGACCACCTCCCATTTATTCAGGGCTCCTGTTCCCCGTATCTGTTCTGCACGTGACCTAAATCGCTCCCAGCATCCCTTCAGGAAGGGAACAGCTAATCTCCTGGGAGTATTTTGATGGTAAAATAATCCAGGATTGCACCACAGGCAGTGTGCTTGGGACAGCCCAAGGTCTTACTGTTTTCACTTACCCAGTGTGACAGCACTGTCCTACAAGGCTTTGCCGTTTCATACACCCATGACCCAGACACTCACCCTACAGCACCACCCCATACCGCCACGAAACAAAAGTGGGAGTATGGCAACCACAGAGTTTGCAGAAATTGGGCACTTCACCAATACACAGCGATTATTAAAAGGAATGGAAAAACCCCTGTAGGTTTGAAATGCTATGGGTCTGAAAAATATCCTGCAGGGATAGAAACTGAATGCAACAGCTTAGCTTGGAGGAAGCACCAAGGGGTCAGGGGAACGCAGACTAGTCACTGAGGGCAGCACAGATATAACCAGCACTTCTCCAGCTGAAAATTAAACTGCTAAAGGCTCCATAAATTTATACACCAGAAGTAGAAAATTAAGGTTTTTTGCTAAAGAATACATAAAGGCAAACAAGATTTCCAATAGAATGTTCTGATCTAGTACATCCACATTCAGGACAAAAACCCTGTCATTCGTGATGACTCAATTCTCTGCTTCTAAAACTTCCTTCCTCGCTTGCTGCTTTTTTCAGTGTCAAAAACTGAACACACAACAGCCACTGGAAAATTAATTAGCCTGTTTGGAAATGACAGCAGTGAAATCTCCCAAGGCTTCCCCTCTGATCTTCAACTCTTTCCTGACAGGCCAATTCCAATTGCATTGTTTGAATGGGTGGAGAGCACCAACAAGGGATCCAGCTACAAAGTCTTTACAGTGCTGCACTAATGAAAACTGTGCACATACAAATGCTGCCCCCATGCAGGAGAGCAGTTCTAAAGTCCTTGACGTTTATTTTCTCATCATTCAAGGAGTTAACACTTCCTTGAACTGAACAGCTGTTCACTTTTAATACCATACCTTCTCTGGATTTCCATTTCTTCTTGTGATGGACCATTCTGTACTTGAGAGGGAAGCTGTGAATTCTGTCGAGGCAATGTAGGACCTAAGAGCAAAGACAGATCATAAATTAATGGTTTGAAATTTTACCATGTCAAAAAAGCACAAAATCAAGGAAAAAAGGCCAGCCATCACACAACATTTTAAGAACTGCTCACTTCTGCTTTTTAAGCCAAACAAGCTCAACAACACAATGCAGCAAATAAAAACTGCAACCTCACGCACGTACAATGTTACCTCGCGCATCTGCGGAATGAATTTATTTCACATGGATGGAAAGGTTTCACAGAAATGCAAAACAAACTTTATATATGATGGAATTTGACAAAAGCTTTGAAAAGCACTCCAAGTCTGAGTTTTTCTTTAAACAATGAACAAGTCCTCTTGGAGGAACTAGAAAGGCTCAAAAAATCGAAACACTCACCTAAATAGAACACTGGAAAAGGGGGAGAAAAAAGAAAAAGGAAAAAAACAAAAGAACACGAGAAAAACCATCAGAACCTTATCACCACACTGAGAGAAGGAAGACAAAGCATTTTTCTACAGGTCACACCAAAATTTATTCAGATTTCAGCTCATCAGCTTGGATTGAAGACCGTTTTTGGATAGGTAAGTATTGCGTCCAAAGGAATGAGGGCATATAACAAATGTACAAACTGTGAATTCTGCTAAGCATAGGAAATGCAAAAGGGAAGGTCATGCAAAATCTTCTTCAGCCTTTACTGATGGGAAACTCTGAACCATACAACTTTCAAGTAATTGTATACACAAGATCTGTATTCCAGAAACAAAAAAGCTTTACCATTTTAATCACAAATGTACTTACAGCACAAAACTGTGTAAAAAGAAGAATGAAGAAGTGTGGAATGGAATACAAGAGACCGTGAATGCATTGTTGCTGTCAAAACAGGCAGGATAATCCAGGAAATTCTTTAGACTATAGCTATGCTCAAGATTATGGAATTCATAAAAGAGAACTAGAATAAATTAAAATGTCGAGTTTTGAAAATGTCCCAGAGCAAAGCAGTAACTTCTCACTGATATTCCACCAAACTAGTTTCAGTGACAGAGTTGTAATGAGATCTTCCCCATCTCAAACATCAAAATGCAAAACTTTTTCCTATCTGAACTTGTGAAAGTCACCCAAACTGATAAAAAGACCATGTGTGATACACTGACACATCAAGGACAGGCAATTTGCTTCAGACACAGCAAACAAGTGCCCTGTTAAAAGCCATACAAAAAGGTTCATTTCCTCAGAACACCACAGTATTGTGTCCACTGTGGTCTTTAATAATGAAAATTATAGAAGTGTACACTATCTGTGTGCCCTAGAATTACAAAAAGTAATGGAACTTAATTCTGGAAAATAAAAGCAGGCGGTGTACTACAGAGGTGGTGTCTCCCTTAGTTATTCTTCTAGCAAGCATTAGGCCCTTATACCCAATGACTTGAAGTTGCTTGGGATGTACTATTTTTGCTTGAAGTATCTCCCAAAAGACACCCACAGGTATAAACCTATAGTACTTTAAATGCAAAATATTTACCTGCAATGATAAATTAATAATTGAATTATCGTTAAGTAGAAGCATCTGCCATACGGCTCATCTGGGAAAGTTTTCAGCTTTAAAACTTCCGTAAGATGCATGTCCTCCTCTCCTCTCCCCTGTGTGACAGGTGGAAGGCTTTAATGCCCACTAAGCCATGACTGCAGCTCCCAGGCAGCTGGGCTATTTGCTGCCTGCACCAGGCTGCAGCCTTTCATGGACTTTTGCAAGTAGACACAACCCAGCAGCAGTTAAAGGTGCTACGAACACCACCACTGCTGCTTGCCGTGTCCAACAGAACACTTGGAGTAAGTCATGGCTCACAGCTTGAGCTGCAAACTGCAAGCAACACTTTAAGTATCAGATATGTGATGAAATTCCCGTCCTATTCCTCAGAATGAAGCATGCTGATGTAAAAATTAATAATGAAGAACAAAAGCAGAAAGAAATGGTTCACAGTGCGTCCGTATACCAACCAGAACTATTTTGTACTGCAAATGCAGTAGAAATGAGAAGTTCAAGCTTCCACCCACTTAATCTTTAAGAGTATGTTTTTTTGAAGAAGGTATTATCATGCTGCAGTAGCTGGATGCAGAGCACCACTCTCCAACCTGACTACCTTAGTCCTTCTTTAGCCAACACCTCCAGAAAGCAAACACCGAGCTTCACCTGCACTGGCTGCTCCAACCCACCTAGCTGTGAGAAAATCTGTTCTTGTAGCCTCAAACCTTGTTCCAGAGCACTGTCCTTCAGAAAACCACGTTATCCATCAATTCTGCAGAAGGCAAGCATCAGCAGGCCAAGTTAGCTTTAAGTTGGCCAGCCTACTCCAGTGATTGGCTTCTTTCACAGCTAAACACACAGAAGACAGAAGAAAATCACTTGCTGGCAATTAACCTGGTGGTTCCAGTACTTCTTACACATTTTTGCCTCAAGGAACTTCAATCTGAGTAAACCAAAGGCTTTCAAGAAAGAAAAGTCCAGCCACCAAGGCCTGTTTTCTTGTCAAATTTCTCTCTCCGCAACCACCTTGCTAAAGAACATTAGAAAGTTAAAGGTACATGCCAGGTGGAAAAGCAAGTTTTATCCTACAAGGTTTATTACAGCAAGCCAAGACTACCACTTCATTGCTAAAATACAACTGCCTGGGTAGCAGGACAGGTGGTATATTAAATAAACAGGAACTAGCTAATAAAAAGCACTCTCAGAGGCCTTTGAACACTTCAAGATACTTCAGAAACATCAACCCCCAAGAGAAATACTCAGATACTGCCTGGAAAAGAACTCTGATCCTCCTACAGAATCACTTTATCTTCAGAAGCCAATATAAGCCAAGTGAGAGATGAGGCTGAATGGTCTATTCATTCTGAGTTTTAAAGAAAACCTAACATCTCTTTTTTTCTAAAAAAGCACAGATGGTACACTCTGCAGCACACTCTGACAGACAGAGGATATAATTTCATACTAATTTGTTCAGCAGCCACTCCAGTTTCAGTGCTTTCTGTTTTTCAGCTTATTCTCACCTTTGCATCACCCTTCCTCTACGACAGTTCAGGCAACTGTGTGGTGAGAGATGGACTGGAAATCTAACACATTAAAAATTCCAGGGAAAAGAGCCCGCATGAAGCATTTCCACCAGCAAGATCAGAGCCAGACATGGTTCTTCATGCAGTCACACAGACAATTATGGTGGCATCAACATCAGAACATCAACATCAGACTGCTGGGGACTGCTTGAACCAAATCAAGCATTCCCAAGATCACACTTTTAAACCACAACCAGAGTTGTAGTTTTTCAAACTCCTTAACTTCATTTTTCAGCCCTAATTCACTGCTTACCTTGTATCCCTATTCAAAAGCCAAATCAATTTCAGTTGCACAACCCCATGAAAGCATAACTGGCAAGCTGGGGAAGGAAACACATGGTTTGTCCTCCCTCAATGCCTTTTGTTCCTCTGTTCCTTCAGTCTTTCAATTACCTCCTCTGCTTTGGAGTGCCACACCACACCCTACCCCACTTCTTCTAATGTCAGCTGCATTGTATGTTATCAGTGTTGACACTGGCTGACATTGAAAAGATCACATTCCTATAGCCCTAAAAAACCTCAAGGATCAGCTGTTCAAGACTGGCACAACACACGTCCTGCAAGTTACACACAGAGCTACAGTGTGTGTTTTCATTTGGTTGGACAGGCTTTCTTGGGAGCTGGTAACATAAGGATGGATGAAATGGGGTTTGAGGGGACCAGTGGCAGCCAGATCACGTGAAATCTGCCTCAGAACCCCACATGCCCTAATTCAAGAAGGCAAAACCACACAGAAAATCTCAGTCCTGCAATTACTGTACTTCAGAGTACAGCATTAAAAGACAAACCCTAATTTTTGAATAAAGCTGGTCATCTATCACACATAAGAATTTTAGTTTGAGGTGAAGACCTCCATTTTCTCCCCAGAGAAAGTTTATATAAACAACTCAGTAACTTAGAATTTCCACTCTTTCATTTCTCAGTATGTTGGTGCCAAAACTAAGCAATGTTGCAATTATACAGTCTGATATCCGAATCAAAGTATGACTTGCCTTTTAGAAGTCTTTTCAAAGACTGAAAGTGGACAGCAAATTTATTTATACATGTATATGATATAAACATAAGTGAACTGGCTAATTATAATCTTCAGAAAATATTTTCTTTAAGGACAATTTAAATACTCCTACTAAGCAAAGCCCACACCCCAGGAAAGAGTTCAAAGCTACAGCCAAAAAGATGTATTTGTTAGGGTATAGAAGGGTATAGAAGAACTTATTAAAAAAAAAGAAGTGTTTTACTAAATGGTTAAAGGTTTTGTGAATGAATGGCAAGCAGGCTTTTCAGAGATCTGTGCAGGAAGCAGTAAGAACAACAATTATGGTGAAGTATCCCTCTTTCATGTGTCTCCAGCTCCCATTCAGAGCCTGTCCTGCTCTAGGCCATGACAGAACAAAGTCTGGGGAGATTTGCTAATCAGCCTTCAGCAGAACCAAAACCACACCACTCTCCTTGAGCCCTGGAATTCTTATGTGTGTTACGGGTTTATATGCAAGACGCCGATGGCCAAAAACTAGGGCATTAACAAGTGACAAAATGTTCTCTAGTACTTCTATTTGGGTGAATCACCTTCCAGCCAAGGCTTCCCTTTCCTTCAAACACCTACTTCCTCACTCAGTTACCACCCTGTAAGCACCTTCAGCTGAGTTAATTCACTCATCACTCTAAACGTGAAAGTAAATGCTTTCCACTTCACTCCACAAGGTCTTTTAACTTGATCGAGGTAATAAAAGGCAACAAGAATAACAAAAATATTCATTAAAATACACTTGAATTTAAGTAGAGGGAAGCCTCCTATCAATGCCAGCAGGACTTCCTATCAGTGCCGGCAATGCCTTGGAAACCAGGCACTGAAAACCTGGGAGCCAGGCTTGGCTCAGCACCAGTGTGCTGGGGGACCTCAGCTGCTCCCAGTTTCCCTCTGCCATCCCATGCTCGGGGACACAGAAACAAAGCTTCCCCAGCAGGGAACTATGGTTGCTTAATGAAACTACAATATCACAAACTTAAAGGAGCAAGTACTGGAGTTGAATATATCACCACCATCTACTGTGGGATATTTAGTACTGACCCCCATCCCCAGTTCTGTCAAAATTTGTTTAAATAGCAACATTAGAGGTGATGACTGTCACTATTGGTGTATAATACCACAGAAATGAGCCTCACAGAGCTATATTTCACAACTATCTTCAAGACTTTTCTGAAAACACCCTGCTCCCAAAAGGCAGATTTAACCTATCTAAAACTTCTACTGAAAATATTTTTAAAGACAACAATATAAACCCCTCAACAGTAAAATATGCTGACATTCCTCTATGCTTATTAAACAAAACTACATCCATAAATTAATGTACTTCTATTTATATCTGCCTTGCAGTTTAAACTAGCTACCAAATTTTAATTAAATACTTCAGGTTGTTCACCTAAAATTTAATGCTGTCACACAATACACCACTGATTCTGAAGAACCACAGAAATCAGAAACACCATACGGCCAACCCTTAAAAGTCTGTGTAACTCTGAAAACTTAGCAACCCTCCCTTCACTTCCAAACACCACAAATAACACCGGTGATGCTTTCAATAATCTTATGTGCAATTACAAGGAAGAGGAAGTAGTCTGTCCAATAAACAGGTAAAACTTCCTGTAGGTCAACATATTGGCATATAAATCAGAACTACCTAATCAGTATTACCTATTATAAACACCTAGTAACAACCTAAAAAAAATGTTTAATCAACCCCACATTTAAAAGGAAGGGAAAAATCTTGCTAGCAAGACCAGAGATATTATCCAACTTTTGACAACACAGGTAATAATAATAATACCATCATGTTACTCCTGTTCTGACAGGAGTGCTGACAGCCTGTTCCAAAGGCTTGCTAGGAGTACAGGTATAGCATAATTACTTCACTGCTGTAGAATTTTTCTTCTCCCAAAACAAGTTTTAGCATGACACGGACCAAAACAGTACAAAGAAAAGCATCTGAGATTCCCCCCCCCAGAGCTCCACACATACTTTTCTCATTTCAGTCTTCTGTAGTCTCTCTATATATTCCAATTAGGCAACCCAAATTTTTATTTCAGTTTGCATTTCCCAAAGATATTGAATTATTCAATCCATGATTTGAGTGCATTCCCCTATCAGCAAGGATTTAATTACCTATCTCTGCTGGAAGAGAAAGGGCCACACATCAATATACAGCTGTGAATAAAGAGTTATTTAATAACTGGACAACCTAACTTCTAGAGTTACTAATTGAAGAGAAATTCAAAAACTTGAACCACAGGGGTTTTTCCCCCACCCAAAAAAAAAAGGTCAGATGAACAAAATAATGAGACCTTGGAAACAAAAGAACCTCTGTTTCTTTTTCTTCCTCCCCACTTTCCTATGGATTAAACTGTGATCTAAGGCAATACTAGAACAGATTCACTGAAGCCATTCCTGACCTTGATTTTATATACAGAACATTTCAAAATCTTTTCAAGAATCAATATATAACTGCTACAGATTAGTACAAAAAGCATCACAAATCTTACATATATGTAATTCTATTAGAAAGAATTAAAATAGAATTAAATTATTTACTGTTGTGATATCCTTCCTTCAGTTCTTTCGCCGCTTTCATCTTCTGCAACAAACAACTCCCAGGACCTCCTCAGATGGAAATTGCACATCTATAAACCTCACGCTTAAGTTTCTTATTCTCTTAGCAAGGCTTTCCTGAGGTTGAAGACACATGCCACACAAAGCAACACCGATTCCAGCTGAACTAGAAGGTGCTTTTTGCAGCAAAACTCAGTATGATACTCCTTTGTTCCTCCCAACACAAGCTTCCCTTACGTGACCTTATTCCTTCAAAGAAATAATCCATTGTCTCACACAGAGAATTGTCAGCCATCTAATTTCCCTTCATTGAAGCTTTTCTCTCATTCCAGAGCCACTTTGATTGCAACAATGAACCCTACTTAATGCAGATATGAAAATTTTCTTTGTAATGCAATGCAAAACCTTTGCAGAGAGCCGTCATCTCCAGACAAGACCAATTACTGAATATCTGAACACATTGCACACAGCCTTAGAGCCAGAAATCCTCTTCATTTGACCTCTTAAACGTGATTGACACGCACTTGTCATTTGATGAAGGTGTTATTTTTTACCACATCGAACAATTATTTAATGTAATGAGTAGTAAGTCTTTCAAAATTTTCCCGTAAGAGGGCCAGAAAAAAAACCTTGGTTCACTTTTAATGCATTTCTGAAACAGTATGGGGCAGGAATCTGCAGTATTTAATTCTTTAAAATTCCAGGAGAGAATGCAGTCCTGTGTTGTCCTTCTCTTCTGGATTTGCAGGTTGCCTACAATCTGCCCAACTAGCCAGCAGGAAAATAAGGTCTGGTTGAATAGCTGCTAACTAACGCATTCATTCAGACCATAATGGACCTTAACCACTTTGACATTTATCTAAATAAACAGAGTTCAAGCATATGAGAAGTTAGGATGTGTTAGGATTTGATCCGTCCTGTAAATCAAGGGGAGGAAAAAACCCTAGACCTGAAGAGTAGTTCTGACAGTTTCACTGATAAGGCAGCCATCGCTTCCGAGCCCTTTGAGACAAACCTGCACTGTCTTTTTAGCAGAAAGCTGCCACTTGCAGTAAAGCCTTTACTGGTAACTTCAGAGATTTCCACTCTGCATTGTGAACTCATCAGCAGGACAAAAAGCCCGTCCCTGTGAGCTCAGCAGTGCCTCGACTCCGGCAGATCCACTAGAGGGAGATCCTAAATTAAACAACCTCTAATTTTGCCAGCAGCCAGCAGAACAGCTGAGGATGCCAACTGCAAGCAAAAGATCAATGACACTTTTCAAATATATGCAAGAGAAGGAGACCATGATTTAATTTTATTTTAAAAAGAGCAAGAGAGCCATACCCAACAGCTGACTTGCAAATCAAAAGGATGTACACAACTTAATCTTTAATATCCCTCAGAAGTCGTTTAGATTTCTGTGAACCCTTGCATAAAATTTAAAATTCATCTACAGCTTTATGAATTTCTGAGTAGTATGCTCAGCTAACTTTATAACTGCTTTCCTTTTATGAATAAAATACAACATAAAATAAGCAAGTTAATAAAAGAAGTTGCCAAAATGAGAAAGCACAGCAGAAAATAAGGACACTGCAAGAATACAACTTTAACTGTACGTAATTCTAGAATAAAAGGGATGCTATCTATGTAGGATTTCTTTATTTTATTTGAGTTGGAGGTTCTATATACCATTTTGGATACACTAGGAAACACAGCAATTTATTTCAACTATTAGAGACAAGTTGTCATCTTCAAGTACAGATTTCTGAAGCAGTATCATCAAAATACCAACTAGGACTGCATGTATCAGAAATTTTTAAAAGCCTAGCAGATACACTGAAAGAAACAAAACAAGCCATATATAAGGTACTGATCATCACATATCAGCATAAGTTTATTTTATGACGCATGCCCTCCCACACCTTTTCAAAAAGAGTAATTTGTTTATAAAAAGGGAGGCAGTTGCAATCCATTTCCTAAAATGAAGAGCTAATATTAGAGCCTCAGAGCCAGTGACCTGTCTAAGTAAATATTCATCTATTTCAGAGATGCTCGGGGGGGAACCTAACACCATGGATTCATTTCTAGCTGCACTTTTAGGAAATTACACCAACTACAGAGAAACAAAATTCACTGAACTTTGAGCAAGGAGCACAATTAGTTTGTTTCTAAAGAGCAAGCCACTTAGCAACCTACCTCCATTATCGAAGCAGCATGTTCAGAAAGATACTTGCTCTTTTTTACTTATTCTGATACAGGTCAGAAAAATTAAGTAATACCTAGATCATGCACTGACAAACCTCCCCGCTGATAAAACTTAGGAACACGTGTTGACAGTACTCTAAGAAAGAAGCATTTATGAACATTTAACTTTAAACATTGTCTGGAAGTGGTATGAGGCTGACAGAGCAATTCTGTGTGCCTTATTAGGAATTTTTTTTAAAAGCAGCAGTGCAAAACTGCTCATCTGCTAAAACAATGCTGATAATGTTAAGCTTTGGTTTTATTTCATCTTGATGGAAGCTAGAGCACCTATTTGTCGGTGACACAGGTAAGTGACAGCTAATCTTAAACCACCGCAGCCCTTGGCTGACGGGAGCCAGGGAAGAACAATTATCTCCTGTGCTCACCATTAGCTTGTGATGCAGCCAATTAATGCATTTTGACTTGTGCCAGCTGCTACCAAATCAAATCACAGGAAGGAGAAACAAAGCGACTATCCTGTAATTCAGAAAACTTAAAGGTTACACCCAGTCACTTTCAAACAGTTACACAGCTTAATTCCTGTCCATCTCAAAATTGTTGAGAACAAACCAGAAGACAACAGCACTGTAGTCAGCAACCAGGCTGTGACACTACAGCCATAAAATTATTTCAGTTTTATCCAAAGTCTTTACAAACTGAAGTGGCATCTCAATTCAGTAAAATTTCTACTACTGAACAATACAACAATGTAGCAGCCCACTTTGCATAAAGCAGCAAGAGAATGAGTCATTAGACAAATTACAATCCACAAAATGGAAAAAAGACACACTGTCTAACTAAAAAATGAGCAATGCCATGCCTGCCTACGTCATTTCAGTCTCTCTAGCAGCTCAGGTTTAGTGTTATGAGGAGTTAAACCGAATTATGAAGATATGTAACTGAAACATGTAACAAATTCTTCAAGTACAGGTAATGGAAAAGAAACCGCTCAAACCTGGTGTAATTACCATCAATCAGGCCTTTTCATCAAGGGAGTACAACCCAACACTTCACGTGTTCCCAAATGTTGGTTGGGACACAGGTGATGAACAGTCAGATGCACGAGAAGTTTACAACTGAGTAACCTTTAGGGAAAGCAGAACTGAGGGACTTCAAAGAGAAAACACCCAAGTGAGAGGTAGGAGACTGGGAATCACAACTGAGTTATTTTAGCAGGCAAGAAGAAACCTTCTAACTCTAGCTACCATTTCTATTTTGGCCTCCTATGTTGCATAACAGTGTAAGCACTGCAGAATGTATCATCCACGGTCTAGACAGCTTAGTTGCAAAAGGTAAAGTCTCGAAACAACTACCAGAATAAAAACCAACTTGATAAAACCACCTTTTTTGCTGCAGTTGAGACAGCCCTAGTATAGCTATCTACAGCCTCTCTTCTACACAAGAGAAAGAAAACTGGCACACAAGAACTATCTCTTGTTACACGGGCAATCTTTAAAGTTTAATGAGGACAAAAGAATTCTATTTGGTTACAAGAACACAAAAGACTCTTAGTCTTTTAAAAGAAAAACTCCCTCTGTGTGTGTCACAGTGTTACACTGATCGATTTGCTGTAGAGCCTACCTAGAATATGTTACAGATACAGGCTGAAGACTGAAAGCCACGAATATTTCCACCAGTGTTTTAAAGCCTATGTCATTCTGGTCTTCAAACAAATGAAATGAGAGACCCGGTGTCTAAACTGTATGTGCTCATCTGAATGTTAACCCTGGACTGAAGGTCTCTGAGCTAGAACACTCTGTATGGTAAGAACTGCCAGAGAAGATTATCTGAATTCCAAAGTTTGGAGGAAAACACATTCACATTTTTATAATAAACCAGTAATCAATGAGAAGCGAAAATACCCAACACACAATAAGAACCTGGATAACTCTAGAAATCCTGAAAAGTATCCTTGTTACAAGGTACCTGCTTCTCGGGCAGGTCTTGTTGTTTCGCTTCCTTAAAAAAAAGCCTAAGCCAGCAGTTTCTACATCTAATATAGAAACATGAAAATTGATTTACTTGCTAGGAGTTGCATTTACAGGGATGTCAGTCGACTTGAGAATCACAGCTAAGAAGCAGTAATTAGTTAGACAAAACACCCAAATAATTAAAACACCTAGAGGCTTAATTATTATTAGAAACAAGACTTTTTGACTTCTAAGCATAAACACTTGAATTTTTCTGTATTTGAACAATCTTAGGGGGAAAAAATAGTGAAGAGACTCTTACCAGCTTCCTGTGAATTTAATACTTCTAAGGCATGCATCATGGCACTTGCGAAGACATTGGCATCTTCTTTGCTGCCAAAATTCAGACCATACACCTGCCTAGCATCACGCCACTGGTGGAAGGTCTGTGTAGCCTGATTGTACTTCAGCCCTTTTGGAATGGCACAATTGATTACCACCTATAATCATTTAAAAAAAAAAAAATTACTTATGTTTAAAACTGCTGCTGTTCCATCGGAAGTTTCAGCTTTGTGCAGATTTTATTCCTCAACCACACGGGTTAGTTCACGACCCATAATCTGTAAAACACAATGCTGAAAGCACATAACCATTTCAATTATAATTCCAATGCTGTCTGTAATCAGTGATGGGAATACACAAGGGGACTAATGAGATATTTTGTATCAACTTTTGTAGCTTAAGTGTTCTCACTTCAAAAGATGCAGCGATGTTTCCAACAGCAATGTAGTAACCATCAACAGCTCCGACTTCCAGCAGCAGACTACTTGATGTGAATACGCATCTGAAATTCAGAAACTCGTTTTCCCACGAATTTCACAGGGTATTTGGTTAGATTTCTTTTTTAACCAAGTTACCACCTTGTCCCCGTGGCTGCTGCACCCCGTGGCTTGCAGGGCTTTCAGCAGCAGTTTACTGGATTTGTACCACGGTCACAGGGTATCGTTTTGCAAGATTGTTATGGCTCACACAAAAGATGATAAATTCGAGCTATCAGGGCAACCATTTACTACAAGCCATCCACTAAGAGGATCCCATTGCACTTGGATAACTATATCCTCTCACCTTTTTCTGCTGAATAATTGGAGAAAAAAACCCACATTTGCTCTCAGATGAATGCACAGAGACCATTTATTACTTGGAGTAAGTGTTTAATAACAAATCACATAGGAGATTATCAGTCTAGGCTTCAGTTGTGTGATAAATGAGCAAGAACAGACCAAAAGAATTCTATGAAATGCTGGGAGGGAGAGAAACAAATATAAGAAGCTTTCTTCAAACAAAAGATAGGGTTTTTAACCCCATCCCAAGTATCAAATGGCAGAGCACATTTCCAGAGTGCTAATTTGCCATTTAATCATGATCCAGTAACTTCATCAAGGAAATTAAGATGTAATCCCTGTTACTCCCTTCTTACTCTCTTGAAGTGGTAGATGATCAGCATTACCAAATATCAAAAGGTTTTTTTGAACAAAATGATCTGGGGAAATTAGACATCATGCATCCAAGTTTTCATGAGATAGGAAGAGCTAAAAGAACTGCTGGTGTCTACGCAGACTGCAGCTCACGGTGTAGAGTGGGGGAGAAAAGCTTTTAGGTTGCCACTTTGCCTTAAAAAGAACCAGATCACTTCTGTGTACACCCCTAGCCTTTATAAATAGATATCTGTAGGAAGGAATGGCAAAAGGACTATTACCTTGGTGGTATGCAAAGTGCTTAGTTCACAGGGAAAAAGCAATAAAACAGTTTTGCTACTTCAGCTAAAAAAATTTGATTTATTATTTTTTTGTCCTGTAATTTTGCTGAAGACTTATTTCTTAATATTCCAAATTTTCAAAGATTTCCTCACCTGATGATCCTGAATCTTCCTGCCCACTACTCTGAATGTGTTGTTGCCTGTGTGATGATATATATGAACTCTGCTGAATCCAGTTGATCCACCAGCTGGTACCCATTTCTTATTGGCATCATCGTAGACCATTACAGCAGCTCGTGCTTGGCAGATACTCTGTTCACTGTTAATATACAAAGTGGAGGAGAAAATAAAATTACTTATGGCAAAGCATCATCTTTCTGGTTAACTTCTTTTTTTTAACTCAAAATGTTAAATCATTTATCCTTGCAACTTGCTTCACCTTTATGAAACCTTCACCTTAATGAATACAAAACCACTAGCACTTTGACATTTTGCTTATACATGTTCATTCAAAAGCTGTGGTCCAGACAGACAGGCCTAACAACTAATAAAAGAGATGAGGAACATACTCAGTTTTTATTTTCGCACTTTTTCCCCTTGCAGGCTTTTTCCCCTTCCTTTCTCCTCACCACCAGCTATGAATTTTAATTAAATGCCACAACCATATACAAAGCTTTCTGCAAAGACCAAAGAGCAAAGAATCTGGAGCTGCACTAGCTTCATACAATCTACGCTTCCCAGTGGAAATTACTTCTACAAGAGATGAGAATTGGAAGACCTTTGCACCTTTTAACATATAGGGAAGAAAACAAACACACACAGGATAAAGTCCAGCACAAAAATTTCACCAGCTCGTAAATGAAATGCATTTTGGTTTCGACACGTTTTACAACAGTTGACACCCAGGTATAACATTCTCTCCCTAAGAAAAAGCTCTACTGATTACCAAAAAGTGCAATGTGATCAGGAGACTGCTATCAGTAGCCAATCCTGATTATGCCAGTCATCTGGAAGCTGAGGTACAGCCTGAAGTTAAAAAGGAGCACATCATGAATGTCATCATGTAAGAAACACATGAAACCAGATCATACCAGAAACAGACTATTTATTAGGAGAAGAAAGGGTGATACCATGCAGGTTGTCTCTGCAGGAAATGTCCAGATGCAGACAGGAAATAAAAATAGAAAGGAATGATTTCTTATCAGTAAGTCAGATTCTCTGAACATACCACTCCAGCATTTCCAACATTATAGAAAGCACAGATGCCTGGCTTGCAAGGAATGTGGCCTGCCTTTGGAAAACTGAGAAGGCTGAAGAGACATGCATTCTTCATAGGGAAGTAAACGGGTATTTCTTCATATTTTATGAAAGAGGGAAAGGATGCCTCCCCCACCCATCTGCCTTGGGGTTTTTTGTGGTTTTAATTGGATGGTTGGTTTGGGAAGGAGGAGAGGGGGTGCGTGTGTGTCTGTGTGTGGTGTGTGTGTTTGTTGGGTTTTTTTTCCAAAGACCATGCTGAATTTCCCAGTATCTTATTTACATCTCCCAACACAAGAAAATTCTGCAGCACATCCAGCTGTTTTGCTAACTTTCAATACCGACATTTTTGAGAAAACAGAAGGCATTTCTATCACACTTCCCATGGCACTCTAACAATTAGAAAAGTGCTCAACACTGGGATACTTTTCAAGGCTCACGGACAAGAGAGAATACTGAGATCATGTCTCTCATGCATGTGAGAGATTAATGATCAAATGAGGAAATAGGTTCTTAATTTTAAAAAGGCACGTGTTCTAATCCCCTCACCTATTCAACAACTAGAATAGGATTACAACCTCTAGTTAGACCACTCTTCTTCTAGTTCAATTTAGGGATATTAAAATCATAATATACGTAACTAAAGTACTTCTTTTCTAGGCATAGTTTACAATTTAAGACTGGAAGGACCACATCTGATCCAGGAAGAAAGATTAAATGCAAAGAAAATAAATTTTGGCACAACCTTTACATTTCACAGTCCCATTAAATATACGCCACAGTGAAATATGATTCCCTCACTTGAGAAGAGGGCAGTGCAAGAACCTACTGGATTTCTTTATTTTTAGGTATTGTGGCACACATCTTAACGTTCAAACCTAGAAACATTCTGTACCGTTCACAAAGTACATGACAAACAGTAGTGGTTTTTCTAAAATGCCCGACAGTAAACTTGGAAAAGTTCGGAACCCATAATAAATTTTTGCTATATTTCAATTTGGATCAATCACAGGCATGCTAAACCATAGGTGGCAGGACCTAGATACTGATTTGGAAGCAGAGCCATGTGGTTCACAGAGTTCTTGCCAAAAAATAACTTCCACTCAGTCATGTGCCAGACGGATTAAAAAAAAAGGTTCTATTAAAAATTGAGACTATGATTCTAAGGTAATATGTTCCAACTACAGCAAAAGTAGAACCAGAGAGTGACTGAGTAATGTGACCAGAAGACTTAATTAATAGGACAAACCATCAAATTTCAGGTGCTCTTATTCAGCCTAGGTTTATGAAACTTTTTACATGATTTTATTTAACATACCAAAAAAAAAGGAAAAAAAAAAGAAAAGAAAAAAAAAAAAAAGAAAAGAAAAAAAAAAAAAAACCCAAAAACCTATTCATTTCAGAACTATTCGGTATTCATGTGGCACACTTCACAAGTGCAAATAAGATGACCTTGAGTTGAATTTCTAGCTTTTCTTTAACAACTGCTAAACTATTTTTAGTTCCACTTCTCAGGCTATGTCATATAACTGGAAGTATTAACCAAGTCTAGATCTCAAGTACTTCATGCTCCATTTAAAATAAAACAATTATCATAACAGGGAATGATTGTTATCCATATAAAAGTACGAGATGATTCACAAACTTTTAAAAATGACAAACACAAACAATTTCCAGCTGACCTTTTCAATCACTACACAATAAACCTTCTGCCTTCATTTCATAAAAAATCCTATAACTAAAATTTCAGTGTTCCAGGTGTGTAATTTTCATATCCAGGTATCAATTTGAAGGTGACATACTCCCCTCCTGCCAACAGTTCCCACCACCATCACTTTGTTTATCAGACTGAAAGAGTAAGATGGAAAAATGGAGCTATCCCTATCTGAAACAAATTAAACCATCACAGGATGCTGGCCTTTTTCCTAGGTTCAATAATGGCACATTAGCAGGTGAAGGGGAGATTCATTCATTTATTCTCCCTTAGTAGCAAGTTCTCTAAAGTGATTACACTTCCTTTTGAAGAAAAGCATGGAGGCATGAGCTTTAGCGAAAAGAATCTTTAGTTCTGCTCTTCAATGGCCATTTGATAGTTTAGCATCTGAATATAGTATATTGTATATTATAATTAGACACCAGAAAGTATTTAAGGATCAAAAAACCCCTAAAAATAAAATGCGTACTGGAACTCCATTAACTTCAGAGGGTTACACCAAATCAAAAATCCACACCGTTAGCTCATGACTACCTTTGACAGGTCCAATGAAAAATAAGATTTAGGTTTTTTCCAAAGAGCCACCTTTATCTAGGAAAATTCTGACTTTAGCATACAGACTGTGACTAGGACCTGAACCAGTCTCTTGCATTCTATAAATATATATGAACTTAAACTTCAGTGCAAAGGAACAAGAGCCAAGTGAATCAGAATGGTCTCATTTATCGTATTTCTTGCTTTTCACGCTTATGACACTTCCCTGCTGTAATTCTATTAGGAAACAGGTCTTCGTCCATCTCAGTATTTCTACATGAGCTCTTCACAGTCCCCGGGGTTTGCTGTAACACGTGTGTCCCTTACATGACCTGTGCTAGGATGGCTTCCTTCATTCACTGCTCGAGAGACGCTTTGGTCTGATCACAAATGCAGATTTTTTACAGACAGATTACTTTACGCTGGTGGCAAATAAACAAATTGTCTACAGTCATTTTGCAAGAGTTAAAAAGAAAGGGTCCTCATCTCTTTGCCATGTCATTAGGCCTTCAAAAGCATCCTACTGGGTTTACTTGCCTATCTGCAAATTTTCCTTTTCCTGGTGTGGTGTAATGGTTCCAGAAACCATTAGACTTGGATTAGCCTGCACCTTTTCAATATGTGAGTTGATTAGGGGATGTGGGAGATTGAGCATCTCCAGCTTCACGTGCTAGCGCCAAAACGCACAGCTGCTCCAAGAACTGATTGCTAAATTGTTAGAGAGGTGGATTGGGGAACTACAGTGAAATATTAACTACGAAAAACTGAGAAATCATATGTTCCCAAGTAAACTCACTAAACTAAGTCCATGGAATTATTTGCAGAAAACAGAAAATTCATTCAAGGGAACATTCACGCAAAAAAGTGCTTACCAAACCTTAGGAGACAAAGTGTACAAGCTCTCTTCCCAAAATGTAAAGCTTGACAAATAGCTGGATAAATATATGTTAGGAGGAGTTATTCTCCAGACAAAGATGTAAGGCTCTGATTGTTAAAGCCAGCCATTATTCTGGGTAAGTCCACCTACAGCAATACCATATAAAGCCAAAGACAGGGTGGCTGGTTTTTATTTGGGGTGGAAGAGTGGGGGGAGGTCTGGCACTCAAAAGGCTCACACAAAAAACCACAGTAGTAATGAATCATAAGTATAAGATTATTCTTATGGGAGAATATACTTTCCTCCTCCAGTGATGAGATCATACAAAAAGCTCAAAAACCAGAGCAAACTGAACCCTAGCAGACATCACTCTTTCGCCCAGATGGAATGTGTTCATTCTTTCACATCCCAAGTTCTTAAGCTCAATGCACAGTGACACCAATCCAGTCTGCTGACCTAAGCCTTATTTTTTTTTTCCTCTCCACAAGAAGTGGATGCTTGGTTTCCCCCTCTCAAGAACTAAAAAGGATAAACATACTTCAAGGATGAAACTCATATGAAAAACAGCACAATTGCAGCCACAGAAAAGATCATTTAAATATACTAACAAAAGCAAGGAAAAGCTGTGATTGCTCTGATTCTCAACCTTTAGTATTTTTGTTAGTAATGTAACAATGAGGGTTTTAAAAAGTTATATCCCATTACCACTGCTTCTGGTGATTCAGGGTTTTCTTTTCTTCCTGCTATGTTCTCAATTTACAGAGACATAACAACATGTTCTTAAAATGTGCAGTCTTTGCGGGGCAGAAGGAATGGAAAGAGACACTGATTCATCGAACGCCTGTTTAGGATTTTCAAACCATGTGGCACAAAGCTAGAAAGAAACTCCAAACATTTCCGATTCTAACATCTTAAAAATACACATTTTTGAAAAGCAGCTAAATGCTCGTTCAGATATAAAGTTCTGTATCTTAGTGGTGGTGTTTTGTAAGGTAATTTTCCCTACTTGTTCCTGAACCCCAGCTGGCACATCACAGTGAAAATGTGTGTTCTCTGTTTTACTATTAAAAAGTTAAAACCAACCACCCCAAACCAAAACAAAATCCTACATCTACTGTACCACTACTTTCTATTAACTAAAACAGACACTGTAGACAAAGTTGCCAGGTATTCTAAGTTGCTCCTCTGGCTTAACAGTTAAACTACTTTTTAGCATCTTGAAGTTAACACAGGAATGTTTCCTATGCCCTCAAATATGCTCCAGACCGAACTCAATTACATAGCTCAATATTTATTTTTGGGAGTAGGGGAAGGGGCTTGGATTTGTTGATGGGGGTGATGTGAGTGAGGAGAGGGGAAGAACTTTGAGTTACTTTCCGTTTTAACTCATAATCAGCTGCTTTAATTTTCTTCATTTCTTGAACTTTAGCACTTCAGCCAGAAGACAACATCTCAGAGGAGGCTGAGTATAACAATTACCACCTCCTCCTGCCAGCAAGACATCTACACCATCAACAGGACATCATGGAAAAATATAAACCATTAGGGCTCTGCAGAGGTTAACACAGCAGTTCAATAAGTTAAGTTTCTCTAACGCACCCTCAGCCGAGAAGTAAGAATCTCAACTTTCCCTGCATTACTAAAAGCCGGTAGAACATGCTGCTGGCAAGGGAACATCACATGCTTGGTACAGCAGAAGGAACTAAGCTGTGCTACTTGCACCCAACTTCAAATGATGCAGCTTGCTCGCTCCAACACTTCAGCCAGTACAGAATTTACTTGCTATTTAGGTTTTAAAATAAGACTCAGTTAGGACCAGCTGATTCATCTGACCTGCTTCCATGTGGATTCTTCTTCAGACACAACCCCCCACAGGACAAAAGTCCTTGCTGATTCCTTCCAGCAGATCCAACTCAAACAAGAGTGGCTGTTAAAACGGGAGGTGAATGCGGAGGGAGAAATCCCAGATTGCTTCACTAACAGCTCTCCTGTACTTGCCTGTGCCTAGAAAACTTTTGATTGATAACAGAGATTCATTCATCTCTCCCACTTTTCCGTCTCTGATAACCGAGAGATTCATTCATCTCCCCCACTTTTTCTCCTCATGAATTACTCAGAATACAGATTAGCTGCAACAGCAGAAACCAGAAGAAAATCCTGCAAGGGAAAGTCCCGACAAGAAATAAAACTAGTACTGCTGAGAAGCAGAGGAAACTGAATCATTGGGATTAATAGTTGGCAAAGGAAAGGTGTTTTGCTTTTGGCACAGGATTCTGCAACACTCCAGAGTTTTAGCTGGTACACAGTTTGCTGAGGACAAACTTTCTTTGCTCAATGAGTACCTTTCACTGAAAGAAAATTGCTTTTCATCTTGTGCATAAAAGCATTTAATATTAATTTAGGAGAAGTCTGCTCTTGGAGCCAGAAAATTCTCATAAATTTCTCTTGTTGCTATAAATCTGCTCCTTGATGATTCTGCATTTGTAGCTTGTTCCACAGCAGCAGGTGAATATCAAACAGCTGGGAGAAATCATTGCAGGACATTCAGGCAGAAAGAGAAATATTATTTAGAACAGCAGGTTGATGTCAAATGAAAGCCTACTTTTCACACAGAATTCCCAATTTCAAACCCAAAGAAATTTTCTCTACCCAAACGTTTCACATGCCATATTTCATGCAATGGACAAAGTAATTTTGTGTTGGCAATTCAATATTGTCTCTAAGTTTGTCATATGCTGATTCACATAAAAATTCACCTATTCTCTCAAAGGAAATCAGGAATATCTAAGAGAGAATATGACAAGTCAAACCAACAAACACTGACACTACAAAGACAAACCTTAAAAAAACTGAAAGCATTAATAGGAATTAAGAAAAGCAGACTGAAAAACATGGATTTTGAAAAGCATGAAACTAGCTGTTTTAACAATGGTAATAATGCAATACAATATTAATAAAATATATTACACATATGTGACTAATTTTATCTACCCTTAAATTAATAAATAGTCTGTGAAGTCCAACTTTCATAACAAACCAAAGACGATGTTAAGATACTTCACTTCTCAACTCTCAATTTAAACAGACTGTGTAATTACCCAAAACCAAATACCAGTTTTTTAAGAGAAACAGAAACTAAAATCCTTTAACACACAAAATGTAGGGGTGTTTTTAAGCAATTACTTCAGCAGACAGAAGGAATGACCATTTGTTCCTTTAAAAAGTACAGAATTCTGAGTTTTCATCATCCATAGTACACACTCCATTCTGTGAAACCAGAGATGCTCAAAACTATTATCCAAAAACACCGAGATCAAACTCAAGACTTCACGTTCATGACTTAATTTTCCATAGGCTACCGGCTAACCTTGATATGTATTTGTACAAATACTTGCTTGTATTGTTGTACTACCCAGATATTTATCTATTTTTGTGTCTGTTAAGAGAAACAATTTTTCATGGCTTGCATTGCAGGTTCAAGGCTTTCCTTAAAACAAATTTGGATCTACAGAATGCTATACACGTCCAAAAAGCAGGCACAGCCTTGGTACAGACAATACTTTGGATGCTTAAAATAAAACATGAGGTTATTACATCTCGGTGAAGAATTTACTTTGAAGCATCAAAGTTTGTCCAAAATATACTGTCAAAAAAAATTACTAGATTTATTTAAAATTCCAAGCTTGAGACAGGGAAGAATGTGGATATGCTAGAATTTTATACATAGATTTGGTCTTCGCCTTGTATGCAAACTGAGTGATAACTTCAATGAAATACTTTATTAGAAGCCTTCATTATTTTACCTTAGAGGTAAGATTTTCAATGAAACAATCTGCAAGTGACAAGAGCAACATTTTCCCACTTTCTTCCACTATTTTCCAGATATTTTCATCCCAGAGAGAATCATGAAGATTTTTTTTTTCTCAATAAATGTTTCCAACAGATGTTTTGAAAAAAAAAAGCAGAACTATACAGAGGCCAACGATTTCATTATAACACATTTACACTGACAGGGGAAATCTTTGTAGCCATTATTTTTATACTGGTAAAATAAAGTCCTACATTTAGAATCCACAGAACCATGAAATAAGATAATTCAGTTTATGCTTGCTCCATGCACTCATCCATATTCTTGTTTTCTTTTATCCTCTTACACAGGGGTGTTCTCTTAGACATGGCATCTTCAGTAATTTATCCTGATTTTTTCCCGAAAATATTACACTGTTATAATCAAATCCATTTTTCCACTGATTCTTCAAACATATTTCTTCAGGGCATTTACTACTTTGCTTACACTAAAAGGCTGCGCAGAATCTATGCAGCAACTGAAATAGATTCCATTTCCTCAAAGCAGATTCAATACAGTGGCATCACAAGCCAAAGGTTTTGCCACAGTAAAGGCTAATTCTATCTGGGTAGTGATTTTACTCAACAGTAAAACAAAAGCAGAAGACTCCTACCATGATCTTTCACCTAGCTCAAGACAGATTTTTATCAAAAATCAATTCCTTGGTTTGTCTCTCTGTTGTCAAAGCAAATGGTAAAAAAGCTCTGTAAAAAAACCCCAACCCGGTAAGCACCAGGGTACCCTGCAATTGAACGAAGCTATCAACCACAAAATCAGTATCTTTACCAAATAGGAACAATCATGACAGATTGGAAAGTTCAAATCTTTTAACCTGAAGGTCATAAAAGGCTAGGGCCAAAAGCCAGCCAGACACATTACTTCTTTCCTACAAATAGCCTATTTTTTGAGGGCTTGTTGCTTTCTTTGCTATGATTCCATGAATCTGAGCCCAACATACTGTGGAAAGCCTTTTTAAGTAGGCATGAAAAACAACATCTTCAGCAACTAGACTGACAGCTGATGACTTTCTGTGAAAAACCACTTAACATACATACATTTCCTATGTTCTATACATATTTTAACAAAAAGTGACCTTCTTATGTTATTTGCTAAGCTTTCGACACATGGTACAAATCACAGCTTTCAGAGCCCAGATTCCCTAGGCAATCCGAGTTTCTGAACGTGCTGCAACAGAATCCGTCATTACATTACCAGCACCACAGATCATGTAACTCATTTTACTTTCAGATAACCAATGCCCAGCTCCTCTCAGAACAGCAAGAGAGCAGTGTTTTTACATTACCTATTTAATACAAGGGCAGCCTCTGATGTAGAGAGCTGTGTAAAGGGAAGGTGGCTCATCTTCGAGTGACACATTCTAGCCCCGGTGTTAACACATGAATATGCAATTCATACAAGAAAGATTAAGTACAAGAAGGAATTGTCTTCCTGAAGTTGAATTTCACCTAAGAAAAAAAACAAAACTCAACACTCTACTTTGTTAATTTAACACTTATTTTTAAACACCAGGTTGACATTGACATGAATGAGAACTAGGCCAGGTTGGATGGGGCTCTGAGCAACCTGGTCTAGTGGAAACTGTCCCTGCACATGGCACAGGGGTTGGAACTGGGTGATCTTTAAGGTCCCTTCCAACCCAAGCCTTCTATGGTTTTATGGATTAATCACGAAAATGTGAGCAGCAAAGTACAAGAAAAGGCTACATGTAATTGCCGTGGTCTCAGAAGCAAGTTTTGTTCTCAGACTTTCCAGGTCTGCCTGAGTATTTCATTAGAGGGAAATAAAGTTAGTGGCTCCGGTCTGATGACCTGGGCACAGAGAATCCATTGAACTGATTAGGAGGCAGCCAACACAGGTGAAGGTAGCACGGTGACATTGTGTGGCCCCTCTAACAGCTTTACAGGGTGATCAAGACAAGTTCCTGACAGCCTGAAAAAGACAAATGTCACAACTGTCCTCCAGCAGAACAAGAATCATGGTTTGGGGAGCCAGAGGCTCAAAGGGTTGTAGGGAGCAGTTTGGCATCTACTGGCAAGCTATGACTGGTGCATTTCTTAGGGGGGCCAATACCAGCTACGATGCTGTTCAATGCAGTTGCTGATGACCAGGAAAATGGGATGTCATGCAACTCCAGCAAGTCTGCGGATGCATCTCTGTAAATTGGGATAGACTGGTGTGCTGGACAGTGGAGCTGCTGTTGAGGGGTTTCTCAGCAGGCTGGAGAAATCAGGTAACAGAAACTTCAAGAAATGTGGAGGCAAGGGCTAAAACTTGCACCTAGGACAAAACAACCTCAATGATGTAGAAGGTGATTATTCCCCTCTATTCAGACTGCATCTGGCACATTGTGCCCAGTTTTGGGCTCCCCAGTGGACGGAAAGACTTAGACAAATTGGAGCAAATCAAAGAGAAAACCACTAATGAGGCTAGAGCCAGGAGTGGCTGTGCTTGTAAGGCAGGAACATAACAGCCACTTCTCAACTGCTCAGCAGGGAAATACAGGGAATAAGAGTCACAATCTTCTCAGAGGTGCACTACAGAAAGGTGAGACATAATAAAAAATTGCAGAAAAGGAGATTTTCACCAGGCAAGGAAAGGCTGCACCAAGAAATCAGTGAAATACTGTCAGAGGCTGCCCAGAGGAGCTGTGGCATCTCCATTCTTGGAGACTTCAAAATTCATCTGGACAAGGCTTTAAGCAACCCAACCAGGGTGACAGGAGCAGATAAACCCCAAGAACTCCCACCTTGACTAAGACAGTGCATGGCTCTAGAAGAAATAAAATTATTTGAGAACACCCCACTGAATTGCAGATATATAAGTACCTTATTTATGACAATTTCTGCCTTAGCACCTCATTTTATTGGAATGCTCTTCCCAAAAATAACAACATGCATTTCACACTTGAAGCTTCAAGCAGCCTCTCCTTCTGTAGCCTTTAAATGAAGATCTTAAACACTGCTGGTAGTTCCAATATTCAAAGCCTAAAAGCAAGAGGTTTAAATAAACCACACAATATTTATATCACTGATGTGTACTACCAAATAAATGTCTGAATATTAAATAATAAGCAATAAGCCTTATCTCTTTCGTATTCTCCTCCCAACAAAACACGTAAGATTGATTCATGAATTTCTGACATCTCTTAACAAGTCTGTACTACAAAATACTTCACGTATAAACACAGCTCTTGACAATCTTGTCCTCATTTCGGAGGGCAGCAGGGTAAGGCAAAGTTCTGGGCCTTATTCAAGCAGCTCTAAACAAATGAATTCTTAAGCAACCCAAGAACCTCTCACGGTGTAGTAAGCAAACACTGATGTGCAAAAATCACCCCAGTTACAACTGCTTCCTTATACAGGAAAATCTAATGAGCATCCTCACGTTGTGCATTCAGTGGAGACATTTATGATAATGTGTAAAACAAAGGAATACTAAATTTCCACTTAAATGCCTCTCTGCAGTAGAGCTCTACTCTCCTCTTTGAGCACAGGTTTCCACATAGAAATTTCACAAATCAAGGAGAGGTTATCATCATCAAGTTGACACAATCTGGAAGCATTCTGCTTTCACTTCAATTATGGGTTATTTACATTTGCCATTGAATGCAGTCGAAGTTATCACCTATATTGAAATATGAATTCAATTTTCATGCCAAACTACTGCATTTACTCACTGAACAGCACATTTTTCTTGCACTCTTCTCTTCTTTGATCCAAATTACTTTTTGGCAAGGCTAAGTCAGTCTTATTTTGAATAACTCTGATTTCTTTCCCACATCATTTTATCTCTCAATATCACTTTTTCAACTACTATTTTTTCACTCCTCCTATACCCTAGATATTAGTAATATCCTTCCTGAAGTGGCTACTCACACAGCTACCTCAGCAGCTCTTCTTCCAAGTCTGACTGCAAGTCAGTCAAGATTTTTAATCTCTAACTTGAAGAAATTCCTGATTCCAACTCATACCCCCACCCCCCAAATTCCTCACTTCTCCCAGCAATTCTTACTAATACACTTCCCTCAAGGTATTAAGGCTTGTCATTAAAATCTAGTCCCTTAGGTATAATCTCAATTGCATACATTCTTCTATTAAATGCAGCTTAAATTAACCTATAATCACTCAAACCCGTGATCAGTTTGTCCCTGAATATCCTTCATACAGTGCTATTTAACAACTAACAGTAAAAAATTTTGCATTTCCCAAAGTCTGAAGCTTGACTTCATCAGTTAATGACTTTGATAATAACAAGGTGGTAAAGGCCATACGATCTAAAAATTCTACCACTATTTATATATTTATTTATAAGTGAAATCCTTTTTCTGGGGCTGGTAAAGGGATTCAGAGGCATCTGTCCTGTCATGTATGTGTTAATGTGTAATTCTAACAGAAGGGACAGGTTACTTGTACATTAATGAGGCTACAAGCAAAAGGCTTGAAGGGCTCTACTCCTCCTCTCCAGACTAGCAGGAAAAGAACAGCACGAGGAGAAATACGAAAAATCAATGCTAAAATTCATTGCAAAAGTATTTTGAGACTCAGTGACCCACTTTTAAGTTTGAACACCAATAGACGACTGCAGTAACTAATTCAATCTAGTTAATAATTAACATTAACATTTGTGCATTCATTACATCTAACATTCTGTCCTAGAAAACCGGATGATCTAGATGCACCATGAAACACTGAGTAGAAGCTGTTTGATTTTCTCACAATGTCAGCTATTTCAAGTATCTCTTGCAATAAAAATTAAGCAGCTAGAGTGCAGTGGCAGTAAGCACACAGCCCTTGAACAGAAGTGTATCAACGCAGATGTGTGCTTCAAACGCTTGTTTGGAGGGGTTTTACCCATGCAGAGCAGCCAGCACAAATGGACATTTACATTGTCACGTCAATGAGTAAAAACTAAAACTATTTCTCAACAAATCTCTCCTTTCTGAAATAGGTCTACCATCAAAATTCTACCAAAATGGTTACACAGTAAAAAGAAGAAATAACAGTCTCACTCCAGAGCAGACAACACCCACATGGAAGAAATGAATAAATTATTATGCAAGGTCGTAAAAGTTACTATAGATTTATATAAAGATCAGCGTCTTTATCACGAATTACACACTGGTTTTTCTTCTAGAGAGCAGCTCTTCTACTACCTCAAACTTCTTGGCAAAGTAATTATTGCTCAAGACTGCAATACTTTGTTTCCCCCGTTTCAGGATGCTTTGCTTGTTAGCTTCTCAAATGTTGTCACTGAGATCTGCCTTCACACCAGAAAAACAGTTACCAAGTTAAACAGTGAGAAACTGTGTTTGCCTTGCTTTCCTGGTCCCAATCCCTAAGCGATTCAGCTGTCTCTCCAGTTGTTCTCTTTGCTTTGCAAATGCTCATGTTTAGAGACAAAACTTCAATTTTAAGACTCGAAAGGCAATTCTCTTTCACATTTACTTTAATCTTAAATGTGTGTCCTAGCTGAAAACAGGACAATTTGTTAATCCATTAAACAGTAGAATCTACAGTAACAGGGACTTATCCATGTTCTGTTCCCTTAAAATACCACCTATCTCTACCCCAACGTTTTAGAACAAATTGCATCACATCTACTGGTGATAGCAAAAGGAGACTGTATTCCCCAAGAGTCCTCTCATTTTAAACTTTCCCAGACATGACAAATCACACTTTCAATCCTATCTGCATGAACAGATACAAATAATTATTCAACAAATCCAAAACTCTGCATGTAAATTTGTATCTGTACTTGGGCACAAGACTTGACTCCAGAACAGCCAAAATCTGATTAAAACATCACTCAGAAGAAAAAAAGTCTATAGATTTTTATATTTTCATATGTGATATTGTACACATAATGCATTATATTAAAAAAATTCCACTGTGTAAGTCCTTTATACCCAACAGTATGATCATGTCGGGAAGTCCCTTAAAGTTCTGATAAAAATATTTTTTTCCATTAGGGCAAGGACAAAAGTAGTTACTGGCTTCCTTTACTAGAAAAACAGGAAAATAAAGTTTTCAAAATAGCAATTAGATCCAAAAAAACCCTTATCTAGCAAGAGTGCATTTATTACATTATTATCAAAACTGGAAGATATGTTTAGGCACTTTCTTCTAATATTAGTTAGAATTGGATGTCAGCTATTCTATTTTCTCCTTTTCAAGGAGCATAACTCACTACACCTTATCTCACACTGAGAGCCCAGTATTTAAACTGAAAATACTGCTACTTTGTACTTTATTTTACTTCTTATCTTTTCTTCCCCAAGTTTATTTGGTGAATCATTACATATAAGGATGTAATTCTCATTAAACTGAAATCAGAAATCCAATCTAGAAAGTAGGAATACAAACAGCCCAAACAGAACAGCAGCTCTAGCCAGTTAAGGCTTTTATTCTGTGGTTTTAAGTATTAAACATACATCAAAGGAATAAAAAGGTAGAGGCCAATACTAACCACTATACTTTCCAAACGAAAAAAAGACTTGCAAACTCCAACAGGGAAAAGAGTATTTAAAAGTCAAGTTCTATATTCATTGATTATTTGCACTAATAAATTATTTAGAGGAGTAACTATAACGCAAAGGTGAGCTGAAGAACAATTCTGCTCACACTAGAAAATTAAGACTCCTTATCAGCATATCCATTGTTTAGGTTTGTGCTAGCTGCAAGTGCCAGAAAGCTTTATCTGCACAGGGATTTTCACTAGTTCAGCTAATCCAGCAGTAATTATCGGAAAACGCTATTTTAACGCATAAAGGCAGCACAATCCAGCTGGCATCCCAGGGGCCTCTCTCATTGTACAAGATGGCTGTTGCCGGGCTCCAAATGGAATGTGGCTTTCACTGCTCTAGATCAACACTCCAGCCAGTGTATTATCTTCCCTCTCCAGCTCCAGCTTCATTTTAGAAACCACCTTTTCCAGGCAATCTTGCCTTATTTTAACCAGCATTTTATGATGTTACTGTCTCTCACAGTCATTTCAGCGCTAAGATACCTTAAGATTCATGTCAGAGAACATTTGACTGCTATTTACAGCCCTTGCTACTAGGCTGGGTTTTTCCAGTGTCACAACACCCTTTTAACAGTTATGCTCGGAGGTTTAATCTTTAAACCACACAGGGAGTGTTCTGCATCTTCCCTCTCCACAGAAGCTTTGGGAATCCTACTCTCTAACCAGGGCCTTCAGGTCTGCTTGCAAACAAGGAGTTTTGAGACAGTTTAGGTGGGGGTTTTTTGGTTTTGTTTGTTTGTTTTGTGTTTTTCTGGTGTGTTGATGGGCTTTTTTTTTTTGGTTTTTTTTTTTTTTTTTTTTTTTAAATTTTTTTTTTTTTCACA
>VZTI01004032.1:177122-192899 GCA_013397865.1 Struthidea cinerea | reverse complement strand
ATGGGCTTTTTTTTTTTTTTTTTAACTTCTGTGCTGTAGCACACATATCAGTTTGATAACACCAGCTACACTTAATAAGATTTATCTCTCTTCAGTTGTTACCTGCCTCACAAAAGCTCTCTTTTAGGCAAGCGATACACAAGACAAGGGGATTAACACCATACAACTTTTTCAGACTAGCTACGCACTCATATTCTGGAATACATTATGTGATCAGCTGCTAACTGGAGGTAAGCAAACAGACTGCACTACCAACCCTAAATAGGTATCTTGCAGGGAGACAGAGGAAAAAAAGAGTAGTTTTATTAACAGCTTTATGCCATATGTGGTCATATGCTAAAACCACAGCTCAGTTAGCTGGTCCCTGATATAGTCTAATCCAGTTTCCATTTCTGCATATCCAATTGTCCAAATTCATTTCTGAAAAAGCAGGCAATGAAATGCAATGATAAAATTTGGTTAATGCAATGTGACACAAAGTCAACAGAACTTAGTTTACACATCTCTGTGCATAAAATGAACAGGTAGTGTTCCAGAAAACACTAACAACCTTATAACAGACTGCAGAAAATTACAAACTTTCAACTTTTTTCTGTTGTGACCTTTTTCCTCCTCTACATCAGCATATTAGTTGTGGGGGTTGTTTTGTTTATAGAGTTTATCCTTAAAAGCAAAAAGGTAAACTGCTCGTTCTCCCTCCTCCCATGTACAAAGAACAGCACTCACTGCCTCTATGAAGTACCTAAGGGCTGTGAGTCATTTGTTTTGGAAAAAAAGCTCCCAAAGGCTATCAAGCAAGACTGTTGAGATAAAACCTTTCAAGACTTACATCAGGGTTTCCCAGACACTACGTGGACCAGTAAGTGCAGACTAATCATATTTTGTCAGACTGCACACTACTTCTAAAGCCATCTACCAGCATGCCAGCCAGGATAATGTAACCATAAACTATTAGAAGCACATGCTGCCCCCATGTAAGAGTTCTGCTTCTGCATCCTCATGCAAGTTGCTTCAGAACTGCTTTGGGGCTCTTTACAAAAGCAAGACAAATGGTCTCACGGGAAGCAAAACCAAGCAGGGAGGACTTGAGGTTCCGATTGCCAGCAGTGAGTGAACAAAGCAGAAAGCTGCAGAAAGGCTGTTCCAGGCCGAAGGAGAAAAGAAGCCCCAGCAAACTGGTTAGCTACCCCACCAGCACAATGCTCTGAATTAGCCAAAGCTCTGGTTTGGTTTAGAAACTTTTATTCCAGGCATCTAAGGCTGCCAGCAACCTAGGCAGTGTAATCAAATCCAGGCCTTGTTAAAAGCAGTAGTTTGGATGTCAGTAGCTGTTTTTCCTTATGGTACTGGGTCAGACCTACAGCAACATTTGCACTCAAAGCAGGACAGAGGTTATTAAAATCCAGCTATGGCAACACATCTCCCTCCACCAGCTGGGACATCAGGCAGTGTTTTTTAACAGCTAATATCTGCTAAATTAAATGGATACCCACAGATGTCCACAGGAGCAAGACTTCTGAAAAAAATAACCCAAAACCAACACAAAAGCACAGGCATTTTGATGAAAATATTCAAATGAAAAATACAATAACAAGCACCAGCATGCAGTCTTACCTCTTCCTGCCTAACAATGGTCAGAACAGTAGCCAACATTTTTTAAGGGAGCATTCAAAGCAAGTTGAAAAGTCTGAGAACAGACCAAATACTACTCACAATTCCTCACAAAACACAGCACACAGTGGGACCACGAGCACCTGTGTTTCCTTCACCTCAACAGCTAAAGAAACAATTAAAAAGGCCTTCTAAGGGATGAAGCAGCACCCTGAGCCACCTAAAGCTACTGGTGCATCAGGTAAAGATACTCGGTTTATGGAACAGCCTAATGAAAAAACATGCATGTCTTTTATAGAGCAGTGTAAGGCCACAGGGAACACCTTCACACAAATTTAAAAAAAAAAGAATTGTACAAAATACACATGTATAAAACAGTTTCTTCGCCTCCATTAAGTAAGCAGCATTCACACTGCAAGATCTAGTGATATTAACAATGGCTTGGCCAAAACAATCCAAATAGTATAGCTACTGCCAAGAGCAGGGGCTTCCTGTTGAGAGGCAAATCTACCTCCAAGTATGAAAACCATGCTCATAAGAACTAAGATTCCCAGTTACCCGTGGAATGTAAGATTTGCCACTTTATAACCTTTTCTGTGGCAAATCCATTCAGGAGTCACTTGTCATGAAATAGTGTATGTGGGGAAAGAAAGAAGCTGTAACTACTCGTGGTCATTTGGGAACTGTTTGTAATCATCTGGCTCAGGTAACGTGGGCACAAATAAGACTACAGGCAAAGTACCACCTTCCTACCAGGAAGGACAAAAGATCACACAGAAGCAACAGGCATTGTCTTTCATCATTACCCAACTTACGTAGGGCGGGGGGGGAACACTGCATGCTAAGTATATGGTATTGACATCTATCCATACAACATAAAATCTAAAGCATAAGGAAAAAGTAACTTCAATTAGCTTTCTTCAAACATGAGCACAAAGTAGCACACCTTGGACTACAGCAGACATACAAACTGGGAAAACACCTGGCAAGGCAGAAGTGCATCAAAAAAAGACACGGGGGTTACACATTTACAAAATAAAAGAGCAAACCATTCAACACAGAGGAGAAAAAACTGGGGATGTACTAACAACATCCTCCATAAACAAGAATAACAGGAAAATTCCCCTAACAGTAACAGCAGTGAAATACTAGAACAGACTATGTAAAAATATTGTGAAATCTCACGGAAGATTCTGAAAAAGTTATACATGTCAAGATAAGTATATTGGACTCTTTATTCTCAAGTTGCTATTTTTGGAGCATCCCTGTGCACAGGCAGCCCTTGACTTCACAGCCAGCAGAGCACACTCGCAGGCAGAAGGTGCCAGCACCCCCTTCTGACACCGTTGCAGGGAGGGACAAACCCCCATCACATGAAACCCTCCTGGTAGTGATGCCATTCCTCCCCTCAGCACCCTTGGATCACAGGTATCCATCACGGGTGAACCCTGCCACGGGAGAGACCAGCACTAGCTCTATGCAGAACAAGGTCAAGATCCAGCAGCAGAGTTACAAAATGTATGGCAGCACTTAGGTGCTGGTTTTATCGCTCGCAGAGCAGCGGGAGGCTGTCTCAGCAGGTACGGAGTAAGAATCAATCAGCCAAATGAATCTGGCTCAGATGTTCCCAGACCATGGCTCCGCTCCCATGTCTAAGAAACACCCAAGGAGCATGCATAACTTTATTAGGATCTGAAGCTACAGCTCAACTAATTTGCAATTACGGCACCAGCTGGTGGCCCAAAGCACCATGCTGTGTCATTTGAGCCTCTCAATATCTGTGGCAGTAAAAAAACCCGATGCCTACAGTATCCCAACTTCCTTTAACATTCGAGAGACAAACTTATACGTAGGGAATCAGCTGAGCAAGGCTCTAAACACTCACTTACGATAGTTTAGGAAATGGGAAGTCTTCCCTGAATTCAGAATATCTCATCAACATAAGTGAGACACAGCTCAGCAGTGTTCTTGCTGTTTTTTCTCACACTTCTCCAAGTGATTTGTATTTTGACTTATCTGCCCAGGATAAACAGTCCCTCAAATGCAGCAGTGTCTAGAAATGATCCTGGTAGATTATGAGCAGGCATCTGATGAATTCAGAGTACCAAGATAACAGATTACAGAACAAGCTCTTCATGGTTAGATCAGAACGTTCTGCCTCCTTCCATGTGTGACTTCCACAAGATACACCAAAGACTTTCAGGTTGCTGACAAAGGAACAAACAACCCCTTCCCACAAAAAAAAGAGGGCAGTACTTGCATAATAATGATTCTAACTCAGTGTTTCCCATACACTGGCAGAGACACTAAATTGTCTGTTTTCAAGCTCAAAAAGCAGCTTTTGTCCTAAATATTTCAGACAAGGTATAAGAGACAAATATTCCAAGTTTCAAATATTGCACATGGCAGCACATGCAGAGATAACTTTTTGGGCAGAGGGGAAGAAACAAAACAGAAGTTCCTCCTTTACCATCATAGGAGGCATTTACTATTCTGAGAACCAGAAACCTGGTCTTCATAAATGATGAGAGACTGTGAAAAGTAAGGCTGAATAATCAACATCAAGTGTTATCTGTTTTTATCATTCCTGGAACCCATTAGCCTTTAGCAATAATTTTCCTTAAAATGAAACAAAATGAAACCAATGAATCCCTAAATGAAACCAAATTAATCCCTAAACAGTCTAGAAACAGACTCGTAGTTGCAGTTCCCAACAATTTTTAATAAAGTAAAATCATAATTTTGTTCTTAGTATTATTCTATTTAAGTTTCAGTGGTTTCAATTATTTAAGTGCCTGGTAAAACTCATTCCACTGTGGTTACGCAAATAGTATTTGTTCCAGCTGATAAGAATATGCAAATTTTTTGGTCAAACAGCCTGGATCTTCATCTGCTTCTGGATTACAGATGATTTTAAGAAAGTTCTGAGCATGTACAGCTTCTCTTCACGTATTGTGCCCTGTCAACTTTGCTATCTGGAGCATCTCCCTTACGAGGAAAGGCTGAGGGAGCCGGGCCTGTTCAGCCTCGAGAAGAGACACTGAGAGGGAACCTCATCAATGTCTGTCAGTATCTGCAGGGAGGGGTCAGAGGATGGAGCCAGGCTCTGCTCAGTGGTGTCAAGCAATAGCACAAGAGGGAAGAGGCAGAAACTGATGTGCAGGAAGTTCCACCTGAATACAAGGAAAAACTTTTCCTGTGCAGTGACCGAGCACTGGAAGAGGTTGCCCATAGAGGTTGTGAAGTCTCCCTCACTGGGGACATACAAGAGCTATCTGGACACCATCCTGTGCCATGTGCGCTGGGATGACCCTGCCTTGAGCAGGGAGGTTGGACCAGATGACGCACTGTGGTCCCTTCCAACCTGACCCATGCTATGAAAACATTCTATTGCACCCAAGCTGTTCTAGAAACCCAAGGGTGTCAGGAACCACAAACATCTGCAAGTGCCTGTTAATTCCAGCTATGGCAATTTGTGTCTGTTCACCACCTCCAGACATGCATTAGCTTCTCAGATGCTGCAGTCCACATTTAAGCCTAATTTAACTTCAGTTATCAACCACTTCAGATGTTTATCCTCCAGCTGCTACTACTTCTGCCAGAGCATTAAGTGACAACAAATGCCCAAGCTGTCAATCTTACCAATGCCCCTGAGAAACCTCATATCAGTTGTCTTGTGTAATTCTAGTGGCTGGATAAATTCTAACACCTTGGGACAGCTCTGATAATTAGATTCAAACAACTGACCACTGAAGGCTGAACAACTATTAAATCACTCTTCTTGAAAAAAGAGCTTCAGAATTTTGGGCCTGTGGTATTTGGTGTTGGTTCTGAAATCAGCTTTTGCTCTCCAGAGGTCCAGCCTCTGTGAGTGGTCTTTCATGCCAGGTACATAAATATGTATAAAGGATGAAGAGGAGATATTAAACCTTCTCTTTTGCTTTTTGTAACAGAATGGTCCGAATCTGTCTGCAAAAAAACCAGAAAGGAAAGTTGTGTAGGAAAGTTTGCATGGATTTCTCTGTGCTAGAATTAGGTTGGTGCTATCCACACTCCCCTTTCATATATGAAGTGACATTTTTAGAAATACTGGCTAATGGAAGCTTAGAGTTAAAACTTGCACATATCAGCAAATTATTATTTTTGAAAGTTTTGACTTCAGCATATATGCTCTCTCATATGCATATGCTATGGAGAGGTTATATTTTTAACAAACTGAATGAAAAAAAAACCTGCCAGACGGTACACAAGGTCTGTTTGCAGAATGACTGCACAAATTCCTGCTCTGTGCATGCCATTTGACTCAAAGTGCAATCCCAAAGACAACAGGTCCCTGTTTTTCACATACCAATTGCTGGCTTGAATCTGTGAATTCATTGTCTGAGTCTGCATGACCATAGCTGTATTGTAATTTAAATAAAGTTCTTGCTCCCCAAATTTTTAAAAGCACCTCAAATACTTTCTGGTATCATAACATCACTTATTATTCTAAAGCTGTCTCCTGACTTGAAAACTATGTAACTTTGGGAGGAAACAGAAACCACTCGACAAAGCCCCACAAGCTTGATTCTGAGGCTGTTTAAAAGAGCTTTCCATCAAGTCCTACACCTTAGAGACCTGCACTCGGTCTCTGAAGATTCTTTAGGACCAGGAGCCAAAGCACTGACTTCTCCCACATTTCAGGTGGTGCCTGCTGAAGCAGTGGCTTATTGCAGAACCGGCCAGGGCCTCTCCCAGCAGCCAGGTAAGCACCAGGGTGTGGCACAGCACCTGGGACAAAAAAGCTCCCTCCAGATCCTTCTCCAGTTGATAACAAGCCTGCTGGATGCTTACAAAGCAGAACTGCAATACACCAGCCCTTCCTCTGAAGTGAAAGTCGTAACATTAAATTAATACATCCTGTAGTATTGGTACTGTGTTCTAGGTTTAGTTTACTTGATGCAGCCTAGATTTAACTCACACAAAATCTCTATGCTTACATTTAACAAACAATCCCATCATTTCGGTTTTCATGGGGGGGGGACCACAAAAAAAGTTTCTTCTTGCTTAACACTTTTTGTTCAGTTTCTTTGCTGTACACAGTGTAGAATCCCAACAGCCAAAAATGCTGTTCATTGCAAAATTTATGCTGCAACGACAGCCAGAATCATGTCTACCCTTCATCAATATTCAATTTTGGGTACTCCAGTGATAAAACTTAAACCAAGTGATTCAGTTATAATAGCAAGTGCCCATAGACTGCGTTTCATTATCAATTTGATATCACTACAATCTGACTAGGAATCCAAATTTATTGCAGTGCTTTTGGATTTTAATCTAGGTTATGGTATTACCCACCTATAAAAGCAATTAGCAGAAAAAAATATTCATTTATTAAAAGACCCCAAACAAACACTGAACACCTTTTCAGAGTTCCATTTCCCAGAACAAAAAAAACCTTATGAAAATTCATAAGTTATGTTTAAAACACCTAAGTACACATGATTTTTGCAGCTAGCCGTCAGCAACAATACTGCAGAGAAACAAAATAGTTAAATACAAAGTTGGGCCCCTTAATTGGATCAGAGAGGTAATGAATTAAGTTCACAATTGCTTTTAAAGGAAACACAAGGCAGAGGTTTTCTGTATTAAAAGAGTTATCCACCTTAAAATGGGAGCTCTGTGTAAGTTATTTATAAAGGCATCTCACTGTGGTCAGCAAATATCCTCACGAGGTGTTACCCCTACGTAATTCTAACACAGAAGGTAAGTAAGGCCTTTCCTGCATCATTCACTGTTCCGTGTTACAATCCGAAATAACCTAATTTGGCCTAAATTTAAATTACATAACCTCCGCTCCTTTCAATGGGAGCTTTACAACTGTAAATAAAGACAGCTTTTGGTCCTGACATGGAAACATAATTGAATTTTGAATTAACTAGAACACAACCACATTTTCTTATACACAGCCACAATCTCTCTTTACAGCCAGCACCTGTCAGGCAAAAAAAAGAAAAAAAAAGAATTCTGCTGTAACTAACTACCTTCTGAGCGTACACTACCTGTGAACTTTTTGAAACAGCATTTCAGATTCCCCAGAACAAATCAGGAACTCATCCGTTTCTTGCCTGTACTTCAACATCAGACTGTTAACCTCTTCAATAGCCACAGCCCACAAAATTTCCACCTTTCATCACTGAAGAATTACTGCAACTCCTGCTCATGACAACCAAGGATATAAGAGAAATTAAGCCCAGAACCTTCATTAGTGTCAGATTAAGACTTAAAACATCCAGAAATGCTATGAGAAAATTCCTAGAGTAATCCTAACATTCACGATACACAGACTGTGCCAATCCACAAATATAAAGCAGCAAGAATGCAATGGCCAGAACACAACTTAAAGAGGAGTAAATTCAAGCGTTTCCCTTGACTTTAACCATATTATAGATGCTGGGGTTTTTTCAGCCAGTGTATCTCTTACACTAAAAAACTCAAGTGTCAAGTAAAACACTTCTATCAGAGTCACAGTATATAGAGTGCTGCCACCATAACTATCTTCTGAGGTCACCATGCTTCAGTTTTACAACTCTCATTTCAAGGAGATAAAGAAAAGGCAGGTTAAAGAGCCAGCTGATACTACTACACCATAAAAATCTACTGATTTTTCTCCTGCCATACAAGGGTTCTGTGAATTTAAAGTTTAAGGACTTAGTACTCACATTCCTGCATTACAGGTTCTAAGCTTGCAAATTTAATATTCCTCTGTGTCACAGGATTTCTACTCCGTTTTCTGTGCTTTGTTCTAAACACAGCTACCTAGGGATAGCTAAAAAAAAGGGGGAAGGAAAAGGAAAAACAAGCAAAACTGACCTGTAACCTGAGTAATGAACCAGGTGCAGCAGCAGGACAGTGACCTGACGCAAGAGCTGCAAGGAATAGCTGCAGGAAAGCCCTGTCCTTGCACAGCGTAAATCACGCACAGGAGCTGTGCAAGTTTCAAGCTCTTCCCTCCAGCCATAAAAATTACGCAACATGTACTGCCTCTGTGCTAGACACACAAAGAACACTTTTATAGAAACGGTGCCATAAAAATATTACAGACTGCTAGAGCAATCACCAAAGTAACCTGTCAAAAAGTTGTCAAAATGTTTAGAAAGATCTTCCCTTACTAGTGCAGACCTTTATTTTCTAAAAGGAGTAAATTGCAAGGTGCTGTTTGGATACTCTACACTCCTTCATCTGCATATCCACTTAATCCACACTGAGGAAAATTAACAATGCCCTTTTGGTCTCAGGGTAGCACAAGCAACACGACTGCTCCTCCATTTTACTTGCAAAGAAATATATTCACTATACTGTACTGCATACCATAAACCAGGCTGCTTAACAGAAGCAGAACTCACAATGACAGGGCAAAGTGAAGCAGTTGCAAATCTGAACTTTTGATTTGACTTCACGTAAATAAATCCCTACCACCCTAAAGGTTAAAAAGTTACATACAAAGATAGTGAATTTCTGGACTTTGTTGCTACAGGAAGTCATGGAGGGAGATAAGATCAGCAAGCTACAAAGGAATTAGAGGAATTCATGGGTAACAGGTTCTTTAAAAAAATAATAAAAGGAATCTATAGGCATGTTCCAAAACACCTCAAAACAGACAATGGATTCTAGGGTGCTGGCAGGGGGAGAGGAAAAGACATCCCTAAGGGGCTACCGACAATTTCTTCCAAGTAGTTTCTCCTATTGCTACTCTCCAGGACAGTGTATGGGACTACGCTGACCAGGGGTCTGCCCCAGCAGGGCACTTCTGCAATATTAATGCTACTCTAATATTAAAATCTCTGTAGTTCACACAAGACCTAACTCTTTCCATAGGCAGGGAATCATAGAACTCTGATATCTGTCTTGTTTAAATTATACATCCTGTTTTCTTTGTTTTGTTATCAAGGCAGTTAAAACCTAAGATAGGAAGCAAAGTCTTTTAGATAAAAAGTCATTTTCTATTGTTTTAAGTAGTCAGAAGGAAGTCCCAGATTAAATAAACAGCCACTCTGCCCAGGGATCACCGCTGGGGAAATGCTGGCAAGCTTTCTTTCTTAATCTGACATTAATTTTAGAAGTAACAGCTTTCAAACCTATTTGCATTATTTCATAAGTAATCTACTGCTACACTACTTTTGATATATTTTTATCTAATATTTCATAACAAACCAATCAACCTAAATCCAGTCCCTACAAGCCCTGTTCTCTGGTTATCAGGTAACACCAGAAAAGCATTGCTCCATGCCCCTCTAAGAGCAGGCTATCAGATGTAAGGAATTTAGAAAGCACAACGCAGAGTAAGACTGAATTTGTGACAATTAACAGATCGGTGTGCTCTGTGATGAAACTGTGAGGAGATCAATATCCAGATTTTATGCTGAAGAGAAAATAAAAGGAAAAAAAAAAAAAAGATGATGGTTTCTTCTGCAAGGGGCAGCAGCAAAGAAGCACGTGTATGTGTGCTAGGGAGGCTGGTGTGTTTACAGGCTGGATGTGACAATGTTGCCCTCATTACTATCACACACACAGTGTTTAATCTCTGTGGTAAGGAATTATCCAAGCAAAGCACTTAGACTTCCAAGAGACACTAAACCCAACAGGATAGCTGAACAGAGTGAACTTTACAGGCTTGCAGAGAGACACAGCCTGCAGTCCTCTGAAGAATTTTAAAGCAATCCCAACTACATAAGTTATTATCTCCCACATCTCAGCTCCCCCACAGCTACTAAAAGGATGGGAAGTTTGCCAATCCTATCACCTCTTTAACTACTCAAGACCGATACAGCAGTGTCTGGCCAGACCTGCTGCAATGTCAAAAGAGAAAAACAACTCCTGCTCTTGCTTCAGCTGGAGAGCTAACAATAGATGCAGTGCATTCCACAGATCAAATAGAGCTGCAAATAATCCTAGCATTTTTTGCCATGGTCACACAGAGTACACAGGCTGTCACTGAAGTTCTCCCCAGACCGGGGAAATACTGGCAGAAGTCTTGGGGCTTCTGTAGCTTGCAGCCACTTTTTAAAATGGCTTTCTTACACTATTATGTCTGAAGATGAGCAAATAGATTCTAAAGTGGTTTGAGCTGACCAAGCTTTGCCTAACCCATAGAGCAAGACATTCTAAAGATAGGAAACAAAAACTCTCATTTTTAGACAATAACCTGTTTTGAAAACAAGGCACATAAAAGATTTTTTAAAATGCAAACTAAATTTAGGATTGATACTTCAGTTGCAGTTTGTCCAGTTAACCCCAATCGCAAAAAAATTAAAGATCTCTAGAGGAATAAAATGTTTTTTAAATGGTTTTAATTGGCATTAGAATAATTGTTCTATTAACTTCAGAATTTTTAATAAAAGAATGGCAAAAAAGCAGATAACTGTTTCAGAAAAAATTCTGCTTCTAATTTCTACAAAGCTTATAACGAAATACAATTTTAGCAAGTGCTAGACATCACTCATCAGCATTTAGTGAAGCTTAGACAAAGCACCGATCAGATAAGCCTTCAAAACAACATTTATTTTGACCAAACATCATTAAATTCCAAAACCTTGAGCTAAGTTATTAGTAAAACACAGAAAACAAGGAGGATGGCTATGTGCATTACCCAAGCTTGCAAAAAACCACTACCAATCAAGTCCTCTTCACCCTATTACATTTTTTGGTAGCAGCTCCACAACTGCTGGGCTATGAACCCAAGCTGTAAAGATGGCCTTGTGGATGTTCTCCTCATCATCCCGCCAACAGGTATCTGTAACCCTACAGTAACCACCTGGAAAGCATCCTTGGCAGAAAGCTGACAGAAGGACACTCACCGCCAAATGAACATTTGTTTCGTTCAGAAAACCACTGAGAGAGGTTTAAAATGCAAGTATCTACTTCAGGTTTTCACTTGTGCCTTTGCTGGCCCAATTAGTTAAGAGGTGCAGGTGGGAGCAAAAGGCAGTGCTCGTTTTTGAAAGGCATGTGATGCTCCTGATAGGAAAAATGGCCACCTACCTCCCACCTCTGGATTTTACTTAGAACAGTGAGTTAAGCTCTCTCTGTACATGGAATTTGCTGGATTAAAAGCTTGGGCACTCTCCCCACTCCCATTCCTCTTTTGACCTGTTCTTCTGTACTATCTATGAAGCGTTTTAAGCCAAACAACCAGCATGAAGTTACTCACTTAAACCTAAAGATACTCAGCAGTGTACAGCAGATGAAAGGAATTCCATGGAAAGATGGTAACTACAAATAGTAGCTTGTTGCAACACAAAAGGAAAGCAAAACAAAAAGGTTCTCATGTTTTCAAGCTGTTTTGCAGACACAAGTGGTCATGTTGTCACTTTTTAATAAAAATTCAAATAGTTTCAAATAGAAGTAAAATAATCCATGATTACCAGTTTAAGAGCTTATCCCCCAAGTGAACCAAGTAGCTACACAGAAAATTAGTATTTGATAACACAGTCTAGCAGTATTTCCAACACTTTCAGACTATTATGAAACATAAGCCATGTACAAAGGAGACAAACCACCTGTCTGTTCTGGAAGTATTTTTGCTAGGTGCAGAAGCCAGGAGTACTGCTAATTACATCTCAGCAAAATTATCTCTCATGGTTCAAAGGTTCTTCAATCAGATTTATTTTCAATTAAAACCTTTTGTTTTAAAAAATGATTATACTTATAAACTTTATACTGTAGGAGAACATACTGTAAGTCACAAAACACTCTCTAATGCATTAGACTTCCTTAAAGGTTTCTAAACTGTGCAGAGTCCTGTTATGACAATATACCTCATTCTGATGAAAACAAGGAATTTCTGCTGAAAGTCAGAGCAAGTTTAAGATTCAGCACAGAACTCTGCTACAATCCACTGCAGCAAACAACAGCCTGGGCCAGACTGAAAGGATTTTAATCAGGTGCCTGCAACACACTGGTACCACAGTAAGGGAATGAAAGCTGAAGCACACTGCAGTTGTGTAACTACAGCAAGATGAGCTTATTGTAAAAAGAGGGTTATTCCTGCAAAACCAATCTCCTCCCCTCTTTCAGGCTATCATCAGTAGGCTGTAGCCCAACATCTTACCCCATAAACTGGTCCACCCTGCTTGGATCCCAAGAGGGTAATCCTTCCAAACGCGATCCTTGAGCATTACCAGCGGAACTCACACCGTTCTCACTCTTTACAGTTCAGTCTTTTCCCTGCAGTACTATCAGTGATACCAGCAACAGACTGCTCCACACTGCTTTTTACAAAGCTCATGTTCTCAACTGCATAAAAATTTGCAAGCTTCAACCACGACAGATTACTTTTTTGTATATTTTGGGTCTGCATTTACTATGTACCTTCTCCCCAGGAGAAAATCCTGAATGTCATAGCTACATTTCAGAAGACTGCAGTTGTTTGGCTTACACTGAACAGATACAATTCCGAGCTGAGAAACTCAGCAAAATTTTCCACAAAACTACTATATTTCAGCTGGTGTTCAGAACCTCAGCCCATGGAGGGATGTCAGTCAGGTTTGCAGAAGCCCATGGCCCAGTGTTACATCCAGAGCAGATGTGAGGTTTTGAATGGGGAAGGAAGTAGGCTGTCAAGTCATCTATAAAGAACCTATGTTTAACTTGAATCCCAAGAAAAACACTAGCACAATCTATTAGTAAAAACCTGCTAAAAGACAAAAAATGCATCTTCAACACCACTTACGAACTAATGGTGTCAAGTAAGTTTAATTTCCTCCAGTTCTTCTGGAGTCCCACACTAATTACCATAGAGGGCAGATGCTGTTGTATGACTTTGTTCTTGTCAGCATTCACAGGGCATTTTTGCAAGAGATGTATACACAAAATTACTGTAAGGGGAGCAGAAAGGAATTTTGAAAACCTTATTCAGACACCAGATGCTACACTCAGAGAAGACATATCAAGTGTGGCTTTGCAATGCCTGTGCTGCAGCAGAACCACAGAGAGATGGAAGAGTATGCTTGCTATCAGAGAGGACAGGAGCCCAGAAGATGCAAGCGGGATAAGAATTCTGAATAATACTGGCATACTGGAAGAGTGACTGAAAAAACAAGTTCAGGTCTACATTTAGATACATTCCAGTGAACAGATGCAAATCAGTACATGGCAGACTGGACAACAATCAGCCTTAGCTTCCAAATGAGGTGGACCAAGTAGAGAGTAACAGCTGGCAGGAGGTCTTAAAAACAGACCACAATGAGAGATCAATGAAATTGGTGAGCTTAATCTTGAAAGACTCAGGAGAAACACAAAACCTTACATACACTAGAGGTAGCTTCAGAGAGAAGAAGCTGTTCTGTACTGTCCACATTCAATGAGTATGGAAGCCCTGACACACAGAAGGAAGATTTAAATAATGTAGAGAGACAAAACCTCCAAAGATAATTCAGAATGGGAAAAAGTTTCCCAACAGACATGATACCATCTCAGATTAAAGATACATTTAAATGAGGTGCCCAAACTGCAACCTACAGACCAGAGCCTGCAGGAAAAATCTGTCTGCCCGGATGGTCTCTGGCATCATTTTTCTCTGGAGCCTCCAAAGATTTATGCAGAGAACATGCACAGTTATTTTGAAAAGTTGTTCCTTGCTGCTCAGAGGGTACCACAACACCTCCTTTCTTAATAACCAGGCCTACATCTGCCATGCACCCAAAACACGTAAAAGTGACCCAATTTCATCATTTATTATAGACCAGGTGCACCTCAAGTTACCTAAAAGGAGTCACTGAAGTGGACTGTCCCATTACACAAGTCAGGTGGACATTATCCATCTTTTAGTTGTATGGTAAAGGAGAAATCAACTCAGTCCAATCCAAAGCACCTTCAGAGAAAGCCACCTGGTCTAACCTACACACAACACTAGGACAATGAATTAAATGTCCCAGTCCTGTCTTAAAAGCTGATGGATAACTATTGATGGATCTTAGCTTGGCCGAAGTCAGCAATTCTGATTAAGCACAGACCCCTGGAGTTAGTGCTCCTCTCTGGCAAGCACACCTTGTTGTTGTCACACTTTCACATCCCTGCATGTGCATGCTCTACTAACAGGACAAGAACTACCAAGAGTTACAGTGATTTTAGGGAGCACATGCAGCTGGCAATCTAGCTGTCCCAAATCTATGTGTCTCAAATATCATGGCACACTGTGTTTGGCCTATTATTTCAATTTTTAAAGAACATGAAAAATTACACTGTATTCTGGTTGAAAAAAAATAAATTTCAAAGTTAAAAAAAGTACATGAGTTAAGAACACCTCAAAGTTCTGGTCGCTTATATATGAAGGAAGGAGTGACTTGCAGTTGTAAAAGCATTAAAAAGTCTTAGTTACATACTTACTCCTCTCACCCCTCCCACCTTTTTTCTCAGACTGCCTCTGACTTTGGATAGATGAACTGAGGAGTAAACGAACAGCTAGTAGGTTTCTTCATTATTCAATGTGTAGTGACGTTTTTTGCACATTAATCAAAACTTGTTCTGAATACCAAATTCAGAAGTTATTCACAGTTTAAGCACAGTGTCATAAAATATAGCATTTGAGAGCTTCAAACTTGAACACAGCTTCTTTTTAAGAAATTGGCAAAAGCTGGAAATTAAAGGGGAAACACACTGGAAGTTGTTTCCTCCATGGGAGAGCTGAAGCACAACAACTGGCGCACCCAGTCTTCTGATGTTGCTCATTTAATCCAAGACAATCTAGGGGCCTTTGTCTTCAGTGGCCATCTAAGACTCTCTCTGCTTTGGAGGACTAAGGTAGATGTTGAATAATTTAATGTTTTGACAGATCAGGCCCACAGTCTTAAGTTAGTCAGTAAGAAAACAAGCCAGGACACAGCCAATGAACACCCCTGACAACTCTCAACCAGCACAAAAGGACAGAAATTCTTTGAAAAACACAAAGCAGTCAGTGCTTGCAGAAAACACTGAGCTGAGTCCATGAAATCATCTTATCTTCAAGCAGTTCCCTATCTCACTCATTAGAGACTTTCCAACCTCTGCAACAGATAAAGACAAACTAAACAAAAAAAAAAAAAAAAAAAAAAAAAAAAAAAAAAACCCCCCCACAAAAAAAAAAAAAAACCCCCCCAAAAAAAAAAAAAAAAAAAAAAACAAAAAAAAACCCCCAAAAAAAAAAAAAAA
>VZTI01004032.1:163808-177054 GCA_013397865.1 Struthidea cinerea | reverse complement strand
AAAAAACCACACACACAAAAAAAAAAAAACAACCCACAGGCTTCAAACCACAATCTATTTCTTTCTGCAAACCAGAATCCAGGTTCTACAGTAGGGGAGGAGAAAACAGCATGTAATCATTCACCTGCTCCAACCTCCTTTTTGAGATAATTCTGCATCTGGTGGATGCATACAGGTATTAATTAATGACCAAGAGCTAGCAGGGTAGTGTCACTGGTCACACATAAATCAATACATTCTTTGTGTCTTTTCAACAGCCAAACAGAACTTTGGACTACTGGTATCAAATCTACAAGATTTGCCCCAGCCTTATTTCAGTTTGGGGGGAAAGATGATGGATATGAAAAGCTGACTGTTTTGTCATAGCCCTATTTATAGCAGCACAGCACTGGAATTTTACTTTTAAATGCTCTTTGTGCTACAACCAGAGTGTTTCTAGAACATCTACATTCTACTTTGAGTTCCTTTAATATTTACCTAAGCAGACTACTTAAAACTTACAGCTCAAATTTCCCAGTTTCCTGGGTACATTCTAGAACTTCTCCATCTACACACTAAAATAAGTTCACTTCATTGAGGTTACAGATAAAAGTGTTATCTTCACAATTCAATTACATTCTGCCCCCCTTCTCAGAAGTGGAGACATTTTTACAAATTCCTACCGTTTCCTGTGCCAAAAGATAGAATTAAAACAAGCTACCATAGTACTGAAAGTCACAAGCAATTTTCTCATTCTCGCCAAACAGTTGTGCCACAGAAGCAGAGATCCCTCTTCCCAAAACAGAAAGCAAAAAGCCCCCAAGCATCCCCATCCCTGTATTTAAATCATTTCTGTGACAGAGCTCAGGTTTGATCTCACCAAATGCCGTAAGAATTTTTTAGGTTGCATCAAGTTCTCTTTGTGTACACAAAGAAACGTTTTTTATTGGGCCTGCTTGAGAACAGGCACACAACTCCCTGGCATTGAGGTCTGAATTAAGCATCAGACTACGAGAAAGGCATTTGTATTACTAAAGGCTGCTTGCTCAATGATGCTTTATAGATTAAGAGACACCCCCTTGGCAAAACAAGCAAGGGAACAGTACTGAGAGGTGTTTTGAATCTTTTCCTAGCTTTACTTTGACTCTTCCTTTTGGTTTCTGCTTTATAAAGAAGCCACACATAAGTAAGTACATTTACTACAGTATTTAAAAAAATGCAGCTACTTTCAAATCTGCTTCAGATTTTAAGATATGTTAGACAGTTCTAAGAGAAGGAAAGTGACAGTATTCGACCTGCTAATTTATGTATCTACCTTAACTTCAGCTTAGATCTTATGAATTGTCATTCAAAACCCACAAAAGACTGACTAAAATAAGATGGATTATTACACAGTATAACCATCACGCCACCTAAGACCCAATGCATACATTACAAAAGCACAGTATTACAAATCCTCAGCTTTCCAGTTTCTGTATTTCAGACATCTATACTGCAGGACAGACTTTGAAGCAAAGATCAAATTAACAACCTTCTAGATTTCAAATATTACTTGTGCCTTGTTTTCCACTACAGAAGACTAACTAGATTATAAAATAATGCCTTACCAGATGTTGTCATTTGTCCATACTTAATTACTGGTTCCAGAGCCACAGAGGGTAATTTTCCCAAACATGCTCTAAACATTTATTCCAGAATCCAGAGCAAATGTACAGAGTTTAGATGCTGAGACTGGTTGGGTTTAGCACTGGAGGGAATGGGGAGGTAAGCAGAGGAGGTATGAGCATATTCAAATATTAAAGTTAAATCTAATCATTAAAAATTAACCAGATCTTTCGGTTTAAAGATTCATATAGTGCCATCTGCATTAACCTTCTCTGCATCACATATATAAAGGTTTTCACAATTCACAGCCTAATATTTTTCCCATATAACAAATTTCTCCCTCTTGAAGTGTTAACGTGTTGCTTGGCAATGCCATCCCACCTCGGGGAAGATAACCACCACCCCTTTTTGTCTGGTTGGAAGCCTGATTGTGTTGCACAGGTGTCCCATCCATCCGAAAACAAAGAAAGGCTCTGCAAGTGCACTGACGTCACCGCAGCTACAGCAAGCCCCAGAATAGCAGCTCAAATACATACTTCATACTCCAGTCCTACAGGAAGCCAGAACCATACCCTCCTGCTAAAGTATAAAATGAACGGGCAGAGATATGTGCCGGGAATACCAATTTAATATATCCTGTACTAAGTGACATTCTGTTTGTTGCATAGCAACAGGAATCTACTGCAGAAAAACAATATGGAACTTTTTTTTTTCACTTGCCAAGCTACAATTAACCCCAGTCTTCCTGAGAAACAGAACATCCACAGCACAAACATTACCTTTGTCACCAGTCCACCAAAGATGCTATCTCCAGCATTTACTCTCTTCTACATTAAAATGATTCTGTGCATTTAAATGGCTGAAGAGTATGGTGCTGCCAAGAGAAAATTCCCTGCTGCAGTGCATATGGCCAGCAACATTTTAATTCTATAGGAATGACCAAGAAAAAGTTCTTAGATACACAGAACTTCCATTTTTAAGCATGAAATGCTTTTGTAATTTTACAATATTTCTGTCATACTATGTAAGAAAATTAAGGCACTCAAATTCTGAAAGAAAGCCTATGGCTTTGTTTCTAAATGGTTTTGCTTTGTTTTGTTTGGGGGATTGGTTTTGTCTTACAAAATATTAAAAATGAGCACCTACCCAAACTATTTTGAATTTAAAATCAGTTTATCTTCAGATTTCATAACAATGTATGTACACCTAAACTCCGTGCTTCTTCATGGGAAAGTTTTTCTAACACAGTATGAATTGCATAAGATTTCTCCCTGTTCCCAAAAGAAAAGAAAATTACAATCACTCAGGTGGTTGGGAAATTGATACGTTGATACTTCGTAAGTTATATAAAAATATGCACCAGCAAATTGGAGAGAAACTTCTCTCAGGTTTTTGTTTCTTTGTTGTTTCTTTTTTAAACACCCTTCCCATTCCCAGACAAGACCAGGGTAAGCTCCCTAAGAGTTACAACCAAAACACCTGATGGACTGGGCTTTGGGGTGAGTCTACTCCATATACCCACCCCAAGTACACACATACTCGCGGACAGGGAGGTTAGTTCAATTAGTTCAGGAGGAAAAAACGTGAGATTTCAAATATAAGGATCCAAATTTGTTGAATGCTGAGACTGCTACTACACAAATCACCAAACCTGTAAGCATTCCTCACACTTATACGAACAGTCTTTGTATCAAGGTTTTCTTTTTGTTGTTGGGGCAGGGAGCAGTGCAAGAGGAGAGTTTGCTTGCTTTGCACTCCACCTGCCCTAAGAAAAGGAGACATGGAAATTCAAGGCAAGATATCCAGGGAACTCAGAATTGGCTTAACAGTACACTCCTCTATCCTGCGATGAGTAACTGGGGATTTCAACAGAGCAAAAATAAAATCCTACTATTAAGTATTACTAAGCATTAGTCACATCTAAAGATGCAACCCTTGCAATGCAATCCACTTCTATCTGCATCTTACAGATTTACTATACAAAAGCCACACTAGTGACCAAGACCATGTCTTCACAAAAATAACACAGATGGGCTCTTCAAAAAAGGCATTCCAAGCATCCTTTTCCCCCAGTGATTTACAGTAGTCAGATGCCTCAAAGAAAATTTATCTTCATTCTTTACATGGAAACAGTAACATTTGAAAAGTATTTTCACAGGTTTACTTTCTGACATTGCTCTCTGCAATGAAATCTCCGCTTCCTTTATGCAGACATCTTCTTTGCAGAGTAATACAAAAACAAATAGCGATTAAAATAGATCCTACATCTGCTAACCTATTTTCAAGCATCCAATTCCTTAATCTTTGAAATAAGAATTACACCAAATATTGCTATTAGGTCAGACATCAAAACTATGAGCTACCTATAAAAAAATAAACCACACAGTAACATCTACCTGCATCTGCAGTGTGCCTGTGACAATTCACACAAGTACAAAATCTCCACATGGTGTCTCCAAAGAATTGAGCAACTTTCTGAGGAACTCAGCCCTCGGATGTGTGAAATTGTCTGTGTCCTGTTCCCCACCACTGCAGCAGGTGAACTAATAAAAGATATTGCCTCTTCTTATAAAACTTTTGTCATGTTTATAACCTTAGAGCAACACAGCTACAGCAACAGTATTCATAACCTGCAAGGCAACCTTTGTGTTTGTCTTATTGCCATCCATTTATGGATTTAGCTATTGTTGGAAACAGTAACAACTACAGGAATGCAGAACTGTTCTAACAGCGAATAAGAAAGGTACACAAAATAAAAGGAATACCCTTTTGTTTTAAAGTCACCTTTATAGTATGCCAAAGAAGAAGCCTGAAGCCACCCTGTTCCACCAAATTTATGAACCAACTACTCGAAGATACTGCCAAAACACAAAATCAAGTCCCTGAGCCCAGCAGTCCAGATTGCTTCACCTCACAACCTAGATGCAAGATCAGAGGTGAAGTGCAGCAGTAATCACTCTGAGGATAATTCATATATGATGCAGTTAACACAGCAGATCACCAAACTAAAGGGTACTGGACTCACCACACCACACTGTGGAAACCAGAAAAACGGTACCACCTCAATCCTTGAGATTGCAGCATGAGATCTTTAAGATGCAATATCTATTTGATGGACTTCTTTTATGTGTTTAGTGCTTTGGTCTTCTTCCTCAATCTCAAGTAAAAATTTTCATCCAAAAGCCACTACTGCACTTTAACTCACTAGCTAAAAACCCAAGGAAACCATTGAAATGGTACAAAACCTCATTCTCAATTACTCTCCAAAGCACGGAATGCTAGAGAAGCAGCTGAAGTACTGGATTCAACTTGTGCTTAAGTTCAAACACTACTCAAGTGCTCTAATTATTCATCTCCTCGTCCTTCTACTCAGGGGTAGCCACAGGTTCCCTGCTAGTTTTCCAAAATGGACCTCTCTCCTCAGCCTTCTCTTGGTCAGAACAACACTGAAGCGAGTAGGTCTCTCATGTCTTCCCTCACCCCTCAAACAGCAGGCTCTGACCAAGGGAAAAGCACGGACTACTAGAGACAGAACTACAGTCTCCAGACTCCGTTTCAGATCAGATGGTTCATATCTGACTAGGAAGGCAGTCCTGTGTTTCAGATATGTTTACTTCATATACACACATCAGACACTTCCTGCACCATCCTCCTGTTCCACTCACACTAACGTGATTCAACTAAGTAGATCAGTGTATGACAATAAATTAAAATATAATAGTTGCTTCTAGAGTTCTGACTCTATTCAGGGATTTCTACCAAAGCACAAGTATTCTGAACTAGGAAAAAAGTACCTCTAAACATAATTTTTTTTAAAAAATCAGTATTTCTGCTAGAGTAGTACATAACCAAAACCAAACCATACCTGTTCTTAAGTAGCATGTTCAGTGATTAGACTTACATATACAAACGCTAAACTTCAATATTGATCATTTTCCTAATGCTGTCTTTCACTATTTCGATTCATTCTCTCTGCCAAAATTGGGCTCACCTGGATTAGGTTTCACTGTTTTGTCAGTCTGGCCACACCACCTATTTCAGACAATAGGTAACTATGTTTATTCTGTAGCTGTAAAGACCATTTACTGTCATCCACAGTAGCCAATTGCAGATTTCTAAAAATGGGCTTTGCAAATGCATTCAAGAACACAAGTTTTCTAGGAAAGCTTCACTGCGTACAGTTTTAAATACAAATCCAGCACGTCTTTTTTTTAAAATATCTGTTTTATTAAACTTAGACTGGGTACTCTTAAAGAAGAGCCAGCATTGTTTAATGGACTCAGGTTTGCCAGAAGGATCATACACTTTCCTCGAATATCAACAAGAGTTCAACACAGGAAATAGAATAAAAGGTGTAAATATCACTATGCACTGTTTATAGAAGACTCCAAGCTTTTAAAAGCAAAGTGGAATGAGATTTTTATAGGACAGGAAAATACAGGGAGAAAACAAGTTTTCAAAATGAGCAGCAGTGTATAGTGTTCATTGTAATGCATTATTGACATGAACAACATACACTAGCGAGAAAAGGAAAATTCTTACTTGCCTGGGGCTGGAAGCTTGGAACCTGAAAGAAGCCACATACTCAATGTAAGTTACTTGAAGAACCAGTGATTTTAGGCAGCAATACTACCAGGTTCAATGCCCAGATTTACACAGAGCATATGCTTAAGTCACATTTGCAAAGCCAACCAGAAAACTGAACGGAACCTAAAACTACCAACCAGCTCTTTCCACCAATGCCAGTAAAAATACCACTAAATGCAGCAGTATTCAAAGTTTTGTTGGAAATACATGAACTTCAACAGAACCTTAAATCATCTTTCCATTTAGTACTTCCATTTTCAATCCCATACGATAGGAATAAAATGCAGCTTCAATGGAAGTCTCCACAAAATATAAACTTCTAGCAGACATGACTACATATGAAGACATACTGGTCTATACAACTGAAATAGAAAAGCATTTACCAGGAGCCAGATGGGACCACAATAAAACGTCACTTTAACTACACACCCTTCAAAGCATTTCAGTTTAAAAGCTGGCATCACTGTATGGTAACCTGCAATAAACTGACAGCAGACAGTGGCCTAAAAAAATTTTTAAGCATTAAACTACAATTTAGGAAATTGCTTTAAGGACATACACAGAAATTGATTTCCTCTAAAAAGAAAATTTAAATATTTCTTTACTTGCTATAAAACTGCAACTAATGCATAATACAGGTTTTAGCTATACCAATGATTATGCTTGTTCTTTTACTATTCTGCTGAATTCCAGGTTTTAAAACTTCTTCTGTTTTGAACTAGGCGGCAAGCATACCAGAGCAAACAACAACCTCACCTCACCTTCTGTCAGGAATTTGCAGTAAGTATAGACTACCTTGTAATCCAGTTCAGGAAACAGGAATTTCAAATTTGTGAAGAAAAGACAATGAAAGAACAACTTCAAACAAAACCTTCCCAATTGTGTTTGTGCTGCAAACTAGGAGTTTAGAGTTATTTCTGGCAACACACCAGTCCAGCAAAGTAGCATTTTTGTATCACCCTCTGGAGTGCAATCAGTTTCCACTTCTTTCTCCCATACTTCACCTGGTGTCAGCACCTTTCTCTACCATAATTTAAAAAAACAAAAAAGAAAAAGAAAAAACCCACAACACCAACCCACACACTCAGCAAAGAAGCAGACCAATTCTGGACTAAACCGAAATAGTTTTTACTACTCTTCTTTTATATAAAACAGCTTTGCCTGGAGAATTTTCAATATCTGAAACTAAGAGCAGATTATTTTTTTTGCCTGAATATTGATGGTGTTTTCTTTTAATAAGCCTTGCCTAAAGATTACTCACAGAGACAAGAAGAGTCGTCCTTCAATTCCTCACATTAACTTGTGCATTGATTCCCAAAACATGTGCTTATTACAAGCAGTTCAACTGGAAAGACTAATCCGAAGTGGATTGACACATCATCTCACATCCCACTGAACAGTCCTGTTTTCTCCACCAGGCTGTCACCAGCATTTGGGCAGGAGACCCAGAAAGATGTCACATCACCTCCCCAGCAGCTCCATAAGCCTCCCATAAGTGCCTACAGAACCATAACATTAGGAGCAGCACACACCACCACATAACACCATCAAAGGCTGGTAAGCACAACATTCACATTCTTTTCTGGAGCATTTTTATCATTAGTCATGAAATAGCTACAGTGAAGGAGACTTGTAATAATACATGATATCAGGGGAGAGGTTTAGCAACTAGAAGAACTATTAGGCATATTTGAAGTAAAATTCAACATTTTCCTCTACAACCAGTATTGGAACAGAACATTTTCAAACCAGACTCAATTACCTAGATATACATTTTTATTTCTCACGTTAGAAAATTTGAAAGTTAAAATAAGGTGGTGCAGCTATTTCTAAAAGGGGAAAAAGCTTCTGTATATTATTCAACCAAAAAAGCTCCATACAAAACACGTTCTTTTCCAGGTGTGTGAGAACCCATGGGAAGTTAGGGCAGGAGAGGCACAGTAGGGACACAACAATGACTCCTCACCTGGCAGGTTTAAATACAGGCAGCTACAAAAGCAGCTTTACTCCCATATTAATCCCAAGGGAGATCCCAACAGCCCAAGAACACAAAGTAGTTTTATTGAATTCCCAAGGACTGGCAGGGAAAGATGGGGTGGGAAAGCGAGGTAGGCATCAGCAAATATCACAGCTGAGGCAGTTCAACAGGGCTGATGTGACTTCAGTCTCTGCTACATTTAATTTGAGCTACTACTAGAAGTCAAATTTTTTTGAATCAGACACGAAAAGCACATATCTTCTGCTTTCTCTCACCACTACAGCACTCTTAAAACCTAAACATGCCTGGATGTTTAAAGAGCTGGCGCATGTACTTCTCCACTGCTGAGTGGAAGCAGGCATGAACTGTCAAAAGCAATTCTAGATGAAAGGTCAAAGTAAAGAAGGGAATAATATCTGTTTCACAAAATACATTTGCTCTGTCTAGTAATGAAAGCAAATGACTCTATCCAGTGGTTCAATAACCTACTTCTGTAACAGTTCCACATGAACTGCCCTGGCACGGCAAGAAGCAGCCCTTCATTACAAAGTATTTCCAATCACATGCCTAAGGCAGCACCGAGAGACGTCACTTAGGGCAAAGCATCCGCTGAAACAGGTGCTGGGAGAAAAATGTTTCTGCTTTTTATGGAAGTGGAGAAAAAAGGCTTTTACGCTATAGTGGCCCGAAGCAGGATGCCAACTAACTCGCTCTTGTTTTCTGACCTCCAACAGCAAACATGAAACCCTGAATCAGAGTCAAGAAAAAAACTTGTACATGCCCTTCCAGAGAGCATTCCTGAATTACACACACTCCCAGACTGTTTCTAATTTTTAGAGGCTGACAACGTAATTGCTAAGATGGTCATAAATAGCTTTCCCTAAAAAAATTATATTCTCATTCCTGCACCCTCCATTCACATGGCAATTTTTTAAAGATTTATACTTTTACTATCAAAATAATTCACCAAACTATCCAGAGGCCTTGTGGGCAAAACAGCTGTCAGATTCCATATCAGGTGGGCAGAAACAGCCTGTCCAAAAATTACTTGCAACTGTCACAAATAAAGTGCAAGCTAAAGACCACACTTCTATCAGACAGATGACTCAGTCCATCTGTTAGTTTACTTAAGAACAAGGAAAGTAACCTGAATTCTTGTATCCACCTGAAAAAAAAAAACCTGCCCACACCACCAATTTTTCTCTTGAGATACAAGCAATTTTAGGAACTGTATTGCTTGCAGTTATGCATATCCAGTCTAATTTAACTGCCTGCTTGCACTTCCAACATTTTGTCAGATATTTCTCAACTAAATTAAGCTTCCTACTTCAAATACACTATCTGGGCAAGTATTAAAACTAAAGGCACAATTCCAAAGTGTTACCTTACGTATCCAACAATAACTTAATGCCACCATCAAACTGATGGCTTTGCTGCTGTGCTATTTCACCACCTTAAATAACTGCAGTTCCTCCTGCAATAGACTGAACTGTACTATTGTCACGAATAATGCTCTTTCCTGGAAACCCTAGGAAACACCTGTGGGTTGCTTCAAGAATTCCTAGTCCTAATGAAGGTACATGTTTTGTTACTTCTGCTGTGGGCTTTCACTCAGTAAACAGTGAGTATGGTATTAGTTTTCTTAGCACAACACTTAAAAAATAATGAAGGCTTACCAACCCAGGCATAAAATATGCTGACTTTTAAATAATAACGTGAAGTGCATTCTGCAGCAAAATACTTAAGCAGAAAAGCTACTGATTATAAGTAAGCAGAAATTTCAGTGTGGCTTAGTGACCACAAATTTAGCTACCTTTTAGCTTGAAAACACAAGTGAGAATACGACATGATTTTCTGAAAAGGCAAAATCTATAATAATTTAGCTGTTTCCCCTATCTAAACATGGAATGAAATTCACATATATATGATATGCATAGTAGCCCATCATAAACACAAATTATTATACTGGGCTCTTAAAATACTAGAATTTAAAATGTCTTTAAAATACTGTTTCTTTCCCAGTTCTTGGGAACTTGGGTAATGAAATCCAACTAAGCAGTCTGCTTTCTGACCAGCACACTAATGAAAAACAATTCTTTCCCACACAAAGAAATGGATGTAGTAATCCCAAGAGAAGGCTGTACAGCTTGATTTTTAAAAAATCGGTATTTTGTAAAGCTCATTTATTTTTATTGGAGTTAACATTCAAAATGCGCCTGATACAAAAAAAAAAAAAAACAAACAAGATAATTCAGTTAACCTTCGCTGCAGAATCCCAGCTCTAGCAGCAGAGTTGTGTTTACCAGCTTCCGTAATACAGACTTCAACATATGCTACAATAAAAGTCTGTTCACACACGTTCTTCTTGTACAAATACGATGGGAAGCCATGCTATTACTAGAACAGGGGCACCCGACTCTGCTGTTACCTACATCTTCGCCACCTCTTCCCCCACCACATTCCAGTCAGCTGGTGAACGGAAACCTCACCGAATATGCCTGCTCCTGGACACCTATTATAATATAAGTGCTTTCAGGAAACTGTGTTAGGGGCAGCACTTAGTCAGCTAACCAGAGCACAAAGAGAGCAACAGGTGTTCATGGGAATCAGCTGTTTACCTAGGGCAGGAGACACAGATACACACAGCCCTATTCAAGCTGGCTCCTGAACCAAGTAACTTCATACTTAGGCTCGACCATTTAACTGGGATATTTAATATTCAGAGTTTCACTGCAACCTAAAACCCCTAACAGATGTTATTCAAATAGCATATCATTTCAATTTGAATACAAAGCAGACTTCTGCAAGAATTAATTCTTGTCTAGTGTCGGTGTTTGTGTCTTACAGAATTGCTGATTATTTCATCTTTGAAAGATACTGTTCACAACAATGTTTGGTATTATTTGACAGAAGGAAAACAAGTTTGCTCTTCAGTAACTGACCAGCTAATCACCCAGACAAGATGCAAGATCTTAACACAAAATTATCAGAATTAGTTCAGGCTCATGATGGCTGAAGAATAGCCAAAGCACAGGAAAGAGAGTGAGGGTGCTTTTCCCCCCACCCCAGTTCATCTATTTATTTTTTTATTCTTTGGAGCACTAACTGCATACTTACCTGCCCAACAGCAATGGCAGAATGCAGTTTACTCATTCCACGAGACCACCAGTATTGTGCCAAAAGTATATTTTTAGTATTAGCTGCTAAGATTTAACACCACCTGCAAGCAGAGGAGCTGTATATGAAACGCTGGTCACTTGTCCCATCTACCCTGTCGCTCCTCACCCATCACACCTTGCCTCGACCAGCGAATGCACATTAAAAGACATTGCCTGAACAAAATACAGCATGAAGATATTGTTTAAACATGTTTCAGAAATATACCATCAACCGTAGCCTAAACAAGTCCAAAGACAGAGCGTGCAGTGAAAGCTTGCCATTGCACTGGAGTCGGACCAATTAAACAAAACTGAGTGAATTTAATAGTGCCTCTATAGAGAGAAAATACTTCTTTAACCACATCATTTTCTTCGCCTGTGTAGTTTAATTGGTACAGCTTGTTTCTTTTTTCCGAAGGGCTGGAACCAAGCGTTCTTGAAGTCAGATTCCTTTGAAACACCCCACGACCACTCATCAGAGCAACCCTCCAAATCACAACTGCATCTCCCTCTTACCAGCTTGATGCTCTGCAGGCACGAGCGGATGGAAAGCTTCAAGACCAGCAATATACTCATTTACCTACATTTACTCACTGCTGCAAGTCAGCTGTTCAAACATCTAAATAAGCAACCTAAGGGTAGGTTCAATCTAGACACTATCCTGTTGCGCCGGTTAAGAGAAATACTCGTGCTCCCTCCAAGCTGGCACAAGTCCTAGCACACATACAGTTACATCAGTGAACAGTGAGCAGTCTTGCTGCTATAGCTCACTTCACTCAGCATCACCCGCACAATTCAAGCACTTTTTGCCAGCACGAAACCCAGACTTATGTGGGGCTTCCTGAGACATGTATGCCAAGCCTTGCTCGATTAGCAGCATTCATTGTGCTAAAGGCTGTCAAGATAATTAAAAAGAACACCTCTGCTTAAAGGATCTGTACACGAACTGTAGGTTTTCCAAGCTGTAACTTTTCATTTGCAGGGTATGTCACTTCTACATGAGTAACATGAATAACTGAAAATAAATTATCATAAGACAAAACAAAGCTTAAAATAACGTAGGACATAAATACCTACAGTTAACAAAGAAAACGAGAGGGAAATACAGGAACACAATTCTAAACAAAACAGCAGGGAGATTGTTCCCATTCTTCCTGCTGCGACGTTACCCTTTCCATTGAAGGTGCACTGAAGAGGGAACCCTCATAGTACAAAAAATTTTATTAGGATTTTCCTGTAATTTACAGGGAATTCTAATGGCTCATCAGTTTTATGCAGCAGAGGAATTTGCCGACTTTGATCATGCAAATCTTGCCGGACCTCTAATCCAAAGGACCTCACGACTTACGGTCGTGTCTTTAAGACAAAGAAGGTTCATATCCAACTGCAAGGCAGACAATAACTTCCAGGCGAAAAAAAAAGAAAGGCATGAGTAACTCGTTTCCCCAGCTGTCTGAGTGAGGGGCAGGCCTACAGGGAGCACGGCGTCCCCGAGCAGCCAGACCAGCGCTCGGCCACCGAGCCGCATTTCTCACCGGGTCCTGCACCAATCCAGAAAGGAGATTATGGAAACAGAACAGGCGCTAAAAGCGAGCTGGGGGGAGGATGGAGGGGGAAAGGGGGGGAACGGGCCAGGGAGGCAGAAAATCGCCTTCAAATGAATGAGCCGGCGGGGAGCGGGAGTTCCCGGCGGGAAGGCGGCAGGCACCCACCTCCCTCCCTGCCGCCCCCAGCCGCGGCCACCTCTGTGTTTACATCCCAAACCTCCGAACGCGACACTTTCCCGGCTGCTGAGAGGGGGATCCCCCTCCCTCCTTCCCCCCCGGCGCCTCTTTATTGATTACCGAGGGAAAAGCCCAGCTGCTGCTGCAATGCAACACGCGCCGGGGAAGGCGGAGGGGAAGGGGGTGGGGGGGGAAATCACCACCGGCAGAGAAAG
>VZTI01004032.1:129167-163011 GCA_013397865.1 Struthidea cinerea | reverse complement strand
CGGCGGCTCCTTCCCCGGCGGCCCGGGGAGTCGCCCCGGAGCGGAGGGGCGGGATGGGCTCCCGGGGGGCCGCGTCCCGGCCGGCGGAGCCTGGCCCCTCCCGGGGCGTGAACACTTACACCGATCCGCAGATCCTTTCCCACTCAACCCCACGCTGCCTGCACCGGGCGAGGATTCCCGGCCGGGAATCCTCGCCCGGTGCAGCGGTGCCGGTGCGGGAGGGAACACGGAGTCCCTGAGCCCCCCTGCCCGAGCTCGGCAGGTACCGACAGGCGACAGCAGTGCGGGCAGTCCCCCCTTCCGTGCCCTCGGAAGCCAGTGGCCTAAGCCTTTCTCAGGAATACAGTAATGTTATTTCTGCATCTTTCGGTAGCCCCGTGCCTGTCCTAAATGCAGGTTTATGTTCTGCTTTCGGTACCCGCAGCGGACCCAGCACACCGTACAAGTAACTTTAACCCAGCTCGTGTTCGGCTCCTCTGTCGACGAGCGAATGAACACCCGTTCTCTTTCGTCTAGGTTAAAAGAAGCGATGAGCAAGTGTCTTTGCAATTCCCAATGCTGTTAAGCCATCTTGGTGCTTTTGCACCCCCAATTTCATTTTTCCCTAATGAATACCAGTGTTTTCTAGGGTCTAGTATTAAAAATATACATGAGAAGCAAATGTGTAAGCATCTTCTTTGTAAATGTCTAGACTTTTACATATAAAAAGTGAAGAGTTTTAAAAAGATGTTTGTATTTCTGATGTAGGTTCCAAACATTTAAGGGGATTTTACCATGAATCTCAGCTATTTGACACCATGCATACCACCTCTTCCTTGATCAGTGAGGCAGGGTCATTCACTGTCAGTTAATGGTGTCAGAAGCACAGTAAGAGATGAACTAATCAATGAAAAAAAAACTGGCCAATTGTTAGAAAACACTAACTAGGGAACAAGGACAGGCTCTGAAACTGAGGCTAATGAAGAATAGTTTAGTAAGAAAACATGTTTTTACTGGCATAGGGATGATGTCAATGAAAATGTTGCAGTAGTGGTGAATCACAAAATGCAGATGAGTAATCAGAAGAAAAGCGGCATCGTGGTCTTAAAAATTGTGTACTTTTGACAACAATGTAAAGACAGTCTGAAAAAGGGACACAATTGAATCTGGTAAATAAAATTACCTTAATTGCTTCTGGCAAATGCTGAGGACTCTAATGACTGGCAGTGGACCTCAGTTCTTAAGGTATAATGAATTTTCTAAGATCTGGGCTTCTTATCACCATAACATCCTCCAAACAAAAGGTTTGGAAAGAAAGCCATTCTGACAGTGAAAAGTCTCTTGAAGGCAGCCAAGCAAAAATGTTAAAATCTGTATCTAATATACCTCTGCATGCATATAGATACATCTAAGATGTATGTCTAATGGGCTTCAGCAGATACATCAGTAGAAGGAATGGCAGAGACAGTCAGAAGGAGGATTTTGTTCAGAGATACCAGTTGTTCTATAACAGAAAATATCAGGATCATAATGTGACTGTCCTGATGCAACTGTCTGGTCTTATTAGTCAAACCTAAAAGAATTTTGACTGTGACAGGTATATAAAAAACACTGAAAGTATGCCTGGGCTCCAGGTCTGCCTGAGAGGGAATGAAAATAGCCAGAAGCTGTTACTCCTGCAAAATAACTATTATCGCTATTTGTGTTATATTACTTGGTGTTCTTAGCCAAATCAGATACGGTCATAGCTGGATTTCTCAAGACCTTCTCAGTGGTACAATAGAATTTGTAAAAATGCCAGAAGAATCATTTTGCATGCTGGCATCGCAGATGTCACCAAGTGCAAAGTCATTTTGGACGCTAGCTTAGTCAAAAATCCCATTGAATTAATCTGTAACAAAATACTAAATCTGCAGTAACTCATATTAGCAGCTACATGAGAAGGAGGGGAGCCAAAATTATATAAGGCAGAAATCAAATTATAAATGTTGAGTGCCTCTTTCTTTCCAGGTCAATTTAGTGAGGTTATTGTAAAGAAATTAAAGTAGTCTAGCAGAAGAATGAGTCCGTGTCGTGTACATGTTTATGGCACTGAATTGTGCATTGAGAAGTCTGCCCGCTCTCGTAGCAGACCGCATGCTCTCAAGCTGTAATCGCTCGGTGTGTCCTGTGTCCAAGCCACTTGCTGTGACTCTGCTGTCACCTTTCTCACTGATGGGATCCTCCAGCAGCACAGCATGGGTGTCAATGCCCTCTGCATCCTCTCCCTTCTGCTCTCCCTTCTTCTGGCAATGACAAAACCAATGTGGCAGAAAGCCTTCTTAGCTGGCAGTGTCACACTAATAACCTGAGGCCTGTGACAACCTACGAGGCAGAGCCATGTAATGGTTCTTCTAATCTGTGTCCAAGGACTGTGTTCATGCCCTTCTTCCTCCAGATCCAAGTGGCTTAGAATACCCCAAAACCACTTTGCATGCCTCCCTCTTGCATTTTCTGCTGCTCAGCTGCAACTGAGGACTGGAATTCAGGCGTTTCCAAAAGCTAAGCCAGCTCAGGTTGAGCAGTGTGGTGTGCCTCCTCTCCAAACAACTCAACTAAGGCTTTCTGAATGCTACAGAAACAGCTCACCCAGGCATAAACCAGAAGAGAATGGGTTCCTGTTTCATGTCAGCCAAATGCAAGAGGCTTGGCAGGCTGCTCCCGAGCAAACCCAGCCGATTCCATCGCATCTCATCAGTATGGATGACCCTTGATACAGGGTCATGAGGAAGATGCATGACTAATGTTCTGGGGACATTCAGGGAACCCAAAAGCTTCAAAAAGCAGAGTAATCCTTTCTCTCACGGTGAGATTTCTTCCATCTTCTCTGAAACAATCTCCCACCTTCCAGTCTTTGTTTCTTTAGAAAGGAAAAAATAGGTGAGATCTTCATTATGTCTTACCACAGTGTCCTAGGACAGCAGCTCATAGGCAAGATTACCTTGGCCTTCTTCAATGACTGTAAATAACATGATGCAGGATACAGTTAAAGAGGTTTCTGGAGCTGGGGAAAGTGTTTTTTTCTGGTTTTGGCTTTTTGAAAGTTATTGTTCTTTTCACTTAATACATCCAGAGTTTGGTTTTCGAGTATGTAAGAAAAGATATTTTATTTCACTTGTTTGGATTATTTTCTATAGAACTAGTATAGAAGGAAACACAATTTACTACACAATAGAAGTGAGAGAATTGCAACAAAGCATGAGCTTTCTCAACAGAGATAGTGAAGGGCTTTTCAAAAATGGTGGACTAAAAGAAAATAGCTCTGACAGTGTGCTTCTGATAGCATTGAATATTATCAAAACAGAAGTGAATTAAGTAATTGAACATACTATTCTCATCACTGATTATGTTAATCTAATTTATAAATACATCTTTCGCTCTGGACCGGACACAGAGCTGACGCCTAAACCAATTCTGTGAGGTCATGGTTAGTTGAACAAAACGAAGATCCAACTATTATATAGATAAAGTATACTGGCTGGTATAATTCTTCCTGTCCTCTTCTTGCTTTCCCTCAGCCCCAAGTCATTTTCAATTTCAGGTTGCCATGAGTCAGCCGACTGCTGAAGTGTTGCATAGCAGACCATTAAAGGAAATGCTTTCAACTAAAAACTCTTTAGTTTTATTTTATTTATGAAATTACGCAGTTTTTCCTAACTGCCTTCTGGGGAAGGGGGAGTAAACTACATCTAAAATTCTCCAAGAATGCTAAAATAAACAATCATTGGCATGACTCAGCAGATAACAACAATAGCCAACAAGGTCTTTTCTTAAAGGAATAATATTTTTGTTCTGTTGTAAAAAAGGCAAAACAACATCACCAGGAAAGGAAGCAAATCTTTTGCTATTGCTTTAGGAGTTGTTTGACTCCTAAAGGTGAAACTTTGTCTTCCTACCAGCATGCCCCGCTCCTTGTTATACAAGTAAACAACTCCTAGATCTTCCACCGAGCACCTTCAAAAAGGAATGAAAACAGCAGCTGAAGGTTTCCACTGTGCTTCTTTCCACCAGGGTTCCTAAAAGTGCCCCTCATACTGTCAAACAGCATCAGCATATCAAACCACAAGCCTCTGTAGATGTGAGTCGGGAGTATGGTATGTGTCTTTCAGGCTGTTCCCAGTAGACTCAAATATTTAAATGAAAATTCCTTGTATAAAAAGGGATTGTTTTTTCCCCCTAGGTTTATCATGGAAAGAATTTGTATTGTGCTGCAGGCTATTCAGTGAGGGTTGAAGTCTCTTTTGGTGTAAATACTGTCTATCAAGTGTAAATCGATGCGTTGTGTATTTAGTGTAAAAATGCTTTTCTGATACTCAGATAAATTATGATTGTTGTTTTGACCCTTGTCTTTCATTCACTTCCACTTAGCTGCTGACTTTTGTGGTTTCTGAGACGAAATGTTGATTTAAGACCAGTGCAACTGACCTATCTCATATCTTCCTTTCCATCTAATTTTATACTCTTATCCCCTAATGGTCTTATTTGCCACCACTCTGCATTCTTCTTATGCATTACCAATAAAATGTATTCATTATGTTCTTCTCTCTCCCTTGCTAATGTCTTAGAACAAATTGTACTCTGCTGCTTTATCTTTTGCTGGAGGAAAGTCCAGGCACAAAGCTGGCCCAGGACTTGGTTAAGATTGTTTTGAGCCATTTTCTTACAACTCTAGATGAGTTATTCTCTTAGGTCCTCAATCACAGCCAAGGATTTGGGCCATTATTAATTAGTTATTATTAATAACTGTTGAGTGCCTACAGTGCACTTGTAGCATAGAAAAGGGCAGGCTTCATGCCTAGAAGAGCTATGTCTACACTGCAGTCTCCCATGTCTATGCCAGCTTTAAAATACTCAGGTATTACTTATCTGGTGCTCAGTGCACTCTACCTAGAAGTGTACTGAGCTCTGCAAGCAGCTTCTACAACCCCAGCAGAGGTTTGACTTCACCAGAGCACATTCACTGCACTGTACCCCTTCATTCTGCCTGGGATCAGGCAGGCAGATGCCAAAGGAAGTGGTGTAGCCTTTCAGTTGGAAGCCTGTACTGAATTTCACCAACTTAATGCTGCCTTGCACTACCCTGGGATTGTTTTACTCAGACTCCGTTGCAAATATGTTCTGTATTTTGTCCATCTTTCTCTTTTCTCCTCCCTTCTATTTCAGATGAATGACAACACACAACTATTGCTGGTTAGTTTTCATTGACTACAAAGTTGGAATAACTTACGATGGAAGTACTGTCCCAGTTATAGATGAATGACAACACTTTTACTATAGCTGGTTAGTTTCCATTGACTGCAAAGTTGGAATAACTTGCAGTAAAAATAATGTCCCGATTATAGATGAATTACAACACTTTTGCTATTGTGAGTGAGCACCTGTGGATTGCAAAGCTGTTAGTAACCTACAATACAAATATTGTTCCAAGAAAGGTTGCAGCTTAGTCAGACGATAACCTTTTTAGTCCTTTTCCAGCACTGCAGATTCTGCTTTCTGGCAATAGCTATAGCCAGTTCCGTAATTTGGATTTCAAATTTAGTAAGTGATAAATCATGCATGAGACCCAAAATATACAAAGCAGCAGTTGCAAAAATGTTCTTCCTCAGTATTTTAGAAAGAACATCACAAAATTTTTTTGCCAAAAGAATTAATGTTTCTATAAAAAGACATGTGAAGAAATGAGCTCTTATGAGATTACAACGCTAACACATGCCATTATTATTACTATAACTAGTTAGAAACTATTTCAGAATGTAGATATACTCTATAAAATCAATGAGAAGGAATTTCTTGCAACTGGCCCTAAGTCACGCTTCCAGGACTAGGGATCTCTATCTCAAACATAATCACTCTCTCTGCTGAGTATTTATTTATTCTCCACTTCCTCTGTTAGTTCAGCTCCCATGTGTCACAAATACAACCACATAAACAGTGATGGATTTTCTCCAGCTCCTTCCACCCTCAGACAGAACAGAACCACCTCGTACCCTATTTCCTGTGTCACAGGTTTATTTCTAAACAACTCATCCTGAGTGTTTGACACTGATTGGTGTGCTGCAGTCAGGAATTCAGCTACTACGGTCAACTGACTGCTTTCCAAGAATACCACTCATTAAAAAGTACTGCTGGAGACTCTACATTCAAATCCTTGCTGAATGCTGGGCTTTCTCACTGGTTAATATGAAAGGATTCATCTTCTGGAGAGTGTAAATAAATAGAGGCAGGAAAAGACCAATAAAAGTCCCCACCGGGCTTTTTCCAGAGTTTTCAAAAAACAACCTTCTGCTATCTGGAATACATTTCACTGTCAGGAAGTTCTTTAAAAACTCCCCTTGTTTCTCTTAGGCTAACTGTGTCTAGGTAAGTTCTATCTTCCCTGTTTTTTTTTTTTCTCTTCTAAATAGCTGTAAATTTTGTGACAGACAAAAATTTCTTCAGACATCAACTATCCCAAAAATAACAACTGCTCTCTGTCACTAAACAAAATTTTTCATTGTTCCCATAGCTCAGTTGCTCAAAAGCTTCCACTAACATTTTGTGGCTCTCTTCTAAGCTCCCTCCCATGTCTCTAGTCCTGGTCACAAAACTAATGTCTTTATTCAAGGTACAAGCAACTGCTCTTTGCTTCTGAACACGGAAACAGAAATCATATTTCATGAGACTGTTTCCTCTAGAGTTTTTGTCAGTCTTAAAGATTCTGTGGATCTGTAATAAAAGACAGGTAGCACCAACTTCATGGAGACAGAATGGTTTGTAACCCTATGGGATGCTCAGACAATAATTTTATTTAATTGTCGTGACTGCTTGAACATTTCTAACCTTCCAGTTGTGAATAGAGGTTTGCATTGTGCAGTGAAATGACTCTTCCAACAATGATCCATTCATTCTGCTGTGACTACACCAGTGGGTGAAGGGGAAATGCCACCTTTGCAATGTTTTAAATTATTATTATTAAAACAACTGTACTAGGGTATTGGCACATCCGCAAAGAAATAAAACCCTTCCATTGCTTACCTGTTCATGGTTTAGAATCATCCTAAACTGGTAGCATCCTAAATCTGATAGGCTCAGTCTATTCATAAAACCATCAGTAAAATCCTCCAGGAGCTCCTGGACAAACTCAAACAGAAGAAGGAAGCCTACAGAGGGTGGAAGCAGGAACAGGTAGCCTGGGAGGAACATAGAGAAAATTGTAGCCAGGGATCAGATTATGAAAGCCAAAACCCTGATGGAATTAAACCTGGCCAGGGACATCAAGGACAACAAAAAAAGCTTCTATAGATACAGTAATGATAAAAGAAAAACTGGGGAAAATGTGGGCCATCTCCAGAAGGAAATGGGAGACCGGGTTACCTGGGACATGGAGAAGGGTAAGTTCTCAATGATTTTTTTGCTTCCATCTTCACCAGCAGGGGTTCCAGCCACACCAACCAAGTCACAGAAGGCAAAGGCGGGGACTGGGGGAATGAGGAACCACACACTGTAAGGGAAGAACAGGTACAAGAGCATCTAAGGAATGTGAAGATGTATAAATCCATGGAACCTGATGAGATGCATCCATGGGTCCTGAGGGCACCAGTGGATTAGGTGACTAAGCCACTATCCATCATATTTGAGAAATCATGGAAGTCTGGTGAAGTTCGCAGTTGGCAGACAAGGAATTGGCTGGATGGTCGCTCTCCAAGAGTGGTGGTCAGCAGTTCAATGTCCAAGTGGAAACCCGTAATGAGTGGTGCTCCTCAGGGGTCAGCGCTGGGACCGATGCTGTCCAACACCTCCGTTGGTGGCAGGGACCGTGGATGGAGTGCACCCTCAGCACATTTGCTGGTGACACGAGCTGGGTGGTGCTGTCAGCGTGCTGGAGGGAAGGGACGCCACAGAGACCTTGACAGGCTTGGGCCCATGTGAGCCTTATGAAGTTCAACAAGGCCAAGTGTAAGGTCCTGCACCTGGATCACGGCATCCATCCCTGGAAGTGTTCAAGGCCATTTCAGGTGGGCCTTTGAGCAACCTGGTGTCATGGAAGGTATCCCTGCCTAAGGCAGGGGGTTGGAACTAGATGGTCTTTAATGTCCCTTCCAACCCAAACCATCCTATGATTCTGTGATTCTATGAATCACAGAAACATGCTCAGAGAAAAAATGCTAGAAAGATAAGAAGCCCATCTCTTTCCACAAGAGGTGACTGATAAGGTGAAAAATGCACAACTGAAAGAGAAGCTATGAAAGGTTGCAAGCCTGTTCCTAAGACCCAGCAGCAAGGGCAATCCTTTGGAGCAATGGTGAGAACAAGAGCAGGAAAAGAAATGGGGTTTTAGCAAGAAGGTGGTAAGGTTATAATGCTAAAAAATTTATAAAACCCTGTATGAATTCATCAGCATTTCTCCTGTGAAAAGAACAAGTCATTGATCTACAAAGGCAGGGAATGTATTTTTTTAAAAGGAATTACCATATAATCACGTTTCATAGACCATTATTCTAAACCAAATCCAGAGAAAATATAATACCAAAGTCAGTCTGCCATTGTAGAAATGGGCTTTGCATTTATCAGTTTAATTTTGGCTTTAAAACAAAGAAGGCCAGTTACTTATTCTGATAAAACTGCTGTGCATTGCCCTTCCATCTCTTAACTTCATAATGAAAACTCAAAAGGAGTTTCAAAACAGACACATTACAAGATTCATTTGACAAAAGTCATAATTCACTTCACATTCTTCTCCATAATCTGGAATAGATGGAGTGTCCAGAGGACAGCTGGAAGCGGATATGTGCCTCCTATCCCACCAAAGCACAGGGATTCCTGCCTCATAATGGTCCTTTTGGGTTGACCACACCTGTGGTAACTCAGAGCAGGCTGGAAGGTGCTTCCAGCTGTGCATGGGAAGGGAGAGGAGTTAGGTAAAGCTCAGAAAGTGAACTAGCCCAGGGAATCCTAAGGGGATTTCATACGTGAATCAGATCATGTTAGGTCAAAGCACACCACAAAAAGTGATGGTGTGAACCCATTTCGGCCTTTGAACCTGGCCCAAATGGGACTAAAAGCATTGCTTTGGGATCCTGGTCTGTGATTTGTACAAAGATGTAGGAAATTTCACCCTAGTAAGCAAATTCCGTTTGCATTCATATGTTAACTAAGAAAGAGGTGTTCTTGCCTCCACTTACATTTGTATCACTGAGGAAAGCCCAAAGCTGCTGATTTTTTCAGGAAGATCAGCCTGGTATAGGCTGCAGGAAGGTCCTGGACAGAGGAGTTCTGGTTGAGCACAGCTAAATCCATGAGCTTTCTCTACAAAGCTCTTCATTTGTAGCATTTTCAGGCAATTTTTGGAATGGATCTTTTGACTCATAGAAATAAGCAAGTTATCCTCATTATCACTGCATTACAGCCTCATCCATGACAGTAATGCTGGTTCATGTGCTACACAAGTACCTGAGCATGTTCTCTCTGTGTGAGTTAACCTTTAACACAAATCAGCTGAGACTGCGACCCACATAAACTGTGACCTTACAACAGGGCATTTCTTCTTCCCTTCAGTTTCAAACATAGCAGCTTATCTTTTCATTTACATGAAGAGCTTTTACATCAATTACATCTGAATTTTACACTATAATTAAGATCCCTTTGCACCAAAAAAAAGTGGTTCAAAATGCATTAATTAATTACATTAAATAAGCACACAAGAGACTGCCTTGCGTTTTCTGTTCCTCATCTAAGAATTCTGTGAAGCCAGCTGCAATTCACAAAATTGCTCAGCTTCACTAGCATTTCTCCCTCAAATTCTTAGACCTTTTGGACATCTTACTGGTTTCTGTGAGGGCTCTCAAGCAGCCATAAATGTTTCTCTTCCTATATCCCACTGTGTACCTTTGCTGAATCCTTCACACCGGGTTTTCCTCAAAAGCTGAGAATTTTCCATTGCTGAGGTTTTACCTACTGAGTTCCATAGACAGACTCTCCTGAGATGCTGACCTCACTTGTTCAATGATTTCTCTCCAGCTCCTGCATTCTTACAGCAACTGTACAAAGGAGTTCTGGCTGGTTGTAAGAACCAGGGAAAGGCTTGTCCAAGTGTATTCAGAGGACTTAAATGCAACAGCAGAGACATCCTGTTAATCCACGAGGTAATTAAAAAAATTCATCTCAAGTGTCCAGAAGTTTATCTTCATTGTCTCTTCTCCTGTTATTATGTGAAGAAATTCTTTGTTTAATGATAAATTTATTATTATGGCTGTGAAACTGGGTAAGAGTTTTAGATGAGTATAGAAATTATGGAGTAATTGCACATGAGTGGTCATTAGTAGGGGAAGACAGAAAGGACTGCTTAGCTGGGAACAGTGATCTTCCATAATTCCTCAAAATGCCAAGATTGCTGAATATTCACCCCAAAAGACAGATTCTTTGCTAGTATTTCATTTTACAATGGCTTTGTCCAAATGGGAGTACCATGCAGAATTCTGATGTGCTGGTTTCTGGTGTCTTTAGCACGGTGGAAATAAATGATGACGAATCCCTGTGCTCATCAAAAACAGACCATTTGCAAAGCTTACTGGGAGTCTTTGTGCATGAACAGGGAAGGGTTGGAAGCTATGACCACGTGAAACACAAATCATAGTCCATGTTCAGAATACCTGTCTAGCAGCACCCAAAAGGCTGGAGAGAGAGATCTGCTCATGCCATATAGCGCGTTCTCCCTCTGCACTGCCTGTTTAGCTCCTCTGGGATGGAAAGAAAGATAATGGCAGTCTTTGGCTTCATGCCTGTCCTTGCCATGACACTACCATACAGTCCCTTCAGCATTGTGTACGTCTCCCTTTACCTCTCAGCAGCAGCAGCATCAGTTACTCAACAGGAAACGTCTCGAAATAAGCCTTTCATTTGAGGAGTCTGCCAAAATGAAAACACTTTTAGAAAGAGACAACTGATCTCATAAACAGAAATAAATCTAAAATTAACTGAAACCAAAATCACATGTTTCCCCCCTTACGCCCCCACCCAGGTCTCTGGATGTTGGGAACCTTAAGCTCTATTCTAAAACTAAATTAGACCCACAGTCTGAAAACTGACCTCAGGCTCAAACTTTGGTGGAGTGGCTTGAGATGATGTGTTCTCTACTTAGATATAAATGCACAACTTTAGATCCCCTGTACTCACAAGTTGTTTCCTAGAAACAAAATCTTATGATTTTCCGTTCAATTAGATTGTGTATTTTAATTAATTCTCTAGTCTTTCTCTGGAAGCAAATCATCAAATAGAAGAGACATCTGCACTGTTCTAATTGACTTAAATAGAAATAATGAATGTACAACCTTTGGGTTGATTGGACACCTGGATTATTTCTCACTGAGAAAAATAATACATCTATCCACAAGCAAATTTTGGGAAGAGAGAGTGTGGTAATTTCATCAAAAAAGCATTAGGAGAAAAAGTGGGCTAGAATTACACACATTTACTGAGTAGAGCCTCTACTCCATCCACTGTTAGGGCTTCACTTTGAAGACTGAATTGAAACAGCAACAGTTCATTTCTTTCTGAGATTTCCATAATAGAGGAGAAGGGAGGATCTGGTCCATGTACTTAGCTATAGACTATCTAGGAATTCTTCTGAGTAAAATGCACCAGGATTTGCAGTTGCCACCTTTATTCCCTCTGACGGAAATAATTCCACTGAAATTTTTTTTTTCCAGAGACATTTGGTTTACATTTTATTGAAAGGACAAAACTTGTTATACCTAGAAAGCAAGAAGCCTTTCTGGAAAAAAAAGTACCTTGAACTATTTTTTATAGAATACAGACCATTTACTTCACAAAATTAAACTCTTGTACTTGGAATTTCATGTACAAAACACTAACCTCAGGAACAATTCCCATAAGGATTCATTTAACAGGCTTCATTATGTGGAAAGGGTATAAAGCAATCAAAAACCTAAAATGGCTGCTCTGCATTATATTGTTCTGTGGCTGCAAGCATGATTTACAACTATGCATTTTCTGCCCTTGTTTCTTTAGCTTAGTGCTGAATTATAAATGAACAACTGGATCCTGGCATTCTTCTTCTAGTTTGAAAATAAAATTAACCTGTTCGAGGGACATTTTTTTAACACATTCAGTCAATGAATTCTTTATAAGGAAATGCTTTATTTGAAGAAAAAAGACCCCCAACCCATCTCAAACCTTTCAGTTTTGCTCTTAAACAAAGAGTAAAGATAGCTAGATGTAAAACCAGGACAAACAATTCCATGTCAGCTTGTTTGATGCAGTTCAAGTAACTGTGGATAACCAATTCATAATGTTTTGTGTGAACAAATATTTATGCAATGAAAAGGCAACTGGTTTGCTTTGGCTTGATTTGAATTTAGATGTGCAGTAAATTTGTCCACTGATGTAGGTATTTGACAACATGTGAAGTCTGCAAAATCACTTTCAGTCTGCCTGACAACATGGATCTTTTTGTCTGCTCAACACTTGTGGTCCATATCTGTTATTAAATAATGTACACAAATGCTGCAACAAACCAATCATAAATAATTACTGAGCTTTTTTTTAATTGATGACACAAGTCCCTGCCTCAGGGGCTTGCTGCCTACCTCAAAAATGGGCTAAAAAGATGGAAAATTATACACAACACCAGAAATTAGCAGGGGTCTTGCACTGTTCAGTACTAAAGGGTTGAGCAAAGACGTTGGTATGAAGGAAGAGGAGGCAGAACTGGGAAGTTCAAAGCCAAGAGCACATTAATGCTAAAAAGCCATCTAAGTTTTACTTTCATACTGGGTGTGATCTCAAGACCTGCTGGAGGGAGAATCACCACGTAGCCAGTCCTTGCTGTGTTTTGAGCTCTGTCACAGCTAGACCTGAATGTTTATCATTAAACTGATGCGTATCTAGGAAGGTGCGACCCATCTAAGGGTTGCTGTTGTGCCTTGTGTTTGCAGGCCCCCAGCTGGGCATGGAGCTTGTCCTTGTGCCTTTCCAAAAGCTCCAGCACGGGGCCCTGCATGGCTCCGTGGGGCATTCCCAGGGGTTAAGGCAGACTGGTGGAGGCAACTGTCTGGGCACTTTGCATCCTCTGTCCACAGCCACCAAAATAGCTCTCGAGCTGTCAACCACAGCCCTGGGGAGCAGGGAAGGTTCTTCAGCTCTCTCCTTGTATTACAGGCCTGGATTAGGCTGATTTAGCCCTTTTTTTTTTTTTTTTTTTTTTTTTTAAAAAGGACTTGGGATTTCCNNNTTTTGTAAATAAGGCATCAGGATCTGCCAACAACATTCCTCTCATTTTATCTGATCTCATAAGAATTATTTTTAGTAAGAACTGGTTTGCCCTGAAAGAAAGCTATTCTCTAAAAAAAGCTTTGTACACTTAAGACATATGGGACAGAAGGAAGCCTGCATCTAGCATTACTTTTTTCTTTCAGTCACCAGAAAAACCCTGAAATTGCCCTTTTTAGCAAAGAGAAAAGATAAATGGGTTTGTTCTGAATCAAAAATAATAGATATGTCTTGTGCTGTTCTTGACAACCTTTTCTGAAGTCTCATTAGCTCCCAGAACATGTGCACAACTCCTACCTCTAAGAAATTTACACAGGTGTAATTCCACCGAAATAACAGTTGAATAGCTGTAGTAGAATGAGAGCTATTTTTGTCACTTCTCTCACAAAAATTAATTGAAATAGATACTTCACAGAGGTAGCAGCAGCCAGTCCCCCTTTCTGACAAGCTTAAGAGCACTGGAGACATTGCTTAGGGTCATCATACCCTGTATTTTGGTGCACAGACTTAGTGAACGGCATGCATGTTATGCTTACTAAGCTACTTTGGATAAACACGGAAAAAATCTAGTGGTGTAGTTGTCACAGACCAAAATGGTTTCATGTGCTATGTGATTTGAAGGGAGATTCCTTTGCTGTGTGTCATTTACCTTTTATACATCGCTGCTGCTCAGTATTTCACAACCACTCATTCTTTGGATACCCACACTGACATCGTTATATACATATAGGCATAAAAAAAAATGGGAACTCTGCATTCTTACTTGACGTCACATTATAGTCCACCAACAGCTTTATTGCTCTTTACCATGTTTGGGAATAAAGGGAAAGGGATGCCAATGACGTATGTCTCACATTAGAACAATTTCCTTTTCACACTTGGAAAACAGAGCTCCTCTCTTTTACATATGGTTTATGTACACATGCATAGCCTTGGGACATCAGGATCTGAGGGAAAAAACCTCTCATGTTTCATATGTAAATCAGTGACAGCCATGGTCATGTGCTAAATGATAAATAAGCTGGCGAGGTGGAGTCAGCAAAAAACTTTCATGCTTTAATTTTTAACATCATTTCTCAAGCCGGGATCCTGCAAGTTGTAAGGATTTTTGAGTATGTTGGGCCCTGTCATGAATTAACTGTTGGCACAACTGATACAACAGCAAACAGCATCCTAGATAGTGAACTTCTTTGGGAAAAGAACTGCTTGTGTCTCTCTGGCATACAGCACGAGACCACCTTGCTGATGCCTGCCTTTTCTGGCACACCTGGGGTGCACTCACTATGCCTCAGTCACTGTGAATTCCTTGAATCCATTGACACCACGGGGAGAGAATTATGATATTTAGAATACAACAGAAATTGAAGGTAATGTGGGATCTGTTTCTCCTTCCCATCCCCTGTGGCACTCTGAAACCACCCTGTGATGCCTCTGTGTCTCCATTTCTGCCCTCACAGCGATAATTTCCCCATCCTAGGAAGTCTGAGAGCCTGTAAATGTGTTTAATGTGAACGGAGGTCTTCGGCTGCAATTTTCAAAGCAGATGTAGCCATTTTGTAAAGGAGGTTGTGACATTATGGAGAATGGAGAATAAAGATAAGGCTTCCTGTAGCTGAGGTTTTTACACTCTCCATTTAATTCACTGGTTTTTTGCTGAATTACAGTGTTCCAACATTAGCAAATACTAACAATGACAGCTGAAAGTGACACTGTTGGGCATCCACCTCATCTCAATACTTTGGGATAATTCTAGCCCAAGTAACCCAGGTAAGAAAAAAGGATATCGAATTGGATTAAAACAGTCACTTCCTTTCCTGTAGTAATCCTAGCCCATCCCTACTCTGAAGGAGGGAGGAATCATGAACGCTGATATCAAAGAGGCACCTTTTGCTGCTCCTTCCACAAGTCTCTCAGTTTGACCAATTGTTTTTCAGTCATTCAGTCAAGAATGGGCAGGCTTGGAATAAACTTGTGTGCTGTGACAGAGACCTGGGTGGGAACACAGGTGGAGCAGCCCTGTGGCAAGATGTGTGGGGTACCTGCAGTACCATGGAGCTTGGAAGCAAGGGAGCCTAGGATGAGGACTAGAAAAAGGAGCTCCTGACAGCTGGAATATGGCAGTGGTGGGGACTAAAACCTGAAGCTGAAAGGAGACTGAGAAACAGGGATGGAGACAAGGAAGTGTAAGGCTAAAAGGGGGAGAAATTGGGAGGGTAAAAAGGAAAAGCTAGAGTAACTAGGAGTTGAACACTTCAGAGTTGTGTTAAGAGCTGACTCGGTGTCTGGATGGGTTCCTCCCAGAATCTGGAGTAGAAGCCAAAATTTCTGACTTGCAGTATTTTTCTATTTTTCCTATTGAGATCTACTAAAAAAATGGACGCCTTTTCTCCTTGCAGCCTGCACAGGGATGATACACTTCTGCATGGTGAGAGCTGTCTGTGAACCTCTGCTTCAGTCTGTGAAGGAATTTCATTGGAAATTCCTTCCAATGAAACAAAGGGAACTGAATGTAGTAACATGTGAAAGGAAATCAACTTTCCTTCCTTAAAAAGCTAAGAAATTCTTCGATATGCATGTGTTTATGTATATATATATATACACGCACACATAAAGTAGTGTGAAGGGAGCTGGTAATGTCACTGCATTCAGAAAGCAGGAAGTACAAGAATACAACCATTGGAGCTCAACCATTGCTCATCTGCTCCAAGCACTTCCATTTTTATCCAGTCTATTTCTTACACCTCGAGCAGAGGTTCCCCCAAGTCATCTGGTGCACCACAGTTACTTCAGCCTTTTATTCTCAGGAAGTGTTTGGGTAGTGGTAGTCCCTAAGTCGGAGATCCAGTCTCTTCACGGACAACTTCACAATCTAAAGAATCTGGACTGTAATTCCATGGTTGGTATTTTTCACTGCGCTGCTCAAATAGAATTCAACCAACCCCCAGCTTATCTCGCTGCTCTTCCTACTCTCCATCCTTTTATTTTTTCTTTGCTTCTTGGGCTTTTATTTCTTTTTTTTTTTCACACTTTTTCAACAAAAAATGAAAGCATTCTATATTTCTTCATCGCTCTTTTCCTTTCCACCTCTTCTGTTTCTGTGCTTCTTTTCCACAATTAGCTCTTTTTTTTTTCCTTCTTCATTTTATTTCACTCTCCTGTCACAGGGAATGAAGCTTGAGCCTGGATCTTGCATTATCTTCATAATTATTTGAACCTGTATTACGTCTTCAGACCACCGCTATAGTCACAAGAGTTAAAACATCTTTTTTTTTTTTAATTTTATTTTCAATAAAAACTGATCCTAGGCAGTCTTCCAATTATGATATCAGTCTTGTAACGTTTGCCTGAATTTGCTGACATCCTGAAAGAATGATCTCAAGAGGTGTATTCTCCTGGCTGAAAGGGCCAGCAATGAGACATCACAGTCAGTCGTTAGCCTGCCCACAGCTGAATATTTCGGGGGTTGGAATGGTGCACGTGGAGAGAATGGAGCCCCCCAAGAGGCAAGATCTGGAAACAGCTGGAATAAAGATGTGCAGGAAGGATGAGCGGTTAGGAAAAGAAAATCCAAGGAGAAAAAGGAGGAGTTTAAGAGCCCAGAGGCAGAAGCAGCAGTAGCCTAGAGCAGAGATTTTCTTAGTGTGACGGAGGACAGGAAAATAAGAACTGATTAACTTCTAGTTATAACGTAATTTTAATCTATGAAAAAGCCTCCTGGTGGTATCAGTATGAGAGCCAGTGATAACTGGGGAGATTATAGTGAAACACCAAAGCCTGCTTTCTTTTCTCCTCAGCTCTGCTCTATCATCTTCCTTATCCATCCCTATTTGCCCTGCCTAGACCTGTCCAGCTCCTACAGGAGTTAACAGGGGCTTTGCCATCAACTCCAGGAGGAGCACAGTTGTGAATTATCGCAAATTGAGGCCAGCCTTGGCAACAGGCTCACAGAAGGGCCAGTTCCACATCAGGAAGCAGGGAATGTTTCACTGACAGTGTTAATGCACTGTGGAGCAATAAAACTACTGGTTTCTGGCATATTATGGAGCAACGTGACAAAACATTGCAGAATCCACAATATTATCCTACCCACAGTTTTCTACTGACCCTAATTACAGTTCTGTTGCTAAAGCTATGTAATTTGATTTTCAACAGCACACCAAAAAGGCAGGAGCTCAGCAGTTCCCGGAGCGATTGCACAGTTTGCTGGACAAATGTGTTTTGCTTCTGGTCAGGACTTAGGTGACAATTAAGAAATTAGATGTCCAAACATGTCTCCAATTGGTCTACAGAACAAGAACAGTTAGTTAGGCCTGGCATGCCTGTATGCCACCCCAAATGTTTGAAGTTGATGGTAGCTCTTTTTTCTAATGGCAGGTGGTAGATCCAGTGGAGGGGGCACAGTGTTCTCGTACCTTCATTCCAAGTGTAATTTTCGTATCTTCAGAGATAACCAAAGGCCGAAGCACCACTGGTGTGGTGGCACTTGGCCCTCGTGCATATGACAACAAAAATATCTGCTAGAAAAGGAAGATGTCGTTTTACTCACCTTGTGTACTCTTGTTTGGACCTTAAAGCATTTTGCCTTTCTCTTATTTTCATCCATGTGTATTTTTGTTTATTTTGCCTTTGAAGTCCCTAATCTTTTTTTTGTCTAATTGCTGTTGACATACAATTGTCATACACCACAAGCTGACTCTGCCAGATGAGCATTGCTGTGGTAGAATCATGAGCTGCCACCCTCAGCTACCCTGTCCTTCTGAAGAAGGTTTCCACCTGATGCAGCAGGAAGCCTTTGCTTCCACCCCTGCAGAGACATCAGTGCAAACCCAGTCAAAAATCCAGTCAAAAATCCAGCTGAGGTGAATGTAAGCAGACAACCAGGTTTTCCATGAGGAAATTGAGGAGTGACACACTCTTTACACCCTAGGTTGCCTGGGTGGCAATAACCTCCAGCAAAGCAGCAGGTGGGAAGCCAAGGCAGCCACTCCTGTAGCTGCTGCAGCAAAATTCACCAGAGCTCATCTCTCAACATGGAGTAATGTTCTTGGCATTTGTGGGAATCAGGCTTCCTCTGACTAAAGTCAAAAGTAGCAAGGCACATGATTTTAGATTGTTACTGATTTTGTTTCGTTTTCAAAGGCAGCAAGATTAAAATTTGAATTCTAATTATCTGCCTTTTTTTTTTAAGTCACAGCAGCTAACTAATTTCCATCAGATCTTTCCCTAAGATCAGAAGCAAAGCTGCCACTAAAATATATTTTTTCAATTCCAAGCCAGTCGTATAAGTACAGTGACTAAGATGAATCAGTTCCATGGTGCTCTCATTCTGTGTTTAATAATAAAATAAAACCAAAAATTACAAATGAAATCCCAAATCCTGCAGCGTGTTGAAAATTGCAGACTGCTGTCTGAGCTTGCACTCTGACCCCAGCTTATGTTTACCTGCTAATGCACAGTAAGCACATGTGATGTTATAGAGCAAATAAAACACACAATTAAGCCAATACATTCAGGCAGATAAAACTAATGAAAGGTTTAGCTCTTCTCAAAAATAATGTGCTCGGTAGAAGACACTCTCGTGAAGCGTGTGGAATGTCTTAACATAATACATTTCCATGCTTATATTTTCAAAACTGCAAAATACAGACATTTATAGGTACGTGTCTCAAATTTAAAATAATCTTTTTGGAAGGAGCAGTCTTTTTCTGACACACTGAAGGGGAATAATGTTCATTGTTTATGCATTTGCTCAAGGAGTGGAATTTTACATGGCTAAACTTCACTTCATCAGATGTGTATCAGTTTAAATTAGCTCAAAATCCAACTCAACGTTCATTTTTAGATCACAGTCTTCAGAGGAACTGATTTATCAGGGTGCCTAAATCCAGATGCACTACAAATAAGCCAGGAAAAACAAATAAGCCTCTTGGCATAAAACAAATGAGCCGTGGGGGGGAAAGAAATGTGAAAAAAGGAACAGCTTAGGGAAAGTAAGAAAAAACCTGCCAGTGGGAAGAATGCACCGTTTCAGATTCCAGACACTACCCCACTTGGATTTCCTCATGTTCCACCTTCCCTCCAGATCTTCCTTTTTTATTTTCATTCTTTTTCCTTTTTTTACCATTGCCTTCTGGACCGCTTGCCATGCTCGCATCCATCAGCTCTCCAGTTTTGCATTTACATTCCTTTTTAAACCATGTCTCTTTAACAAACCTTATAAACCATGTAGAGTGCCTGAATGGGAACAGTTTGGAAGGACCAAAAAGCTTTGGGCATGGTCTGAGCCACAGTAGCTGCCTGGGTATACTTTGAGCTCCCAACAAATACAAAAACAATCACCCCAAGAATAGGATCTTAAAATGAAAGGTAGTTAATAGCAGACCCTTACCATCCTTCTGTCAGGTATATTGGTTTGCTGATTCTGGAGCTGTGAAGACTTTGTAGAAGAGGAAAATTTGTAAAAGAGGAAAAAGTGGAGGAAAATTGAAATGTTTGTATGATACCAGCCCTGTGAAGAAACAGTGGCCAGGTGTTAGAATAACTACCCTTTAAGAAATTGGGGATTAAAAGTAAAATACTTCTGGCCAGAGACCAGGTCTCAGCTGGTGAGCAGCCCAACAGAGAGAAATCCTCCTTCCTGCACAAACTTTCTGTTAATGGTGGCTAATTAACCTGGTGATTGGTTAAAAATTTAACATGTTTGTCAGGTCTGACTCAGTTCTTATTCATCACTATTTCAGAACACAATAGTGTCTCATTTCCATCCATGTTCATGTAGTCTGGCTTGTGTAGAGAGGTAAATGAACTCGGAGAAGTTAGATCTCTTAGATTATGCAGAAGAAACAGTTCTATCAGGTAGCCCTGAGTATAAGACAGTCAGTGCCACATATATTACCATTATACACTGTTCTTCATTTTGCTCCTTTTGTTTCCTATCAGACTCCCTAGAGGCCTTAGTTTGTATTCATTCACTCTCTCAAACGTCTTCCCAGATGCTCAAATCCCACTTCTGTTATTGCAGTTTCTTTTAAATTTGTCTGGATCCCTTGTGCAGAGTCAGGACTTTACTGTTCCTTAGCTCAGCATTCTCCTGGCTGGACTCCAGCTCAGGTAATTATATCCAGGGCTCTCTCAGACTTTTCTCTCTAGCTGCCTTTGGAGAAGTTATTCTTCCTTTTCTTTTCCAAGCTGCTTTGTAACACTGCAGATCCTGGGAACTGATGGGATGTGTATTTTGGAGAGGCTGTGCATTATGCATTAGGGGTGAACCAACACCTTCCGTAGCGGGACTGAAAGTACTGACACAGCTTCTTTTCTTTTGCATTTCGACGCTATTTTAAGTGGGCAGTTGTCACACCAAGCACAAGCTGAAGGACAAAAATTTGGTCCAGATGAATCTGTTGATGTCATTTGAATGTGGAGACTTCGCCCTCTAATTTCCTGTTCTGAATCTAGCCCAGATTTGTTCAATAGCTGTTCAGTGGCTTATGTCACTTGAGCTGGTTGTCACAAGATGCTCACAAAAATAGATTCCTCACTTATTGGGAGAAATATCAATACAGAGGCTAAAGAGAGAACAAGTACTGCTAGAGGTAATGCTGCTACATCAACCAGGAGGCAAATTACAAAGCAAAAGCAGTAGAAAACTTAATTTTGCAATGCCTCTGTTCAATCTGCTTGTTAATCAGCAGTTCTCTCTTACATTTATCCAGTGCCAAAGACAGTTCAGGGTATCCTTTCCAAAGAAAAGGATTCATATAGAATCAGCAGGAGTCTAAAATATGTAAGAGAGAAAAAGTATTTTCCTTCTTAACTAAGAAGCATGAACCATAAAGTTAGACAAATTTCAGAAAGAAAAAGAGATATATAGTAAAAAACAAGATGAAGAATAGTAACTGATCTATTTACTAGACACTGCTCATTTCCTGCAGGACATGGGCATGAGAACTGGCTGCAAGTACTTGTGCAAGCTCATGTAACTGCTCACTGCAGTGCAGTTCTCCCAAGGCAAAGAAAAGGATCTTCACACATCAAACAAGTAAATTCTGATCAATTCTCACTCCCTCACCTTGGAGGAATTTCAGCTCTTGCTATCAGCAAAAGTTTAAGCTGTTCCCTAGTCTGGGCAGAACTGCTGCACTCAGAAAAATCTTGGGAAGACAAATGATTCAGGAGAGGTCAATCTGTGCTCACAAGAAGCTTCAGAGATGCTTTCCTGATCTAAACTTGAAGGTTTTACTTTCACCATGGGCTGTCTCTCAGGGAAGGATCATCAGAGAGCAGCCTCATCTACTTGGCCTCACTTGGAATGGAGGTTGGACCAAATTACCTCCAGAGGACCCTTCATGCCCGTTCTGCACCCACAGGGAAATCCTTCATACCATGGAAATTCCTACCAAGGAAAAACAATAAAAGAAACTTCTATCTGATGCAAAAGTAATATAGACGATATTCAATATTTTTTTGTTTTCTTTTCCCCCAAAATCTACAAGTTTTAAAAGCTGCCAGGTTCAGCTCAGCTTTCATGTTAAAAAACCCCATTTATACCCAGTGAGGCCATGACTGAACTTGAAGTTTTTTTCTTCTCTCTCTCGGCTCAGGCTCAGTTTAAAGGCACAAAGTTAATTTCTGGTCAATAGAGCAGTGATATGGGATACACATCATAAAGTCACCCCAAGACAGATCACTTGCTGAATTAGGTTCTCCAGAGTAGTCACAACCATCACAGTCTTCACATGATGATGTCCAGCCAGCTGAGATGGTTTCTGCACTTGTCCCAGAAGTGAATAGAGGGGAAGGGAAGGAGCAGGGGTCTGTGGAAGTGTACATCTGGAAGTTTAACTTGACCCTGCTGCAGAGTTAAGTCAGCACAGCCCCTGTGCAGTTTTGATGACAGGACTTGGCCAGTGCAAAAATAGCTGGCACCAGGTTCACCTTCCTCCCCCTCTGCTAAACAGCACTTTCATGCAAAAAGAAATTGACCCCACTGTACTCAGTAACATTTTTATCCTCCCTCCCCTGCAGTTCAGGAGTATGTGAGCGGTCATAAATCCATATTTAAAGTGCTGTTGACTGCTTTAGAACTCGGGCAGTAAAGGAAATAAAGTAAGCACATAAGCATGTAGCCCTTGCACTGTTAAACATGGCATCTACTGCTGGGGATAACTAAAAGCACGGTTGACTAAGGAACTAAATAAAACTGTAAGGCACTACTGTAAGATTTATATCACATGGGTTTTTCTGTAATTTTTGTAAGTGGAAACCAGGATTGGGTGCAGGACATGTCTGCACAAGACAACAGGAACAAATGTATTTCAGGATTCTTACTGCAATCAAAGCACTGGGGACAAGGAAAGAGTGAAAGTATACAAACATACTCGAGCATTGGGATTTTTATGAAGGAGAAATATTCACTCTATAATGGTATCCATGTGGAATGGATGCTATTGGCTTACATTATACCAGATGATTGATGATGGTGCAACGTAAATAGGTAATGAGCAATGTAAGCTGTATTATTTCATGCTTGTTTATTTTCAAGAGGTGATACAAGAATAAAGCAAATTCTACAGCTTCATAAATTTCAGCATCTGTTTCTTTTTTCTGTTTGAAAACTTTAAACATCAAGCAGGTTTGGGGACCTGCAAGCAGGCAAGTAAAAATTGCTTCCTCATATCCAACTCAGGATTTTCTTATTAGTCGTTATGAGTTAAGATGTCTAATGTAAGAATAGCAACAGTTTAATCTTCCACAGAACCCAAATGTTTCAAGTACATTGCTAATATTACCAGGTGAATTTGCATTGAACAGCCATATGCATTTTATCAAAGAGAAGCAAAGGCACTGCTTCTCTTTATGGAAGTTATGGATCAAATTTTCAAGAGCGCTGCCAGTCTTATTTGCTGCAGGGTCTTTACACACAGGGCAAGCTCACCATGGTATAATCCTCACCTTATTTTAGTCATTTAGTAAAAGAGCCTCAGACTGCTCCTACACATTTCTGCGAATGCAGTGACAATCTCCTGCTCCCAAAATTCATTAGGACAGTTACGTATTTGCCTAAAGAAAATGTTGTCAGAGAAACAAAATGAATGCTTGAAATACTGCTTTACCAGAAAGTCCTTTTTGGCTGCATGATTGCAAACATTTGTAGATGAGTGAAACTGTTTTGAGTCAAACTTAAAAAAGAATGTGGAAATAACCATTAGCAAGCCAGAGGTGCCCGTGAAGATCATAGAGGATGTATGGAGTGATATTAAAAAAGTGCTGTGATTCAGCTGGGAAAGATCAAAGAGAGCCAGATAACAGCCAGGGGACATCAGAATACCATGAAAGTTGCTGAGGATGTAGGAAAAGCCTGTGTAGTGCTGTGGGACATAAGGGAAGCTGAATAAGATACGTATATCAAGAAACATCCCAGGGTGATAACAGAAAACCAGAGGACACATCATCATGGCAGAGGTGTTTGAGAAGGCCTCACAGTGGTGCGAGATGCAGGCCTCAGGATGGTGAGGAAAACCAGAGAAGGTTGAGAATTGCTGGGGACACACAAAATAGTCAGCTAACACGAGGGAATGTTACTGAATGCAACCACATCAAGAAGGGCTACAACTCCTGGGTAGAGCTACAAGGATGTTTGAAATAACAGCGTCCATATTTCACAGGGAATAATACAGGATGCTGGACGTCAGGGACCAGTAAAGGTAGATGAAGAAGCAATTAGAAATATGCCAAGGAAAAACACATTATATCATGAAATAGGAAAAAAATTCATTGCTAGAGAGCATAAGGGAGAATCTGGAAAATGCTTTCAGCAAAAAGCTCCCCAGCCTTAGGAACCTTCTTGGAGCAGCTGCTGAGCCTGAAGAAGGCTATAGCATGTTAGGGAATGAGAGAGGAACCGTAAGGTGCCAGAAACAGTGAAGCAGATTGTGAGCTGAATGACAAATGTGTAAGCTGCTGGTTGCTATAAGAGGCCACAGTGTCACGAAATGTTGGAGCCCGCTGTACTGCTTCTGGAGGCAGCCAGGAAGAATGCAAGTTGAAAGAACACTGTATAGGTTGAATAGCATCAAGAAACGTCAGAGAAGACCATGAATACCTTTAAGCCTGTTCAGCAGAGGGATCCAGACTAAGGCAGTGAATTATTTGAGTGGCTAGCTAAGCAGCCACATAGAAACCAAGGCAAGGCTGTGATCTCCCAAGTGCCCAAGATACCAGGAAAAAGCTTGAGAAAGAATGCAGATTGCCAGGGGGACTGAAGAATCCTGCATATAAACTAGGGACAACTGAAAGCTGTGAGATCTGTCAGGAAGCACAGGGTAAGGTCACAGACTGAAACAACTCAGATGTCTGGTTTCACGTTTGACTAATAGAAGAAAGATGCGACCCAAGATAATCCTGCCTGCTTCTCTTTTGCAGAGCAGAACAGAACCCCTTTCAGTACTGTCTTAAAGCAATGAATACTTCCTGCTGAACAACCATACAAGGCCATGTATGGAAAATAGCTATCTATCCTATGTCATTGTATGTGTTTAAACTGGGCCTTGGAAACCACACGAGACCAGGAGAGGAAAATAATCTCTTTGGGACAAGGGAAACTCTTAAAGTACTAAGTTGTGCTTAGGTCTATGTGCTGGTGCAGGGAGCCCTTCTGCCCTCCTCAGCACAGTTACAAACAGGTAAATATCCCCATTCTTTGTCATGAGTTTATAAAATACTGAGAGAGAGAAAAGCAGTGCAGAAAATATGCTTGATTCATGCATTCATCTAATCCAGAGCACTGGTCTTAAATAGAGCAACATGGCCAATGTATTTATAATTCACGGTGCCAACTGGCTCCGGAGCAATGCCTTGCTGGAGCCTGGGCAGAGCAAGGGCCTCAGCCCCCATCTGGCAACCCAGTTTTGCAGAGGAGACATTCTGTTTGAAACCTGCTCCTTGCTGCACATCTTCCCTAGGGAATGCCAGTCAGCGCCAGGACTTCAGCAGCACAGCTCCTCCCTCCTTCTAGCGCAGCTCAGCCCCAGGAGAGCCATTCTGCAGCCTGATTTGGGATGGGGAGGTGCAAGGGGGAAGAAGACAAAAAGTTATTTTTCATGAGATCTGCTGCGGAAGGCTGAAAACAGCCAGGTTTCCAGCCTCTTTCCTTTGTTTGCCTTAGGTCTCTCAGTTTCTATATCAGGCTGTGGTTCAGCTTCCATTAGCGCTTCCTCATCAACATCGCTAACAATGGTTTCCTCACTGAGGGTATCACTAGGATTATACTTATTGCCAGAATCCTCTGGCACAAAATCACTGTCTGAGTCAGAGCACAGAAATAATTAACCCTCATGATACCTCTCTGAAGAATGAACAGAATACCTAATAAGATTTATGGGACATCAAACTGATCCTGCTCCTAAGGAGAAAAGCATCTGCTTGCTGCAGTTGTTGTCGCCACCAAGGAGTGAGGAGGCTCCTGAGTGGACACAGGAGACATCCTCACCTCACCTTAAGGCAACCTGCATTCCCTCAATTGAGTTTGTTACCTTACATGTCCAAACAGCAAACCACTTGTTTACCGCTCTGGCCCTGGATTAGATCATGGTTTCATTGCCTAAAAAAACTGTGAGAGTCAACGGATTCTTAGCTTCTGTGAAACTGGCCAGGCTGGAGGCAAGTAGGGCAAGACTATCTTACATGAAATTACCAGCATTTGATTTGCAAATGGCCTTCAAATACTCCTGATCATATTCTTGTTATGTAAGACAAGATTTATCATTCAACCTACAACTCCAGAACGAAATAAAACAGTTGAAAAATTTTCCCCACATATGGAGAAGAGTCTTGCCCCACAGAAGAGAAGTAAGCACCAAAATATATACAAATTTGGAGGCTTTTGCTGTTTTCAACTCTAGAGACAAGAGATTTCCTTCTCTCCAAAAAGTAATCAGTCACTTCAGTGGCAGACATTTGCAAGCAAAACTAATTAACTTTCTAGGTCCAGAAGGATCCCCTCCCAAAAGCTGGTAATTTGTCTCAATGGGGTAGGAGAAGGATAGTACAGTCCTAGCTGGCTGGGAGGAATCTCTGGAGAAGTACATATGATACAGATTTCTGTCTGCTAAAAACCAGAAGTCTGCTAAGATCTGGAAGCCTCAAAATCCTTTCACTTCTGCTGGGAATTTAGTTCAAAGCAGCTGCATGTAAATGTTGCATAGCAAATGCTACACTGGCAAATCTTTCTCATGATTCTTGTTTTTAAATCAACAAGAATAAGCTATACAGAACAGGAGCTAGCTTTAGGGCAGCCAGTTTTACCCTGTTTTAAACTAAAAGTGAAAACAACCCTAAGGAAAAAAAGAAAAGATTTGAAATATGTATGAGCAACCGCACTGCCCTGCCTCATCTCTTTGTGCTGCATAAAGGGGACATAGATTGGCTGAATCTTTTATACAGAGAGATCTGGCCAGAGATTCATCAGAAAGCATGCAGCTACCATTCCCAGTTCCTGTCCCTCCCAGCCAGGAGTGGGTAAGAGGCAGGGAGACAAAGCAGGAGGATCAGCAGCAGGCTGGGAATCACCGGAAGGCTCGTCATCTTTCTCCAGGCCCTAAAACAGTGAGAGCAGTGAGTATTTCCTCCTCATTTACATCCCTTCCATAAGTGTTTCTGGTATCTGTGCGACCTCTAAACTTCTGCCTCATCTAAATGAAAGGGGAATGTTGTCAGTAATTCCTGAAGGAGGAAGATCACTTCAACCTTTGACTCACTTACTACTCATTTAAAAAAAATGAGATCAGTAAAAGTTGTTAATGGAGAGAGAAAAACACCTTAGCATGAATGCAACGGTTAGGGCACATTTCAAATTTTGTTAGTAGTTACCCCTTCAACATAAAGTCACAGCCATGGCGTGGAATTTATGCAGATATTCTCCCTGCCCCCACTCCTAAACACCACCTGGATGTCCTTCCATATTTTTAATGTAATCCCATTCTAAGGAAAACACTAACCTGAGAGATTTGAGGTTAACATTCCTCTGCAGACCCAAGCCAACCAAAGAGCCAGGTAAATACTTGCAACCTCCATGACAAGGGTCTTAACAGCAGCACTATGTTGGAAGTAAGGAAGCCCTTCCCAGCACTGATCCTGGCTATTATGTATGCTTTATGTGGGCCTGTGAGCCCAGTACTGCACAAGGTCTGGGTCAGACACCTCTTAGAGGAAGCTGCCATACTGCAGACATCCAAGGAATGTAGGTGCTTGCAGTTGTTCCAGGAACTGGAAACACAAATGTCGAGCATCCACTTTGACACTAATTCGACGTTAATTCAGATTTCTACCCTCACCAACGCTTGACCAAGGACAAAGACTCGAACAGGGGAGCTTGAGGAGCTTGCAGGGTCTTTATTCTGCTGTGCATTCTTGGACACAGCTGCTCGGCACAAAGTTCTTCTCCTGTAACTACGGGAAGGGGTATATGGGGAAACAGCTGCTCTGTGGCAGCTCCCCGAGCTGTGCCAGCCAAGCTGCCCAGTGGGCCCGTGTGCTGGAGTCCTCCTCTGCCTGCAGCCCAGGGAATGGGAGAAGCTGCTGATCCAGATCCACTCCCCCTGCTCAGCCCGTCCTACTTCTTGTGGAAATTACCACCTCTTGAGATCTGCCTGCAGAGTAGGCTAGTGTGGACACCCCCTCAGCCACTTTGGTCAACATGGGCCAGACTTAAATGGATCAAGTAGGAGGTTTTTGCTAGCCCAGTTTGATTGAAGTGGATTGAGGCGTACTTACACATGCATTTCTGCAAACACATCATGAGAGGGCATTAATTCCTGCGAAAAGGCAATGCCAAGTAGCTGGGACTACCAGCTCTTGTACTGACACAGCTAAATCAAGAGTCCACTCAAATGAAGCTGTGCGGATTCAGAGATAGGCGTGAATTTTCTTTGCAAACAGTGGAAGTTACTGTTTCCCATCAGCTGCAGGTTGCTGCTCTCACAACAGCACAGGGGGAAGGGGAAGCCTGTTACTCTCACTTGAGCAAGAAGTTGGCAAGGTTCACCTGCTAGGAAAGTTCAAGCCTTAGCATTACAGCAGACTAGGAACTGCTCTGTCTCCCTTTCTGTAGGCTGAACTGAGGAGGAGGCGGCAATTTCCATCTGATCCAGGCTCAGACATGTAGTTTAGAATTAGAAGTCAACTTAAGTTAAAAATTCAGAAAGCCCTTCCAACCCAACTGCAGTTACACAGCTCCAGAGGACTTGGGAAGGTATCACTGTAAGCATCTAATCTCACTTGCCTGTTCTGGTGCTTTGTACTCCTCAATTACGTCAGCCACGGCAGCATGAACCGCACAGGTACACCAGCCTTAAGTCATGCCTATCAAATAAAAAGCTTTGCTGCTTAAAGATTAATGTAATAAATCAATGTGCTTGCAGCGTGTGCCAGCAGATGATCTAAGCCCATCTTAAGCAGGCTCAGAAACTTCACGTAATGGTGATACAAAATCTATGAGCAGTTAATGCTGTGAGTGTCTGTCTGCTACCAGAGTGCTTCAAATGCTGGTTCATGAGCTGGCTACCAGATGTGCTCCTCTTCTCCCTGAAGGCCATCACGAGGACTGCTATTTCATTCTCAAGTCTCAACAGCCAGTGTGGTGACAGCAGAGAGGCTGCCCTCTAACATTTGTCTCCTGCATGACAGCACATTCATTTGAATACCTTGTTATGCTGAAGGAACCACAGTGACCACTTAACAGGAAGGGATGAATCTTTCCAGCTATCAAAACTGAGCAGCTTAACAAGAACACTGTCAGAACAGCATCCAAAAATGAAAGGGCAGCTTCTATTAAGGATAGAACAGGGCCATAGGCAGGGATGACTCTCTGGCCATAGTAATGGCTACTGCCATCCACATACTCCCTACCAAAGAAAGATTTGACCATATTAAATGACATTGTCTTTCCTGATGGTTAAAGCAAACTAGGAAACAATGCTGCCTTGGGCAAGGTCATTGCTCAAATGTCTGGCAGGTGTAGATCATGGTGCACCCTGATCAGGGACGTGTTTGGAGTGTGCTCCTTTCACAGGAGCAGAGGCACTGGGGAAAAAGAATGAGGATAGCAACAGGCATCCAGGTCTCACCCTGCCCTGAAGCTGTGACTCGGCCGCGACAGGCACCAGGACAGGGCCCTGGAATCCTGCTGCCCACATACAGCCTTAACTGTCATGAACTGTCTTTTAACAACAAGGTGTCACCAATATTTAATCATCCTGTTGGGACAGTATGAGCCTGAATCACTCTGTAAGATGCTTGCGTGCAAAAGAATAGAAAATTATCATTGATGTAATTAATTGTGTATGGCTCAACCTGGCGAAACCTTCAGCCAAGCTGTGTAAAACATAAAACCCCTAGAAAGGAGCCGCGCGCTTTGTGCTCCTTCAGGAGCTGTGGAGTGAAACCTGTGGCTCAGTCTGGCGTGTTATAACCCATCCAGGAGCACAAACTGCTTCTCACTGCAGGCTCGGTTCTCATGGGCACTGAGACTCAGAAGCCAGTGAGATGTCAGGACCTCGGATCTCAGTGTACTCAAGATTTATCTGCATCCCTCTGCACATAAATGCCCTTTCAAATGAAAAAATAGCCCCGTGTGATTGACATCTGCATCAATACAAATCCCAGGCTGGTTTAGACCATACACACACAAGAATGGAATGTATAATCACAATGCCTGGGATTCTCCTTAACTTTACTAAGGGCTGGGTTGAAGCTGTTTTGAAAGAAGCAACTATATCTCCTTCAAGAATTAAGCATTGCTGGCAGTAATAATTGCCTTGTAACTAACTCCTCATTAGCACTCTCTCAGGCCTGAATTACTGCACTGACTTTATGTTGCTCCCGGTCCAAGAACAGGATTAGCATCCCGGCACCAAAGTCTGCTCTTAATTATACTGTTACAGATACAAAAAGAAAAAAAAATTCCAATGAAATAAACGGAATGACTCTGGATTTAGAGCAGCATAACTGAGATCAGTTTGTCCCATTGTTTCCCATCTAATCCACAATTTAGCATGATAAAGCAGTGTTCTACACAAAGTTTCTTTTAGCTGAGAAGACCAGTTTGTTTTCCCCACCAGTAGTATGTCATGGTGACAGATAACTATTTTAATGAATTTAATACTCTTATCTGAATTCCTTATCCAGGAAAGAAAAATAGTTTTGCAAAAAAGAATATGGCACCTGCTTTAGATAGAATAAAAGCATTAATGTGAAGAACAGGAAACCAAAAGTCTGACCCTGAGTGATGCTGAGCAGCTGCAACTTCCACGAACTTTGCAGGAGCTGTAAGATCTCCGTGGATAATATTTTAAGATCCAATGCAATGTTTTCTCTACTATTTTATTTCAGTTTGTCATTAAGGCAAAGGAAGACACTAGATAAAACACCTGAAGAAATCACCGTGTGCAATCCAGATGTCTGAACACAACTTTACGAAGCAGAACTTGCAGTGGCAATGCATGTAGAAGCTTGATCAAAGAGAGATCATTAATCATGTACATACAGGTTGGATGAGGCGAAAAGGCCTGAGGAAAAACCACATGAAAAGCCTTCATCACACAAGTACTTACACTATTGCTTCATAGCTTTTTACCGCCTTAAATCCAAGCAAAAAAAGACGTTATCTAAGGTGGTCTAGGGAATACAGCAAGGATATACAAAGACAGACTGAGGAAAGAGTAAATGAGGTTTTATAGCATTCCAGATTCCACTTGCAAGTGATGGATGGCCATTAAGACCATTGGAATGATTTCTTGCATGGCAGAAAGCAGGAACTCAAGAAAAGAAAGCAAGATAAGTAAGTATGTTTTAGCAGAATTCTTACTAACTACTAAATTATTATTGGCTGAATACCAAACACTCCACACAGTGATAAACAACTGTTCATTTTATTTCACTAAACAAAAAGCCCATTGAAGGATTTCTACTATTACTGCACTCACTGGAACTCGCTTGAAAAATACAGTTTTGGACATACATCAAATACAACTTACAGCTGAATAGCTGCACTGGTCTGACTTTCCAAACATGTCAAGAAAATGTTCTGTTCTCCAGGCAAAAGGAGAACAACACAGCGAAGCAGTGTACTAACTACAGTTATCAGACATTCCCTGGAGCTCAGAAATAGCTTCTCTTCTTAACTGTGGAGATTTCAGCAACTGGCCGTGCTTTCAGGGGAACCTGGGGTGGGGGTGGTTTCACATACAGCCCCTCATTTTTGGTGGCAGTCCAGCAAAAACGGTAGGAATTCCCATATTCTGTCTTGCCACCAAAAAAGGTACATTTGCAACAGCTGTGTCAGCACAACAGTACATAAGGCCACACAGTACACTAGAAAACCAAAGCCATCTCAGTAAAAAAACGTGTTACTAAAAACGGGGCTGCTTTTAATCCCAGCATTGGTTCGATCCCCAGTGCGCAGTTACAAACAGCTGTGGCAGCACAGCGTGCGGCCATAGGTGGTGGTGGCAGTGGCAGGGATGACAAAATCCTTAAGATCTGCAGCCAGGAACAGGCTATGCAGAGCTGTGTATCAGGCTGTATAGAACTGTCATGGTGACACATCCCATTTCCCTCAGAGGCAAGGCCAGTTACGAAATCCCTCTCTCTGTTCTTTGCCCTGGCTGCTGCAGTTTGTCACCTCCAAAGTTGTGGCATATAGAACAGTTTTAGAAGCTGCATCCTAAAATGGATCACGGAAATCATCTAGGTTATGGGGGAAAAAAACCACCACAATGGGTTTGTTTTCTAATCTTGCTCTGCATTAGCTGAACTGCAGGGCTATTGACTGGGCATTGGCAAGCTCCTAAACCACTTCTGTGTCAAAGAACACATAAAAGATCCAGAACATTTGAGTCAAAACTAAAATCCTCTGTAAAGCAACCCTAAAGTGCTTATGCCTGGACAGCTCAAAACGGGCTGTTTCAGAAGGTGTACCCAATGTGCCACTTGAAAACCTGAATCTGAGTTTGGTGAACAATGGTTCTGTAAAATGTTATGTGTGTTAAAGGGTTTGCGCTCCCCACACCTTTCCTTTTCATGTGTTTACATCCCCTACATGTCTGTACAACGCTACCAAATGCAATTCCTACTCCGCTGTTATAAACAGCTACCCAAACCCAAGGAGAGTAGAGAAGCACTCTGTCCAGGTTATGTTCTGTGTTTAGGATGGTTGCTTTAGGCTCTGTTCATATATCTATCACCTGAAAATTTGTTGACTCGCCGTGTCTCTGAAAGACAACTCTTACAGTTCTGAAGCTGGGTTCTCTGACACATCAGCACCTAAACCCTGTGAGCAGTTCTGGAAAGAAAGAAAAAAATCCTTAAATCTTTCCACCCTCCATTGCCCCCACTCATTGGTGCAAAGCCCTTTAACAGAATTGTTTAGACCACATAACACCCACAACTCTCAATTTATGAAGTTTGTCAGTCTAATCACTGCAGACTTTTTCAGAGTAGATCCCCACAGTAACAATTATTTTCTGCTTTACTGACTCAGGGAATTTCATTCTAGCTTTTCTCCCCTTACCTCCCATCCACCCTTTTATTTCTATTCTACATTTCTTCATTCTCTCTTGCACGTATTGGGCCTTTTGTGGCCAAAAAAAGCCTGCAGCTATAGTATTTCCCCATGTTGCTAGTGGAGACTGCAACAGCCTGCATAATTTGTCCCCTCTAATGCAGATCTGCCCTAAACCTTTCAGTTTATTTGTTTGGCCAAGCTTCCAGTTGTTCAGTAAAACTTGGAGCTGTGAATCACTATCAGAAGCTTTTGGGTTTTCCGTGAATCCCTGTGAAATAGAGAATAGAGACTGCAAGTTTTACGTGCTTATTGTCACTGCAGCGGTTGCACAAGCCTTGTGACATGAGCAGAGCTTAGCTCTGTGTCTGGCTACAAGCTTTGCTCTATAAAGGCACAAAAATAATTGCAGGAAATGGGATTTCAAAACATAATGGGAGAAATCTTGGATTTTCTTTCTCCTCCCTCATTTCATTTTTGAAGGGAATTTTTAAGTCAGCTTTATGTAAAAGCTTTACACACACACGACTGAAAAGCAGAGTTCCCCAGCATATTTCATAATTTTATTCTATGCCATTCAGCCTCTTCCCCAAAGAGCAGCTTTACTTTAGGTGTGCCCCAGCCCCTCTCAGCAAGGTGGACCAGGGAAGCCAGTGAGGGGCTCCCACACGCCCTTTTTGTCCCACACGAAGCCAACCTCCAGCTTAACGCAGGCCCCTCCAGCCTGGGAACAGCTGGGAATTGCTCCAGCTGGGAGGGCCGGCCGAGCGAACAGAACACCTCAGGTGCACGGCCCGGGGCCTGCCCTCACCTCCCGCCGGACCCCCAGGCTCCCCGCCGCCCCCCGTGGCCTCAGGGCGGGAGGCTGTGGCGGAGACAGCCCGTACCTGGCCTGGCAGAGCCCCGCAGGTGCCAGCCCCGGGAGGGCGGGCGCTCCGCCGGCAGCGGGGCTCGAACCGGAGACCCCCGGGCACCCAGCCCGGGCCGCCACGGGGCGCGTCTCCC
>VZTI01004032.1:104945-128725 GCA_013397865.1 Struthidea cinerea | reverse complement strand
GAGTCCAATCTATGACCGAACATAGCCATGTTAAGTAGACCATAGGTAGCACTAAGTGCCACGTGTAGTTATTTTTTGAACACTTTCAGGGATGGTGACTCCACCACCTCTCTGGACAGCCCTTTCCAATGTCTAATCACCCTTTCTGTGAAGAAATTCCTCCTAAAGTCCGACCTAAATCTCTCCTGGCACATCTTAAGACTGTGCAGGTTGCATGGGAGAAGAGGCCGACCCCCACCTGGCTACTCCCTCCTTTCAGGGAGTTGCAGAGAGCGATAAGGTCACTCCTGAGCCTCCTCTTCTGCCGGCTGAACACCCCCAGCTCCCTCAGCTGCTCCTCATGCTCCAGCCCCTTCCCCAGCTCCATTGCCCTTCTCTGGACTCTCTCCACCACTTCCATGTCCTTCTTGAAGTGAGGGAGTGAGGGGCCCGGAACGGGACACAGCACTCGAGGTGTGGCCTCACCAGTGCCGAGTACCGGGGATAAAGCAGCCCCGAGGAAGAGGGTTACTCGTTGGTGTTGCACCTGACCATCCTTTTCTGTGAAACAGGAGGAAGCTCTCATTTATAACCCCAACAACATCCCTACAGATCAGTGTTTCAGGTGGTGTTATTGGCAGCTGGGATGAACCTCAAGAACCGAACTTCAAAGACATTGAACCCATTCACAGTGTACCTGTGTGTTAAAAACCAAGGTTAAGAGTTCTGCTGAAGTATCAAGAATTGGTTTGTTTTATGAGTTTATAGCATTTAAGACTGTGTCATTTGAATTTGTCCTTTCATTAGCTCTTACGTTGCATTGTTGCGTGCAGTGACGTTTCAGACTGGAAGATGTTTGCATCCTAAAGAATAATTCCTCAAGGACTTAACTTCTCAGTTTATGACTATTTCTTGTTTCTGGTGACTTTTTTGGGAGTGTGGTTTATGCAAATATTAAAAGTAACCTCAGACTTCAGAAAAAGCATTATAGTTCATCTAAAAAGCAGCACAGAAATGTGATGTGAAACTCACACCTGAGAAAACTTCAGTAAAAAAGGCCTAGTTTTCTTCACCAAAAATAGGGGAACTGGCGAAACCTTTGGAAGATTAAGTTAATATCTGATTATTTAAAGCAGATTAACGTCTGCCTTTTAATTAGCACAGAGACTCCATATGCGATTGCTGCTGATTATAAAATTGCCCAGTTTTGCCTTCTTAGGCTCTGTGACATTCAGTTAAGTGAAAGAGGAGGGATGTCACTGCAGCCAGGAGTTGCTCTTCCACTTTCCTTAAGGGGCTTCCAAAGGCAGTAAACTTGTCTGGTTACAGAGGGGTTTATGTAGGCCCCATTGTTGTAACACAAATACCATGCTGTTAATTTGGCAGAGAATTAGCCTCAGGAGCTTTTGTATTTGGGCTTGCTGGGAAACTGAAGGAAGAACAAGAACTGTGGGAGATGGGTGTGTGTCCTCCAGCCAGGTAGTGAGTGGTCTTGCCTTTTGCAAGAGCAGGTTATTGATGCATTGAGTCTGTACCTGCTGCCTGTGGCAGCCTCTCTTGTGCTTTTGGGGCTGCTCAGCAAGGAGATGCGCTGCTGTTACACTGCTGCTGTGGTCAGAAGGTGGCAGTTTGTTAAAAAGGGTCAATCTGTGATGAGATCCATTCTGGAGCAGGAATTTTAAAATGTGCTTGTAATGAAGGTGGTTGTTGACCATTAGCACAAATCACTGTACAATAAAAACCGGTTTACAGTGTGAGTTCAGAATGTTCTCAAAGGCCACCTTGCTTTGTTTCTAGTTACTGATGTTAGCTGAGGCTGCAAACAGATGCAGACCCTCTGTGAATGATTCTGTGCTCGGGAGGAGCCATTTAATGCTCAGTCACTGAGGATGTGGATTTTTATCAGTGTGGCTTCAAGAACTTCGGTGATTTGAGGGTCCAGAGCAACTGGATAGGTTAGAGCTCAGGGCAGGTCACTGCAGGAGTAACTGTGATAACAGTTCAGGTACCGTAGAAGAAAATGGTGCTGTTGAGCTTACTCCATTTAGTTGATCCCTTTCAAGTCTTCATGTAGAGCTACTTTTTTTTTTTTGAAGTGTTTCAAGCCTACAAACACAGGCTTCCAGTTGGTTTTTCTGGAGTGTGATACACAGCGAGGGGGTGTCTCGTCTCGACATGACTCTCATAGTTTATCCTGCCTGTCACCAAGGTCTCTGCAATGCTGTATTTGCAGTGTTTTTGAACATCCCCAGCATTAACCTTGCTGTTGCTGCTATAAAATCAGTTTAAAGTGTTAGGCAGGGCAATGTGGTGGGCCAACTTCCATACCACCTTGGCTATGGGATTACAACTTCCACACTTCCAGAGCTGAGGAGCACCACAGAGGTGCTGCAAACATGGAGCAGTACATAATTATAATTAAGGGTAGTCTGAATGTGGGCAGGTTTCCTTCAATATATTCTGAGAATTGTTAGCTGTAAGTGCTAATTCTTAAAGTGTTTGTCATTTCAGGTGCGTGTCGTTCTCAAATACCGACATTGTGATGGGAACCTCTGTATCAAAGTAACAGATGACGTGGCTGTAAGTACAGAAGCCGTTCCTCTTTCAGAGCTTGTTGTACCTCTCACAGACTTGTGTTTTGCTGTCAGTTAGCTTGGGAGCTCTTGGACAGTGCCTTGAGAGTGCCTGACAGTTTTCTAAAAACTTGTGCTCAGCCTTCCCTCATTGCTGTGTCTGTGATTTACAGTGACCTGTTCAGGAGCATTTTCAAACCGGTGTTCACTACTGTGAGTTTGATCCTTTTTATTTGCTCAGCGTGATGAAAACTTCTAGCCATAGGTTAAGTTCCTTCTTTGTGATTATGAGACTGAGTGACAGTGATGTTATAGCCAAGGAGTTGTTTTTCTGCAGTCCAGGGTGAGCCACAGTCTTCTGCCCTGCTCTTGTCTTCAGACTTGGAAAAGAGTCAAATTTCTTCTTTCCAAGAAAAGTAGTCTGGCATTGGAATTTCAAGTGCCTGGAAGGGATGTGAAACTCCAGTAAAGGCACTTCTTGATAGGGTAATAGGGCTTAACATGGGTGAGATGTTGAGTGTGGGGCACTGATAACAGGGGCAATTTAAGGGTAATTTTGTTGAAATCTCCCACAGGGGAAGTTGGAGTCAGGTGATTCACAAATGTGAACTCTTCTGGGGTATGGGCTGCCTTACCTGCTTTCAGTCACAGGAAGGTGTTACACCAGGTGGGGGAAAATGGGGATTGGTTTCGGGTTTTTGGGTGGGTTGTTCTGTTGTTTCAGTTTTTTGTTTGTTTGTTTGGGTGTTTTTTTATCTTAGTCAGATGCTGTGCCCCTTATTTAGGGCTGCCTTAGAAAAACAGGTTTTGCTTGGGGTAGGGGATCCCCTTCCGTGGGAAATACTGAATTTTATGTCCCTGGCAGTGTAACATAAAGTACTGTGAAAGGCAAAATAAACTTGCTTTCAGAATATAGAGAATAGGAAAGTAACTTCAGGTTTAAAATCTCATTCTATGTTTAGGCAACTCAAAGAGGAATGTCTTTAAAGACCGTTTTAAAACCTAAGTTTTAACAGTTTTTTTGAGCTAGAAGAAACGAGAATAAATTATGAGCTTCCCTGTTTTCAAAATGGGAGGCATGAGCATTAAGGAGAAGCTGAAAAGTAAACACAGATATGGGTGTGCTTTGAAACAGGGTAGATGTGTTGGTGCTGCCTCCTGGTAACAGATGAACATTTCAGTGCACTCCTTGTTTTGTGTGTTCCAAGCACAAATGCATAGCAGCTATAAACAAGATAAAGCCAGCTGAAGTGAAATCTGATATTAGGAACTTTGTCTTGCAGTGTTTGCTGTACAGAACAGACCAGGCACAAGACGTGAAGAAGATTGAGAAATTCCACAGTCAGCTCATGCGACTCATGGTGGCGAAGGAATCCCGCAGTGCTGCCATGGAAACCGACTGAAGTGCTGCGAATATAATGAGTGCTCTGGTCATATTTCACTGGAAGAAAATCTCTTGGATTCGAATGAAAAACTGGGGCAGGAGATGCTTTTATGTACTGAAGTGGACTGATGACAAGTCAAGCATTTTCACCCCTCAGACTCCACTTTGGAAATCTAGGAAAATAAGTGCTTTCAATTGAAAGCTTATATTTATTTTTGGGTATCAAGCAACTATTCTTACACATTAGGTATGCTAAGAAGACAAGTAATTATTTTAAATCTACAGTATGTTAGTATGAATTTGATAGGCCACAAGCATACTTCTGGAAAGTTACTGTAAAATTTCATATAGATTTCATTGTGTTCATACCTTATGCTGGTGTATTCTTAAAATGAGAGGGTTTATTAACCTAATACTGTAGCATGGTGACTGGGTCTAATAAATATTTACATACATTATATAAATCTGTTGGGTTTAGAATAACAGATGTTTTCTGGAAATGTTGAAATTGCCAATTTGTATTACCACTGTCACTGGCAACATTCTAGCTTTGGTATTGCTCTTGGTCATAAGCCGTGCAACATTATCCATGATGCAGTTTGTAGAACTCTTACATTGTCTAAGTAATTAAATTGTATTTTAAAAGTTAAAATGGAGCTTCACTTGGGTATTGCTAGAGATCTGTGAGAAACTGGGAGAGTTTTTTTCTGCCTGTGCAAATACTGTTACTAAAAAATAGTCAGTGGCTTTTTTACATATTTGAACTGTTTTGTACTAGCAGGGGTTCCTTTTCCCATCCTTGCTTCGGGCATAGTTGGAGTATATCAGCAAGACAGATTCTGGAAGCTCTTGCCTATTATATTAATAGAAAATATCCAACCAAACACTATCGAGATTCCTTATTCTAGCAGCTTGTTAACTACATTTTCAAAAATTACGTGTGGCAGGTGGATGTCGGCCAAATGAATAAATGGATGAAAACAGCTTAATAAATACTTAAATACCACTGTCAGAAATAGACCAGTGCTCCTGGAGCTTAGGCTTGTTTCTCACAGTAACTGCTGGTAGGCTGATAAAAGCCTTAATTGTCTCTTGCAAAAAAACTTTTTGTTTGAAAACCCAGTAGCTAAAATTGACACTTGCTTTGACTGGGTCTTGCATACTTAAAAACAGATGAACATGTTCATGTAATTAGGCTGTTGGTATAACTAGGGGCTTTCAGAACTGATTTTTTGGGTTAAACCAAGCCGTGCAAGTAAAGCAGACCCGTACTTGTAGTGATATTTATATATTACAAAACATCTACTTAAGTAGCTACCTGCTGGCACTTACATAAAAATAATGGAGCTACTGGGAAGCAGTGGACTTTCCACATTTGCCAAAAGCTTGGAAATAAACCACCAGGCTTAAATATTGCATTAGAGTACCCTTTCAGCTGAACATAGAATGTTGCACGTTGTTGGAAAATACTGCAGTGCTAAATTCGCAGTGACTGCTCAAAATTCTAGTCTGCAGGAATGACTGGTATGTGTGTAACATTTTTGTATTGGCTTTTGAAATATAAATAAAGCCAGAGAGAAGGCTGGACTCGTTAATTGTTAAACTTTCATGAGATACTGTAATACTGAGATTTTTCTTTGGTGCTCCAAATAACTTTGCTAATATTTGCAATATAGTAGTAGAGAGACTGGGTGTACCAAGTGGCCAAAAGGCTCCGGCTTTATACTCCAGTAGGTTTTAGAGGAGGGGCAATTACAGTACTGTATATTAGAGCAGCAGCTGTCAAGCAAAACAGGCAGGGAAATACATTTTTAGTTTTCAAAATTCAGAAATTATTTCCCTAAAACCATGGGGAAATCCTATTGCTGCTTTTTTAAGTATATGTATTGTTAAGCTTGTTCTCCATATAATCAGAAAAAAACTAGGGTGGTTCTGTGCAGGCAGAATGCAGAAGAAGATATTACAAAGCTGCTGCTTAAAAAAAAAAACAAACGTTTTGGAAACTTCTTTAGAAAAACATAGGTGCTTCATAACTTGTCCTGGAATTTTCAGCCATTTCCATACTGTGTTCTTGGGGCAGTAGAGAAGCTCTGAATTCCGAGCTCTGTTTCTTTCATGCCTCTACCCTTGCTGAGAGTGCTTATATATACACTGATCACTTCCCTAATAAACATTCGCTGAGTTAGTCCATCATGTTGCCAGCTACTTGAATGTGTTTTTTGGTTTGTGATTAAAAAATCGGTTTATTGTGGCTGCTGCAGCAAAGGGGTGCTTGCTGTACATGAATCTCTGCATTGGGCAGCCCACCTTGCCAGAGGCTCCTGCTCTCCAGCTAGGAGCTGGTGCCAGGAATTGCAGGCTGCAAACAGGCAGGGCAGGAGCACATGGGCAGCCTGTGTGGTGACAGATGACCTTTGCAGAAGTAGAATGATTAAAAAAAATAGGATGCTTTCCCCTGCTACAGCTAATTTTGTTGCTGCCGGGTAGCTACCTTCAGTAATTGTTCTGTTTTGTGAGATTAGTTTAATAAATAGATACAGGCCTTGTTATTGTTCCAAGAAATTGGGTTAGTTTACCCATGGAATTTATTGTTTTTCTGGTGGTCTCACCTCCTGGATTCCCTGAGTGTCTTGATTTCAATTCTTTCTTTGTGCAAAGCATTTAGGCTGACTTTGTGTCTGAGCTCTCTCTCATGTGCAGCTTCACCACTTCTGTTTCCAATTTTGGGGGTTTGAACCCTCAGCTGCTCCATATGTAATCCATTGCGGAAGTGGATTCTGGAGTGCAGGAAGATTTTAAAATTATCTGTAGAAGTGAGAAGTTTGGTCACTGGTCTTTGTTTTAGGGAACCTTATGAAAGAGGCCTTCCCATTAAAGTCCTGACCTAACTTCTGGGAGTGACAGGTTTAATCTGGAAAACTAGATGCTTTGGTGCTGGAGTCTTGTCAAAATGGGAAATGGAACTGAAGCCAAGCAGGTGCTTTTCAAAGTGTTTTAACTTGTCAAAGTAATTATGTTTCATCTCAATAAGTTTTTTTCCTGCAGTATAAAAGTGGGTAATAGTCAACATTTTGCTGTAACAAATGTGAAGAAACCCTTCTTTCTGCCAGATGTGGTCAGTAGGACTGGGATGATCACTTTTTACTGTAGGCTGATCTTAAAGGATTAAGTCGTGTTAGGTGTTCTTAGGTGTTCATCCTGCTATAGGCAGGTTGAATCCCCTCACTTTGATCACCCGGAAGAAGGATGGGAGCACAGTTACTTTGCCCACCTGTGTTTTTTCACTTCTGGCTTGGGGGAGGGCAAACCTCGCACAGGAATTACGCTGTAACCACCTTTTAAATGAAGTTTGGATCTGAAGTGGAAGCACGTAGAAAATAGGTGGGGTTTTTTTCTGTAAGCTTACCTAGGCTGCTGATTATGCACAAGAACAGATCCTTCAAGATTCTGTGAGCATTAGTGGGTGTCCTTGGGGAGTAGGAGCTTAGCTGAAAACTGGTATTCTTTGTACAGTGCTGTGTGCTGGGGGACATCCCAACTGACTGAAACAAAACTGTTTTGATCAAACAAATCTGTTAGATAACTGTCTTAAAAGATCTTCACTTTTTTTTAGAGGAAACTAGTCTGTGAAGAACTAAATCTCATTCCTTGCTTACGTTAATAGTGATTTGCTTTTCAAGACATGGGGGTGTCTATTCTGAAATGCCGATACTACTTTAAAGGTAGATGCTGTGTGACTCAGCACAACTTTTGTTTATAAAGATATTTATAAAGGTATTATCTGCTAAAAGAGCTTTGAGAGTTCAAGGTTTGGTATTTAAATACAAGCAACAGTTGAGTTTTCTTTGTTGCTGGGGATGACATAAAAACATGCCTTTCATCTCTTACTACTTTCACATGAGTAGATCTTTAGTCTAAGTAGACTCTTCAGACTGGCTTTCAGATAAACCTCCCCACCCTGATGCTGGGCTGAAGTGTTTGAGTCACTACAGACTGGAGACAGATGTGGGCTTTTTAGTCTGTAGAAATGTTATTTTTGAGATGAGAATGACGCCACAGTATTTTAGCAGCAGATTAGTTATTCAGCAGAATCCAAAGCATGGTCGTTTGTTAACCCCTGCTTATTATGCAAGCCTGTGTGTGTGCCCTGTAACTGCTCCACCAGAATAAATGCTCCTGGGAGAATGTGGGCTTGAGCTGGACCATGTAAAACTGGAGTCTGTGGGAACTGAGCAAACAAAAACATGGTCATGGTGTGATAGCAGAGTTAACTGCCTTCATGCAAGTCCAGGCCCATGTTGTTGAACATAATCTTTGTTTCTGGTGAAGGTAAGTCCTTAGGTTCTTATACTGTGCCAAAGTTAGTTGTCGGGGTGTGGTCTTGCAGCCCTGTGATGGGAATGCAATTACTTTCTGCCATTCTAAAAGCATCTTGAGTTCTGAGTGCCATCTCTGAGTGCCCTTATGTGAAAATGCTTGGTCTCCTAGCAGGAGCCAGTGTGCTCGACCCATTATGACTCCTCAAACAGACAGTTCCTGGGTGTTGTGAGTATTTGGATTATAAAACTAAAAGTATAGAGTTTCTCTTAAACTGTAATGCTGGTTTTTATGAAAGTGTTTTCCATTTAAATGAAGACCAGCTCTGAGGATACTTTGCTTTGTTTACCAAGTTTTGATGTTGTGCTCACATTCTTTTGCCACCTTTTTGGTGACAATTCGTAGTAACTTTTTTAGAACTTAAAACATCAGGCATGCCAAGAGGTCTGGGATAGATTGATTTTTTTTTAATTTCCTTTGAAGTTGTGCGTGCATGTTGGGTTCTTTTTTTGTCTAGAAGAAGTGGTATCCGTTCATGAAAGGACTGGTCTGCATTGTCCTGCTTCTTCTGAGAACCTTCCTGAGTTACAGGCGTGTGTTTACAGCAAGATTCCAAAGGCTGGTTCCTTGGAGAGCGGGTTGAGTTTTCTGGACACCTCCTGAATGGCTGTGCTGGCTGGGAGTGAGCAAATGAGAGTTCGGGTGGCTGAAATATGCATTTTCGCTGGGTTGCTCATGCATGTAAATACAGCCACCTCTACTGCAGCTCTGCTATCATTGTGTGGCTGGGAGATGAAAGGCTCGCCTCGGGGCGCTGACAAATGAGGTCTGGCAAACTGTGTGTGGCTCGAAATGTTACTTCCCAAAGGCATCTGCTCCGGTAAGGAGTCAGCAAGGCAGGGGGATGAACTAATGCCTCAGACACGTCCGTGTGAAATTCGGTGTCTCACTTTAAATTGCCTTAAAAGATAGCTTTTAAATTTGGGGGCAGGAGGGAAGCTGACCTTTCAGTGACTGACAGTTCGGGGGTGGTTGTTTTTTTTAAACCACATTTTCTGCGGCAGTGCTCCCATATAGCTGAGGTCAGGGACCAAAGGAATAAACAAATTTCATCAGGGATTGTTGGTTTGTGCCCAGAGGCGAACCTTCTGTGCTTGGTCACACAGCAGAGTCGGGTGACACATGAGTCAAACCGTGCAAATAACCAGCCCTGGTTTTAGCAGAGCAAACAGCTGCTCTGCAAATAGCTCCTTACCCACCACAGATGTTGATCATCCCATGAATGTTCCGACTGGGATTCCACAGCAGCTTTGGTCCATAGAACAGCTGGCTGCTGGTCCCTCTTGCCTCTAGCACCGATTCCAGTGTCTCTGAGCCTCAGCTGAGCTGTTCCCATCCACCAGTGCATCAGAAAACTCCTTGATGTTCTGGAGAGCTGCTGGTGTGGTATTCCACCTGGTTAGTGTGCTGAGATGGCCTCACAGAAGGTCAGCTGAGTGCTACAGGGAGTGAAACGGAAGGATTGAGAGCTCCCAAGACGGGTGAGGAGAACGATGGGAGTGAAAGAACCAGTTAGATTGGCTTAGGTTGCCGTGGAACCAGAGCCTAAAAAACTCTCATCTTGGAATTTCCCTGATTTGCATATAAAAACCTCCTGTCTGTCCCACTAAACACCTTGTAATGTGCATGCTATACAAAATTTGCCTAAAAACCAGGTATGTCTGAATTTGTTTCTGTATTGTTCTAGTTCATATGGATTTTACAGAAAGTGTGGAACCAAAAATTGTAGATATTCTTCCTAGAAGCCTGTAACACTCTGGTAGCCTCTCAAACAGAGTAGCCAGACCTGAACAAATGGTATAAGGTGTAAATTATATCATGGATTTATAAAACTGTGTTGTAATTCCTAACATTCTTAAAGTGTTGATGTTGGGGTAGGGGTTTAAGAAGGGATCAGCATTTAAACCTTACTCCAGCAGTAATGGTTCAGTGAGCTGTAGCTGCTCCAAACCAATAAATTCTTAAGATGCCTCCGGAATGCATCCAGCTGACCAACCCTCGAAACACAAATACTGAAGCACCTCCTGGATATGATTTTGCTGGTGGTGAGAATGGACTATTTTGATTTCACAGAGTGTTTTCTTCCCTCCTTCTTTTGATGCCTGTATTAAGCTTCCTTCTTTTCTGACTCTTCAGTCCCTTCTTTTTCATTTGTTTCCAATTTATTTTTTCTCTTTAGATCCTTCATGCTCCCCCTGTTTTCCTCTCTACAGCTGATCATGGTGATGTTATAATTGGCTTAGGGGAAGAGGACTGTTATACAGTTGCAGCTTTACCTTCTACTTGTGGGTGTTAATAAAGGATTTTGTTCTCCAAGTTGAGTTTCAGTAGAGGGACATTCTGCACTGTCACACTTGGGAAGAGCATTAATAGTAAACTGCATGGCCACCTTCCTCAGCCAATAATAGTATAAGAAAATGGTTTTACTGGATATAGACAAATAACACTTGGACTTTAGCAAATGAAAAGATCCCTCAGCTCATAATCTGTGTTGGAGTATCTACCTAGACTGTAGCAATTAATTTCCTTTCCTATAGTGCAAATTGCATCCATCTTGGCGTTATTTTATTTCACTGAAGACTATTATTGATGTCAGCCAGTCTACAACTTGTAAAAGATTAGATATCAGCAAGTCTCCATAATAATATTTCATCAATATCTGTCTTACAATATAAAGAGTGATTTTTAAAGACAATCATTTATCTGTTGTTATCTGGTTTTCTGTGCTTATATGAATCTCTGTTTGAACTCTCTGCAGTTCCCCTCATACCAGCAGTCCCATAAGTTTCTATCACGGCCAAATCCTCCCCCTAATTTCTGTAACAAACTCCAGCTGCTTTGAAGGTGGATATTGCGTGTATTGTTCCTCTACCTCAGCCCGATGCTAAAGCAAAAATAACTTCGAGGAACGCCAGACCATGGAGTTGCTAATGTTTTCCATTTGTCTTATTTAGAATCACAAAATATCTCAAGCTGGGAGGAACCCTTAAGGATCATCAATTCCCACTCCCTGCTCCTCACAGGACTACCTAAAGCTAAACTATATGATCAAGAGCATTGTCCAGATGCTCCTTGAACTCTGACAGGCTGGATGCCATGAGCACTTCCCTAGGGAGCCTGGTCCAGTGACTGACCACTCTGTGAAAAACCTTTTCCTAATGTCTGATCTGAATTGCCTCTGACGCAGCTTCATTCCATTTTCTTATGTCCTGCTGCTGATCACCAGAGAGAGGAGATCAGCACCTCCTCTGTGAGGAAACTGCTGGGCTGTGATGAGTTCACCCCTCAGACTTCTCCAAGCTGAACAAACCAAGTGACCTCAGCTGCTCCTACTGAGTCTTCCCCCTGAGGCCTTTCATCAGGTTGGTCACCCTCCTCTGAACACACTTTTATAGTTTTATGTCCTTCTTAAGTTGTGGTGCCCAAAACTGCAAACAGGACTCGAGGTGGGGCTGCACCAGTGAGTGACTGGTGTGTAACTGGAGTGAGTGAGTGACTGTGTGGTACTTGGCTGCCAGCTGGGGTTAAACTGTGACAAGTACCTGGGTGGTAGCTGTAGTAAAGGGTTATGACCTTGGCATGCAGCACAGCTGCATTTTTAGTTTTCATCCTATGGAAGTTATGTTTACCATGAAATTCAACACAGTCTTATTCGTGTGTAAGTGAAATCCCGGTAGTCCTACAGAAGAAAGATGGTCTGCTACTAATGCTTTTGGTGTCTCAAGAAAAATAGTACAGAGCAGTTTGTGAAGATAGATGCCCCAAAAGGGGTAGAAATCAGCATATTTGGTGTGGAAAACAACAAAAAAGGACAAAACTTGCTTACAGAACAGTTTATGGACATGTTACTTTAAAGACGACTGGTTTTTAATTTAGGTACTATTGCTGCTCATAACAAAAGAGCCTGAGAGCTGCACCAAAGGCTCTGGGCAAAGGACTGCTTGGGCAGACTGTGATGATTGGGCAAAAGAGGTTGAAAGATGTGAAAGGAATCGTGATCTGTGATCACAAGTCTGTCTGTTGAGACCCCAACAATCCAAACGGGAGCCGAGATGGAGTGGAGGTGATGAAAAAAGAAGATTGGATCTTAGGAGTGAAACGATAAGTGAAAACTGAGATTGAATGGAAAAACCTCAGAGATGATGAAGAATTTAATATTTGCTTGTTATGCTTTTCCTGGTGGGATGAATTGCTACAGCTTGACCTTCTGGGGCTTGTTTAGATCTCTCTGCCCAAGTTTGGAAGACAGGCCTTGGAGACCACAGGTTCAGGGAAAAAGCAGCCCTGTCAGGCGCATTTTCGGCGCGTTCCTTCTGTTGGGCACGGTCGCGCTGCACAGGACAGTAGCTGGGGATGGGCAGCAGCCTGTGTTTCCCTTGAGTTCTACTCCCACGCAGCGAGCGCTGCTGAGCCCGGCTGCCAAGCCACTTCGGAAGCTCACAGGCGGTAGGTACCCCGCGCAGCGGCTGTGCCCTGATGCCGGCAGGGCAGCTGTGAGCCAGTGTCTGCAGCCTGGGACGCTCGGGGAGCGCCGCGCCTCGGGAGCCCAGCGCTCGGCGGGGGCTGAGGGGACACAGCCGGCGCGACAGCGGGGACTCGCTCCCCTGCCCCGGCGCTCCCGGCCCTGGGCAGAACTACATCTCCCGGCGGGCTGCGGAGGGAGGGCACGGCCGGGGGGTGGCCCCGGAGGCTCGGGAAGGCTCGGGGAGCGCCGTGCCCGCTCCGGCCCGGCCCGGCAGGTGAGAGCGGCGGGCTCGGTCCCGGGATGGGGGGGCCGCGGTGCGGCGGGACGGGCTCGGCTTGGGATGTTCCCCGGCGGGATGCGAGCGGTGCCCCGGCAGGGAAAGGAGGCTCAGCTTCCCATGCAGCAAAGGGAATCCGCTTTTCCAAGCGATTCCGTGTGCCCAAGCCCGCGGGCGCTGCGCCGACGGCCCGTAAATGCCGGGGATTTAAAGGGAGCGCGGTGCTCCGCGTATGCCTAACAATGGGAATTGTTCAAGTCTGAATAACGCAGTGGGTCGGCTGGGGACTTTTTGTTGATTTCGGGAACAGGAAGGCCCTAATCTGCATTCCTGGTGCGGGAGTGAATGTGGCTTTCCCAACAGCTTGCTGGAGCCAGGGGTGCTTTTGCAGGGTAAGGTCCCTGATAAGCGGGACTTACCCGTGCTTATGGAAACAATTTTAGTTAGCGTTCCTTGGGAATGTGGCCAGGTTTCCCTGTTTAGTTAGAGTAAGTGGCTTTAACTATTGGCGTGTAAATGGTTTCTGTTTGGTTTATTTACTCATTTCTAAATGGGTATATGAAATTGAAGTTTTCTTTATTTACGGATAATTTTGCCAGACCTGAGAATGGTTTAGTCGAGTACTTTATCATAATTCCCTTTGCTGAACAAGCGTTTTAGGTATGAGAAGAAAACCTTTTAATGCACGTATTTTGTTGCATAATTGAGCAATCTGCAAAGACTAAGCAAATTACGTACTCTCTGCTCAAGCTGGGTTTAGTTTGTCAGAATTCAGTTGGGATTTCGACTGCCCAGCAGTTAAAACATACCATCATCGAATGCATTGCTTAATTTTCCAACTCTATTGAGTTAGGCTGCTTTCTCTTCCCTTCTGTTCCTATCATAACTTTATCTAAAATAGGAGAACTTGCCTAGTTATTTTAGGTGAACCTACAAGATAGGATCAGTCTTAGAAGCCAATGTCTCAAAGTTACTTAGAGAGCCACAAATGCAGGGTTCATATTTTGATTGGCACTACTCTTTGCAGATGCCGTGCTTCTCCCCTGAAGCGGATATTACTCCTGTTTGAAGTAAGCTAAAACTGAGGCTTGAGTGCACAGATTGCTAATGCTTGCTGAAAATCGATGGAAGATAGGCCCCAAAAGCAATTAAGCAGCTTTGAAAATCAATCCACAGTTGAAGTTGTCCAAGGACAGGGATTAGATCTTTGTCAGAGCTGAAGTCTTTGTGGGAAAGGTCCTGGCACAGTGTCAAGTTCATGGCTCTTTGTTCTACATCTTTTCCAGTCTGAATTCATATAAAAACTTGTGTGTGATTTGCTTAAACTCTGCTGGCTTGTTATTTCTTCCAGAGTTTGTTATTTTATTTCATGTGATCATAGTTTGAAGTAAATAATTTGAAATAGAGCACAGTTGGTAATAACCAGTGCAGCTAGAATCCACATGTAATTTGTCTGTATGAATTGCCCAAAATAGCTTTTGGATTACTGGGTGTTTTCAAACGCTTTTTTGCCCCCTGTTGATTTACTGTACTTTAAGTATTTGGTCATCCTGTAGGGCAATACCATTCTTTTCAGCCCGTTTGTTTATCCAGGGTTTCAGCAAAGCTTTCAGACCTACCTGGTATTTGTAGGCATAAAATGGCAGTGTTTTATCTTGTAAGCACTGTGAAACAAGCTCAGGCTCCTTGGTGGAAGGACCAATTTGTTCTGAGTAATTACAACGGGTAAATGAAAAGGTTTGGGGTAATAATTCTGGAATGGTGGTACTCCCAGAAATTCTTGTTGCTTCAGTAATAGTTTGCCAAGTAATTTGTCGGTGGAGAAGTAGCAAAGCAGGGCTGGGGGTGGTAGGTGAAGTACATCTTATAGCTCTAGGCAAAGGAAATTGATTATCTTACACATTCCTGTGCACATTTCTTGCATTATAGTTGGAGTGTTCAAATTCTGTGGCCAGATGAGCAGAGGTAAAGCCTTACCTTTGTGGTGGAGTGTCCACTACTTCTTTGAGCCTCCAAGAGTATTTTCTTCATGCCATACACAATCCCAGATCCAGGGCAGTCTTCCTTAAAGTGCAAGTTCCAAATGTGGCAAATAGATCTCTAATTACTGCCTAAGTCCCTGAAGAAAAGTCACTTGGAAAGTAGAGCATCTTGCTTCTCTCTGAAGAGCTTTGGTCTGCTTGTAATTAATGTTGAGAATACTTTTTTCCCTTCTGAATACTACTGCTGAGAAAGTCCTGGATTCTTCCTCTGAACACATTATTTTTAATTAAAAGCATCATTGTGTGTGTAAATGGGTATTTACATAAATAGTAAAGCACAGAACATCTTCTGAAGTGGCATTTGCTTTAATATCTTGGTCATGCTAGACATAGCAGGATGGCTGACAGTGGTTTGAATACACCCTGGGGTTTATGGTTGGTTTTTTGAAGCAGCATTCTCAGTTTTTTTATGTATTTAAGTGCATTGGTATTGATTAAATGCTTTCTGATTGGCAGGGCTGGGAATATTTTAGTGGGAATTTTGGTGGCCATGCTTTGTTAGTTGCTTTTTTCGATGGTGTATTTGCCACAATGAAGAAAGTACCTGTGATCATGTTTATGATGGGATCCTGCTGGATTAAAGAACAGGAGCTGTTTGCTAGGTTTCCTCTCTGAAAAGTGAGCTGTCTTCCAACATTCCTCCAACTTTTTTTTTTTTTTTTAAACATCTCTGAGGGAGATGATTAGCCCATGGGACAAGAAAGGGCTTAGCAAAATACTGAGTTTTGTTGTTCTTTCTCTGTCTCAAGCAATTCTTCTCACATTTATTGCACCCAGCAGTCAAATTTTGTTCGTCTTGTGAATTCTGTGGTGAAGACACGTAACTCTTGCTCTCCCTGTTTGTTCTGTATCTACAGCCTGGGTGTGCTTTGCTGTCTGATAGAAGACAAGTCTTCCTCTCAGGTAAAACACCATGTATGATGAATCAGAACCCAAGCTCTCTTGAAGGACCTCTTGGGTGCTTCATCCAGAGTGCTAATTGCTCTAATCTGGTGGGTACAGGTAGTGCACTTTTCTAGATGAAGGCCATGAATCCAAAACAGAACTTAAACATTTGTTATTAAGAGAGAGATAAAGTAGTAAGAATTGTTCTTGTTACATGTTTACTCTGGCACATCCTTTTGGTGTTGCAGTTATTTGACAGAAAATGATGACTACCATCTGTTCCCCTCCTCTGGCATCATTCAAAGTTCCTTTCCTCGATGGGAATGAAGTCTTCATGGAGAGATAACAAGTTTCGATCTCTTCCTGTTTCCATAGTCACAATTAATATTCCTTTTTCCTTTTACACTTACAGCTCTAGGCAAAATGAATTGATTATCTTATATATGATTTTGCACATTTCTTTGTACTAATGCACATTGCATTATACTTGGAGTATTCAGGTTTTGTGGCCAGGGAGTCTGGTTTCCTAGAAAAAGAAGGAAATCTGAAATAAAAGATGAGGTAAGGAGTTTCATCATAGAGGTAAGAGGGAGTCAGACATCATCAAGGAAGGAGGAATTGCAGCATCATAGAAAAAAGAGGAAACGTGGAAAAGTTGGACATCACAGAGGATTGAGGTCATCTCACACTGGGGAAGGAGAGAGTCTCACACACAGGAAAGAGCAAGTCTGGCACCATGAAGAAAGAAAAGAGTCTGGCATCAATGAGGAAGGAAGGAGTCTGGCATCACAGAGGTACCATGGATTTGGACATCTCAGAGGTAAGAGGGAGTCTGGCATCACACATGAAAAAGTGAGCCTGGCATCCAAAAAAAACCCAGAAAATCTGTAGTAGAGGGAGGAAGGAGTCTCATCATGGAGGTAAGAGGGATTGTGAAGGAAGGAGAGTTTCATCAAAGAGGAAGGAAGGAAGGAGGGAAGGAAGGAAGGAAGGAGGGAGGGAGGGAGGGAAGGAGGGAGTCTGTCATCACAGAGGTGAGAGGGAATCTGACATCACAGAGGAAGGAGAGAGTTTGACAGCATGGAGGATGGAGGTCATCTCACAGCACAGAGGCAGAGGTAAGAGCGAATCTGGCATTGTGAAGGAAGAAGAGAGTGGCATCATTGAGGAAAGCAGGGAGGAGTGGCATCACAGAGCTATGAGGGAGTTGGACGTCATAGAGGTAAGAGGGNGAGGGAGGGAGGGAAGGAGGGAGTCTGTCATCACAGAGGTGAGAGGGAATCTGCCATCACAGAGGAAGGAGAGAGTTTGACAGCATGGAGGATGGAGGTCATCTCACAGCACAGAGGCAGAGGTAAGAGCGAATCTGGCATTGTGAAGGAAGAAGAGAGTGGCATCATTGAGGAAAGCAGGGAGGAGTGGCATCACAGAGCTATGAGGGAGTTGGACGTCATAGAGGTAAGAGGGAATGTGGCTTCCTATAGGAAGAAGGGAGTCTGGTATCAAAGAGTAAGGAGAGGGTCTGGCATTGCTGAGAAAGGAAGGAATCGTCATAGAGATAAGAGAATGTGTGATATCACAGAGGAAAGAAATAATCTGACGTCATAGAAAAAAGCAGGAAATCTTCACTAATGGAGGAAGGAGTCTCATCATAAAGGTAAGAGGCATATTGGTGTCATGGAGGTAAGAGGAAGTCTGGCATCGTAGAACATGAAAGTCACCTTGCATCACAAAAGAAGGAGGGAGTTTGGCATCACAGAGATCAGAGGGAGCCTCACATCACAGGGGAAGGAGCACATTTTCATTCATGCTGCCCTTACTACATGGAGTCATGATCCTGATTTAAATTCACAGTGTGCACCTCATCTGTCTTGCAGTTTGCCAGAAAATTCCTCTGGCAGTCTTTATATTCATCGTTTCCTTCTCCACACCTTCTTTTAACTGCAGGGTTGTCATGTACTTTGTTCTTACATACCTCAAACTACTTGCACTCCCTTTTTTTCCCCTCTAAAGCACCGCATATACGTCAATTCTGCGTGTTTTAATAATTAAAGGTTTCAGTAACACAGTTTTCTAACAGTGCAAATACAATAAGCTTGTAAATCTGCTAGCTGAAGAGATCTTTCCCTCCCTGATTCCATGGAAGAATCTTCAGAGACTTGGACTAATGGAAGATCCTGCAGTAAATAAAAGGGGACATGCTGTGCTGTACCACCGAGCAGCTTGGGATGAAAACAAATCTTATCTGGAGATCAGGGTGGGCAACACATTGGCAATAATACCACGGCAGGGAAGGAGGGTAACTTTTTACTCTTCAGTACTGGAGGATTTGGTGAAGCTAAAAATAGAGCCCTGATTTGCCTTAAGGCCTGAGGAACAGTTACCTCGATCTCATTTCTTACCTGTAATATCTCACTCTTTTGGTTCTGTATCTTCATATATCTCTGTCTTTCCACCCTCTCCATAAAATGCAGATACTGGCATAGGATGAGGAGATTAACCTCATTATTGCTAGAAACTCTAGTGGGAGGCAAAACAGAACCATGTGCTGTTCATAATTTCTTTTCAGACACTAGGAATGAAATGTTGATGCAAAGCTCAGGATGTTGTTTGGACTCTGTTGGACTGTGTCATTTATTTGGCTGGATAGTGGCTAAGAACTGTTTAAAAAACTTGTTACTGGCATGGTACCCTTCTCTCTTTTAACTGTTAGATGGAATTTGAGAGAGCACTGAGAGCACTTTCAGCTGTGTTCACCCTCCACTGTATGCCAGGCTATTGTCACTTCTCTGCACCTGTGCAAAAAACCCATTCTTGCTGGGATTTGAGGGTCATTAAATAGAGTTAAGGCTGGATAGGATAAATAGCAGAAAATCTTTGCATGATCAAACCTTAATGCATTATTATGGTAGTTTGAACAGTTCTTTTCACCCTTAATCATCGTGACTGAACAGTGCTGATTTAAGAGTCCTTTCATGGCTTTTCTGTCTGCAGAGCCTTAAACAGAAATTATTGCAGATGGAGAGTGCATCTTCTTTCTCCTGAATCATGCACGCAGCCATTAGATGACAATAATGGGCATCACACAGATCCCAAGCTGGATTCTGTCAGTTTGAGTTTATGTGGCCCAAAGGCTTTTTTAGACTCTTGAAAGGGAGTGGGTTTGTTCAAGCATAATAGAATCAAAATAAGGAAAATTGCGATAAACAAATGTTTTTAAGGAGCACAAAAGAATGTGCGGGGCATGGCTTTGAAAGAGCAAGTAATGTTGCTTAATTATGTGTTCCTGTAAATTGAGTTTCTTCCTCTTAAGAAGGTGGTAATGCAGTATTTTCAATAGTGTTTGGGATATAAGCTTTGACTGGCCGGAGGTTACATAAATATGCTGCCCCTGGGTGAGGCAAAGCGGACAACAGTGATCCCATACAGCTTTTCTTTCATGCTTAGCTAGACTCGGGTCTCAGTGCCATGGGCTTTCAGTGTAGTACTGGAGAGTTAACAATTGATTGTCACTGTAGGAAAAATGAGGTGGGAACGTGTTGTGTGAGGTGCTCAACCACTCCCCTGGAATAACGTGCCTCAAGGACTAAGTGCTGTAAGTGCAAGTTCTGGGTGATGCATACGGGCACCCCCAGAGCCTAAACTGGCCCTGTTGCTTATTCCTGTTGTCCAAGGGACAAAGCAGGTGAAGAGCTGCACGGGAGCAGTGCCACAGGTGTGGGCTGTTCCTCAGCAGTGTACCCCCAACCCTGTCCTGGGCCAGCATGCCCAGCTCCTGGCAGAGGCCTGAGAGAGTGTGGTTTCCCCTCTTTTGGGGACGTGACCTCACTCCTTGCTTGTAGCCTTCTAATTAGGTTCCTTCTGTGCTGGCTAATTTCTGATTGTGAACGGTCTAGAAAAAAAACCTGTAAAATAGGACGATATCATCTCTTCCTGCTGTTTTGGAGATAGCATTGTGTGCCACCTCCCCGTGGCAATAAAAAAATGTAAATGCTAAATTTCTTATCGAGACAAGCCAGAAACTCTGTTGGATTTGAATTTCCTGTCTTTGATTTGCTTTCCTGAGTAGGACGCTTTATTTCATCCCATGCCTGCCTCTCCTCCTCCCCTACAATGTTTAAGTATCATTTCATCTTCACCTGGGAGATGTTATCACTTGTATGCAAAGCAATTTCTGCATTGCTAAGCTATTTTCAAGCTTGTCATAATGCTCCATGAACTACAGAAATAGGAACGTTTTCTTCTACAAGTGACTTGATAGTTTTCTTTCTGTTTCTGGTGCTACATAATGGCAAAAATGTGATGCCCAGAGGTGGTAGGACATAGACTGAGGTTGAAGCTATGGAGGCTGTGCCATGTCTTAGTCCCTTTTAGGCTGTGGCAGTGCTCAGGGACCCTGTTACAGGTGCCATGAGTTTTTGAAGTCCTTCAGTGGGGTTATTTTTCCTTCAGGTATCTTGGGAAGAGTAACCTGCAATTGCTGCTCTTTGGGTAAACCGATGTGTAAACAAAGACGCTGCAGCAGAGAGGTGCCTTTTTGGTAAAGCCTGATGGGGGACTTGATGTAAGAGAATAAAAATAAGCAGAAAAATCACTCCTAAATTGAGCTGTTATCTCTCCTGCAGAGTAATTATTAATCAATAAACCTTGTATCTCTCAGAGTGTGCCAAGTGCTCTGAGCTCCCTCGCAGTGTGCTGGTAAACCAGTCTTGGAGAGAAAATGTTATTAACCCTAAGCTGTGATTAACTGTGGCGTGTGTCTGAAAGCAGCACAGTCTTGATGCCTTTTCCTGGTCTTAAAATCAAGAGTCAAACACGGTTAGAAGGGAAAAAGAGGTTTTACCTCAGTATTTATTTCAAGGATCCTTAGGTGCACCACGTCCAGGTGGAATGCGCCGAAAAGCACACCGCAATGCACACCCATGATAGATCTGGTATCACATTGTAGGTCTTACTAATTAGCATATCTATCAAAGATTCCCCAATGAGAGGCTCGAGTGAGGCCCCCTCCCCAAGGAACCTTCCCCTGGATGGTTCTGTCAGTTTACAAAATGTGTTCTGGAGAAGACCTTGGGGTCTGAGGCTTCTAAGATGTTTAGTCTCCTAACTTGACAAATAAGTCTAAGAATGTAGGCTAAAAACCACTAAGAATACAAAAAGCTATAAAAGGGGTATAAAAGAAAAGGCAAAAAATCATCATGGCATCAGCCTTGCTTCACCCAGGCAGCAGCAGTTTTGCACTGGCAGGGTTTGGTAGCACCCTCAGAGCTGCGGGCGTTGTGCATCATTCACAGCAGCTGGGTTGTGTTTGGGCCAGAACGCGTTCCCAGCGTTAGGTGGAAGGTCTGCACAGGTGCTTGTTCCTCCAACAACGTGTTTCAGATGGGTTCCAATGCTGCAAGGCAAAGACAGGTGGTTGCTCATAGAAGGAGATGGGGATTTTACCATTAAGCTGTTTCATAGATGATCTCTCTGAAAAAAAGGAGCGCTGTTCGCTGGGGCATCTCCTCCTGCATGTTGATGAAGACAAAGCAAGAGACAGGACATAGTTTTGATGTAAGTAATAATTGCTCTGTTCCTGTGGGCCCCTTAGATCCGATGTTAAATGCACAGACAGAGGACAAATCAAAATGCAGTAAAGGTGCTGAAAACCAGGAGTATTTCCTGAAAAACTATTTCCAATAGGGAGCAGTAAGAGGCTGTAAGGAAGTTTTGGGGTTTTCTTGCAAACTTGTTTCTCGAGATGTGCTTGGCCTTCTTCAAGAGGAGCTTGTTTTTGGACTATTTCCTGGGCCCATTGCATTTCAACATTTTCCTTTCAAAACATGTTTTTAAAGCAGCAGACCAAAAGCATTCTTCCTTGAACTCTTTACGATAAAAGTACTGTCTAAAGTGTTTAAGTGCTGTCTGTAAACAATATCCACCCTGAGGTACAGCAAAGTCTCGGAGCCTAAGGACCATGGAATAAATGGAAATATTTCCTTCTAAGGTCTTGCCTTTGGTCACATAAAAAGAGGAAAAAGCCAGACCAAAACATGAACTCCCTTTGAAGCACTGGTTTATAAAGGCAACGTGCCAGTGTGGTTGCATCGAGAGACTTCAGACAATAAAACCACCAGCACTTTGTTGTTGACATCTCTGAAAACTGAGGGTAGAAAAGTGTTATTGTACCTGTTTGTCCTTCCACATTCCTGGTGCTGTATTGCTGCACCTGAAACAAGTGTTAAGGAGCTGATAACTTCCATTTCACCACTGATCTCAGCAGTGATTAGCGGAGGAAATTCTGGTGCAGATGCATCACGGCTGAGGTTGCTTTGTGCTGCTCAAACAACACACAGGAGTTCTAGAGAAGCAGCTCGAATGGTGAACTTGGGAAATCTCTGCTCTGAGTGGCCTCCTCTGGGCCCAGACTGGAGCTGTTTGTTGGAACATGCTGCATCCCAGCAGCTCATCCTCACAGAACAATCCCCTCGAGTGCGCTGCGAAATGGTGCGAGTCAAAATACTGCTGATGCACTTGGCCCTTCCCTTCCTGGGCACTCACAGAAAAATGTGACACAGTTAGAGCTCTGGGTCCCGTGTGTTCATTATGATCAGGAATTTTACAGGCGCTTTCAAGGGAACTGAGAGAGATTGAAAGCAGGGAGGCTCTGTGTTAGCAAAAAACAATCCGACCGATAGCAGAGGCAGCTTCTTCCAAGTCAGGATGACATCTCATGCAAGTCAGTTTGTCACCAGCCCCAACTCTCTGCAATAGAACACAGGATTCTTGTGAGACCTGAAGCTGATTTTGGCACTTACTACTGGACTGTAAGCAAGCTCATCCTGAAGTGTGTTTGGGATTCACTGCCAAAATGGGTGTCTGTTCACACAGCGAGTTCTTTCCACACGCAGTCCAGGGCGAATGCAAAATACGCACATTGGCACACGACCCCTCCCTAGCTCTTCTGCTGCGAAAATTCTGCTTTCTCAAGTGTCCTTGAGAGCAGGTGGGGGGAGCAGAAATGGTTCTGTAGCTCTGGGTACTCCAGTGCCTTAGGACATGAGGGTTTCTTGCTGAGGAAGGGGCTGAGGTTGTGTTCCTGGGCAGAGCAGTTGCGTGCCGGGTGCTGTGCCCTGTCGCTGTGCTGGCAGAGGCCGTGGTGCTGATGCAGCAGGAGCCAGGAGAAAGAGTGCCCTGTTTCTGTAGGTAGCCCCAGCCATCCTGCCGGCACAGCGGGGCTGGCGCCGACAGCAGCGCTTCTCTTTGTCGGGGGGCTTTGTAAACAGATTGGAGTTGGCCAAGAGTTTGGATTTTTCTGTGTGGTGTTTACACAGTTATGGTGGTGAACCTTTCCAGTCTAGACGTGGCCTGAATTGTGTTGTGATTTCAGGGAAGTTGCTGTTTTTCTCCGTGAAGGCTTAGCAGTAGAAATGTTACAAAATACTGTGGTAGGTATCGTCTCTGTGTAAAGTGCTCTGAGGTTTCTAGAAGCCCCTCCAGTTCAGCTTTGCAGTAAAATTTAATTGTGCTCAGGATGCTCCTAAACTGCATTGGTTTGTGTGCTGAGGCAAGCTGAAATTGGATAGACTTTTTAATTCTAAGGTAAGTTATGGCCTGGGTGTTGTAAAGGTGGGAAAAGAGTGTCTTGTGCTCCAGATAACATTGTGAAGAAAAACAAGTGGCAGAAATTATGGAAGCACCAGTGAAACAAATAAACAAATCAAATTTTCTCAGTGCCTATCATTCCCAGTAGCTCCAGCCTCTGAGGATTCAGGCACTTTCAAGGCTGTAGCACTTGCATGTGTGAAAAATAGAT
>VZTI01004032.1:63693-104909 GCA_013397865.1 Struthidea cinerea | reverse complement strand
TTTGGTAGCTTGTTTAATCTGCACAGGGCTTGGCTTCTGTACAAACGTTTTAATGGGTGCTTATCTTGACTTTTTATTTATTTATTTATTTATTTATTGTCAGCCATTACAAAATTAAACTCAAGAAGTTGACTAAAACCTGAGCTGTCACATAAAGGCACTTAAATTATTTCACTCAGTTTCATTCCTGCTCTGATCCTGTGAATTCCTGTTAACTTGTGTTAAAATTCCTGTTTTGATCCAGGAGTAAATTTGGTGCATTCTGATGACTCTGAGCCATTCCAGAGCATCAAATTACTCTGCAGCAGCAAAACCAACAAAACCTTCTGGCTCTAGAGAGAATGAAGATGTTCTGGGTCATAAACAATCCTTGCCCTACAGAAGTTTTGAAATACTTGATGTCTTAGCAATTCCCCAGCAAACGAGTGTTAGAAGCACGACATTTTTAAAATTATGCATTAAAATGATGACAGTAGTGTTGCCCAAACCACCTTACAAACGTTTCTTATACTTAAAGGCATGCTTGAAAACATTAATTATTAAAGAGAGTCTAAGTGTTTTTTCTACTTGCAGCACAAAATAGTGCAAATAAATTCAAAATGTTTTTTTTTTGTTGTTGTTAAGGTGTTCTGTTTGACTGAAGCACAGCAGCCCTGCAGCTTGGTTATGCAGACGTGCTGTGAAATCAGGTTGTTCTTCACCTTGACAGAATTTTATCACTTGGGAATGTGATCACATGGTCTTTTGCTTTCTCTTTAAAATAGTTCACAGGGAGAAGGAAGGGGAAGGTCCAACTACCCTCTGCACTGCTGTGCAAGGGTTATGCAAATATATCCCTGCTCCACTTCCTGGCTGACTGGGAGGTACAAGGTGGCTGCCCTCACGCTGTTCACTTTTTGTTCTGTGTATATGTCTGGTTTTTCTTTCTCTCCAAAACTACAGCAGTAGATGTGTAAGCCTTGCTGAAGGGATGCTCTGCTTTGGGATCTGCGGGGAATCTAGAGCTTCAGAAGAAGAGAAAGCATTAAAAGTGAATTATATAATTATAATTAAGTAATATTGTGTTTGTTATTTTTACATTATAATGACTATTGAATTGCCATGTAATCTCTTTACTTGCTTTGAGTTCTGTTTTTATTATGTGTCTTTTTATTTAAAACTATTCTTCCCCATCTGAGTAGGTTAAAACATTCTATTTCAGAAATTTCACAGAAGTATTGATATCATGTGAGTGCCAGAATATCCTGTAGCTGGAATCCTGTCTAAAAAAGGGAAAACCTCTGTAGTCTTCACAAAGAATGTGTGTCTCCCTGAGCTGATTTGGCTTACCAGAGTTCTGCTCTTCTCTTGCAGGCATTATGCTGCTCGAGGTGGTCCTGGTCCTGGGGACGCTCCTCATCTACTTCTTGTTTTCCAAGAAGAAAGAAGAGACACTGCCCTTCAAAGATGGGTGGTGGGGCAAGGGACAAAAGCCTGTGACTCAAGAAGACACAAGTGTCCGGCCATTTAAGGTGGAGACTACAGAGGAAGAGCTGAGTGTAAGCAAATCTCTGTGCTGGGGGGAGGGAAGGAAGAAATGGCCAAATAAATGCAGGACGTGGTTGGAAGTAATGTTTAAATTGAACCAACAGAGTGCCAGTGATGTCCAGGTCTTGGGGGAAGGGATTTTTCAGTCCTTCAGAAGATAGGTATGAATCGGCAGATCTCACTGTGTCATTTTGTTCTCAGCTGGCTCTTGCAAGATTGCTGGTAAATAAACCTACTCTGCAAAGCCTAATAAACATAAAAATCATATTACAGATAACTCTGTTTTTCTGTTTGTGCATTTTCCTCAGTTTGTGTAGACCAGAGTAAGAACAATGTCTTTTTTTTCCCCCTTTCTTTCCAAAGCAATTACAAATACCTCATTTTCTTGACTGCTTTATGTTTGCAGCTGTGTTGGATGCTGATTCTTCTGTAATTAATAGTCTACTTTGGTCAACACTAAATTACTGTGGTAATTACAGTAAACACGTACGTTGCAGAATTTGTTGGATAGAAAGATTTTGATTGTGTGTGTTTAAGCCAGGGATTGAACGATTTCATAGATCTTTGTGGAGTCATGGTTCAAACAATACTCATGGGATTGCTCATATTATTAATTTATAATAGATTCCTAATTTCTCAGCAAGGCCTGGCGTTTTTAACACTTTGCTTGCCCTTCTTAGTAATATCAGAAAACACTGATCTCCATTATGTTTTCCCCTTACACTGCAGACGCTAAACTGGATAATTTCTGACTTTAAAATGCTTGAGCAAGGTTAGATTTCCAGACCTGCCTTTCACCCTCAGCTACTCTGTGGTTCTCTTTGCAGTAGGAAGGGACTCTTGACTGTCCTTCCCTGCTGAGTGACTTTGGAGTGATCTTGCAGCATCATTAGCAGCCCCTGTACCCCTGAAGTGCAGTGGGAAGGTGACTGTCATTGTTATTCCCGATTGGCAAACTATAATATCAGTCTAGTTTCACCAACTTTCTGCCGATGCAAAATCCTTCAGAGTGTTTCCCAGTGGAGACCTCCCACCCCTGGGTTTGGGAAGGAAAGCAAAAGGTTTGGGCCAGATCCATGCATTGATTGTGAGGAAAGTACCCTGGAAAGGCAGCAAGACTTAAAATATGAAGCCACAGCAGTGCCAGCAGAGCATCTTGCCCTCTGTGGTTCTCAGCCTGGCAGACAGGTTAGGCAGCCCTGCAGAACAAAGGCTGAGAACAGCTGTGAATGGAAGAGGAAGGAGGCCATCTGGAGGAGGAAAGGAATTGGAACAGCTGATGGAGCATCAGCAAAAGGCACAGGTGTCTAATTAGAGATGTAATTTCCATTGTTTCCATTTCACTTGGGAATAACTAGAAACCATACACAGTAGAGCCCAAGGCAGCAGACACAAGTGCTTTTCATGTCTCTTCTTTCTTTTTCCCTGTAGGACTTATTTAGGAGACTCGACCAGGCTCGATTCACTGAGCCACTGGAGAACAGTTGCTTCCATTACGGGACTAACTCAGTGCATCTCAGGAAGGTTGTGTCCTACTGGAAGAACCAGTTCAATTGGAAGAAACAAGTTGAAGTCCTCAACAAGTACCCACAATTCAAAACGAAGATTCAAGGTGTGTAGCTTTTACCCTTAAAATATAAACAGTAATAGATAAATTTGTCTGCGAGGGAACTCGGTGGGAAGAAGGCTCTGGTTGTGTCACATGGGCCTTCCCTCCCTGGCTGCCACAGTCTGGGTCATTGGCATCACTGCCGAAGCAGGAAGGATCTCCTTCACTGTAACCGAAGCCTTTAGGACAAGGAATGACAAATGGAATTCCCTGTGCATGAGCGGGCTGTCAGCTGGTGTTAACAGGCGCCAAGCACGGGTGTTTGGAAGCAGAAGTGGATGTTAAGATGTACACATGTTCCCTGACTCGCATGCAGTCGTGCAGACATTCCCACAGATGTCTCCTCATGCTCCATGGAGCTGCCCAGCTGCCGCTGCCACAGCGAAGCCATCAGCCTGGCAGCCCTCCTCAGCTGGGAAGGTTGTCCCTGCCTGGCAGGGCAGATGTGCTCTACTGCACCTCTTCAAGCATTCCCAGGCCTAGGACTGCGCAGTGCCTTTCCCCTGGGGTTGATGTGCTGCCAGGTGTCAGGGAATGGTTTCTCTTCGTTCAGAGCACGCTGCACCTTTTCAAAGAGTTCATTCAGCCAAGCTCTGCTGGTGCTGGAGCTCGGTCAGACTGGGTTTTTCAAATGCCTGATTTAGGGTGGTGCTTGGGTCTTTTGGGGCTGCAGTTGTAGATCTAGAGCACAGCAGGCAATTGCCTGACATGATGGCAAAATTTAACCTTAACAGAGTATTTTGTTACATTTTTACTTGCACCCGTAATTGTGTGTTATTTCAAATGGTGCAGTTAGCCATAGTATTTTAAATGGATTTGGGACAATAAATGGTGTCACGTAGTGGTTAGAGCATAAAGCATTTATTTAAGTGATGTCAGTGCTGAAAAAGATAAACCCAAAAAGCCTTCCCTTAAAAAAGAAGAAGAAAGCACCATCTGAGACAAGAAAGGGAGAAGCAGCTAAGGACAATGCACTATGTATAGCAATGGGAAGGGAAATTTCAGTGTTGGGGAAGATTACAGAGGGGAGATATGAAAAGACAAGGTCAAACATGCTGTGTATCAGATTCCTACCTTCTGTCATCACTTGAAAGCTTTTCAGAGAATACAGAGATTCACAGGAGTGTCAAGGATGGGGAAATGTCAAGTCAGTGAAAGAGGGCGGGATTGCTGGTGAACTGGAGTTGAGGTGAGTAAAATATGCTTGAATACATCAAGAAATGAGGCATTCAGGCTCTGCTGGGAACAAATTCCTGTTTCCTGGAAAACAAAGCCCTGAGTTAGTTTGAAGAAGAGCATTTCACCAGAAGCAGGTAGTGCAGTGCTGCGTGAAGCTTTCCTGCTGGAAAGGATCACAATGGAAACCACACTGCAGATTTTACCTTTTGCTGAACAAGCAGGAGGCTGGTACTAGAACACAGTTTCCCGTTTTGGTTTACTCACTTAGAGAGATACTGAAAGCTTTGGACAAAGGGTGGGAAAGAACTACAAAAATGAACACTTTAACTCTTTTTTAGCCAGGCATAAAATCCTTGATTCGGCATGATTGGCTTATCAGGAGTTAAGATGTGTGACCTGATTACAGGAGGCTTCCACAGGCAGAGAATACTTAGTGAAGGCTTTTTAAATTCCTTTTGCTGTAGCATTTAGGGTCAGTGGCTGGGGACAGAAGCCAGACCTGTTCAAATGGAAAGTAAGGCATGCACAAAATGAGGAAAGTGATTCACGCCCCCAAACCAACAGCTGCAAGTTGTGATGGATTCCCTATCTCTTGGTGCCTTCAAGCTGCTGTTGTAGGCCTTTCAGGAAGAAAAATCTGTGGCTGACTGAAGCCTATCTCGTGCCATGTAGGGACATTTGGGTAAAATTTAAGGGCACTTGGACTAAATGATGTAATTGTCTCCTCTGCCTGTAAGCTGTGTGAGTCACTGTGTTACCGTTGGTAGATTGCTTCACTTCTATGTCTTAATTTGCCAATTTATTTTAAAACAGAAGTAGCCAACCTCATTTGGCTGCTGTGATGCTTAATTGCCCATTATAAAGTACTTTAAGGTCCTTGGATAAGTGTATCCAGAGGTGCAGCCTGTTTGCACGCTCACCAAAAAAAAAGGACTGGAGAAAAGCTTTATTCATAATTTGTTCTGTGATTGGTTTCAGTGTCATGGTAAATTTGGGCGTGCTAATTAATGATTTTATTTTTTACAGGCATTGATATCCATTTTGTTCACGTAAAACCTCCTCGTTTGCCTGAAGGCCAGGCTGCAAAGCCACTACTAATGGTTCATGGTTGGCCTGGCTCATTTTACGAGTTTTACAAAATTATCCCTCTCCTGACGGATCCCGCAAGCCATGGCCTCGGTGATGAGCACATTTTTGAGGTCATTTGCCCATCTATCCCTGGTTATGGTTTCTCAGAAGCACCCCACAAAAAAGGTATGTCACATGAGAGGAAACTGACCCCCCACAAGCCCAGTCTCACAGTGAGACAGCCTCTGTTAGCAGAACAGCAGCTCCTGTTGCACACTTCTTGTTTTCCCAGTGAGGAAACAGAGATCCTGTGTGTCGTGTGGGAGGAGGGAGATAAGGGGGGGCCTTCGAGTGACATCACTGGCCAGTTTCTGGAGCAATGTGTAGATAGATAATTTCAAAAGCACCATTAAAAACTGTGAAGTGACAACTCAAGAGTTGTAATTGCATCCATGAATTGTCTGTGAGTGAGCAGGCAGGGTAATGTAATTTCCTGCTGTTACTTTTGGGTGTTTTGAATCCATATTTGACAGCACTGTGCAAGTAGGTGAGAAGGAGCAGTTGAAACAAAGCAGTTCATGTACCCACGTGGCAGATTGCAGCCAAATACCTGCTTGCTCAGCTTGTGCTCTGAGGGATACAAACACAAGCTGCAGCAAATTGAAGCCAGGTAGTGTTTAAAGCCGTACTGAGTTTAGCATTTAATTACATGTGCAGGTGAATGACCGGCAGGGGAGGGTTGGGTTTGCTTTTTTCTGCTTCCCTGGCTATGATTTACACGGTCGGTGTTCAGAAGCAGTGGAGACATGCATCAGTGGGGGAAGGAAGAGTTTCCAACTATCATTAAGAGGAGACTGTGCTCCCAGCAGACCAAACAGAAACACGCTCCCTGGGCAACTCTCTGTGCCTCTGATGGGGCTCAGATAGGGTATGGACAGAGCTGAGTTTAAAGGGACTCTGGCAGCCCTTTGGTGGGGCAAGTGCATGGACAACTGGGAGAACACCAGTCTGCAACAAAGGCTGGAGTTTGTCCTCCTCGTGATTTCTGCTTGCTCTCTAGGCCCTGCCTGGATGCTGAGCAAGGGCTTCCATGCAGTCAGTCAGACAGGCAAGGAGAACTGGACTTGAAGCTTTTGAGGAACTTGAACGCTGCCTTGATGTGGAGAATCAATGCTGCAGGGTTAGAAGTGTGGGTGGAATTGGTACAAAAAAGCGTTCTTTTCTTTTAATGCAGACTTCAATTCCGTGAGTGCCGCTTCTGTTTTTTATGAGTTGATGCTCAGACTGGGATTCAATGAGTTCTACACCCAGGGTGGTGACTGGGGCTGGCTCATCTGCACCAACCTGGCCCAGATAGCTCCCAAGTGAGTACCCCGCTGGTACAGCTGTTTTAGTCTGTGAATAGTTACTTCTTGTGCACTTGGGAGCTCCTGCCCAAGTCCTCACTGTGTAGTTTCTCTCTTTGATGCTCAGTGTTAAGCAATGATTCAAAATTACATAGTTTAGTTTATATTAAATGCTTTTTCTTTCAAACGGTTGTGCAGTAGTTTTGTAGTGGCCTCGCTGAGGTCTGGAGTGGGACAAGTACTTGTAAAGAAAAAAGAGGGAGGATTTGTGGCTTAGTGCCCTGGAGTGTGCGCTGATGACTGAAAGTCGTCCCTCTGACTTGTCATTTTTGTGTGAAAAGCCACACTAAAAGGGCAGCTGAGGTCATGATGTAATTAACAGGCTGGAATTCAAGTATGTCCATTTTTGTTAAAACATTTTAAATGTTACAGGTCACAGCACCAAGCCTGGCAGAGTTCAAAAGCGTTTGGGCAATGCTCTCAGGCACATGGTGTGATTCTTGGGGCTGTCCTGTGAAGGGCCGGGAGTTGGATTTTGATGATCCTTGTGGGTCCCTTCCAACTCAGGATATTCTGTGACACTACATATAGCAACTTTGAGCTTTTGTTAACCTTTTGTTAACTTGTGGGGCTTTTTCTGGTTTTGTCTTTAGCCATGTGAAAGGTCTCCATTTAAATATGGCCTCAGTTTCAAAGTTGGGACTCACTCACCTGCTCTCTGTCCTGCTGGGCCGGTACTTCCCAGGGCTCTTTGGATTCCAGGATGAAGATGTCAGGAGGATGTTCCCCTTCTTGAAAAAAGGGCTCTACAGGATCTTGTCGGAGTCTGGCTATGCTCACATACAAGCTACAAAGCCGGATACTGTTGGTAAAACAAACAAAAAAACCCACAACCTTTTGAGCTTGGAATACTTAGGTCTCTTCATTTTAGTTGCACTTTCATAGAAACAAAATGTCCTGCTAAAAATATGCAGAAAATAATTTTTTTTTTCAGTGTATCTGCACATTACAAACTGAGCATGCACCAAGTGCCACTGACCTCATTTTCCAGTTTTCATAAATAAAATAGATTGTTTAATATTTTTCCACTTCTGCTATCACTGGGGACTGCAGTTCCATTTCAAACGCAGCTCTGCTGAGAGCAAAAGATAGTTTCTTCTCAGAGAATGGATCACATTCAAATAATGTAAACTACAAGAAGCTTTTAGCTGTCTCAGCACACAATGTAGCTTATTTATTATAGGGATAAGTAATACCTGAGAAGTAAAATCAAATTTCACTTTCACTCATTGTTCTGAATCACTTGCACAATTTCAAGGAGAAAAAATTGTAGCTATGAATGTTCTTTCTAGACGAGCTAGTCACTCAGATGGTTTAACTGCTTTGAGTATCTGAGTATTAAATGCTTCTATTTTAAAAACATCTTTTGTGACTGAATTGGACAACTGAGTCAGGATTACTGACTACATTTTAGTTTAGTGCAGCAGCAATTCACTGATGGATTTTATTAAAAACATAGCTAAGGAAAATATTTCGTAATGGTTTTCCATGAACTTACCTACAGAGGCAGGTATGTTCTTAAAATGTGCAGGCAAAAGGATAATTTTATGGTTTTAAAGTAACTTTGCTTCCATTGAGTTATGGTTTCTAAAAATCGCCAGTCTTTTGTGCTTTAGGACAGAGAGGGAAGCTAATAGCTGAAAGATGCCTAAGCCATGCTCCTTCGCAATCAGAATTTTGGCTGATTCTTGTCCTTACCGGTCATGTGTGGTCTGTCAGAGCAGGCTGTGCAGACTGGGAACCGGCAGCCAGTTCATGCTTTGGGAGCTGGAGCATTCCTGCAATTCGCAGGACAAAGAAGAGGGGAGCAGGGCAGTGGCAGGTTCCTGAAAGGAGAGATATGCTTTGAGGCCATTTCTGACAGAAATACCTGTATTCCAAGTGCTCTTAGGACCAATATCTGGGTTTTTTCTATGCAAACAGATGTACTCTACTCACAGTAAGCAGATGAGAACAGGCTGCTGCTTGCCATGTCCAGCAGATCTGGAAAGCGTGCTCAACAGAACAACTTCAAACACTTGCTATTTTGGTTATCAGTAGTAGTTGCTTAATAACTGATACTCCACTGTCATGTTTAAATAGCAATTACTGATGAAATTGTGCCAGCTGCAGTGCTAGGCATCTTCCTGGAAGGCTGGGCTGCATGGGTGGAACTTCAAATGCATCGCTGTTCCTTGGGAACAGCTTTTTCTTGTGTTTTACTGAGAAGCTGGGACAGTTTATGGTCCCTGTATTTCACACCACTGGGATCTGTGTGAACAAAGTTCCAAGTGCAGGTGTGTTTTTTACTGAAAGCAAACTATAAAATCTATATTAAGGCTTGTTCTACATGAAGGCAGTTTGCTATTGCTCATTTAGAAGATGGACTATTTAGTAGAGCCTTGCTGTTCCTTAATGACTTTCTAATAATCCTTAAAATGTTTTTGCTGTTAGATAATGCTGCAAATCCTCCTGGTCATGTGTAGGCATGTGGGGTTTGGCTCTGTAATGCTGTTTAATACATGACAACTTCCAGATTAATGGAAGCAAACCCTCCTTGGCACATAGAGCTTAATCTTATTAGCTTACCAGAAAAAAAGAAAAGCCAGCAGAAATCCAGTACTGTTACATCAGTTCAAAAAACATTCAGTGTGAGCTAATGTGAGCCTGCTCCTTTGCAGATACTCTCCGTGTATGATTTGGCATTAAATGTCTCCAACTCGTTGTACTATTTTATTTATTTAAGAAAGCAGCTGATGGAACAGCTCTGTAAAGTTACATCCCCTGTATTATAATAAGCAGCTTCTCTAACACTCTCGGTAATTGGATATCACAATTTTAGTTGAATTTTCCTCCTCCTTTACAGGCTGTGGTTTGAATGACTCTCCTGTAGGACTGGCTGCATACATCTTGGAGAAGTTTTCTTCATGGACTGATCTGGAATTCCAGAATCTAGAGGATGGAGGACTAGAGAGGTAAGCCCTTTCTCTCCTGCCATTTTGGATGAGGTGACTAAGCCCAGAGTCACAGCTGAAGAGGTTTGTCTGAAGTGGTCACCTCACACCTCAAGGAGCCTGTAGTGACCACAGCTGGTGCAGGGCTGCACTACAGCACACAGAGAGGCAAACAGGCCATGGAGGGTGATGGATTCCCTTCCCACTGCCATCTCCTAAGAAAAGAAATACACCCTGCAACTCCTGGATATTAAAAACTGATTTGGGGGAAGAATCTCATTAGGACCAAAAGTTTAACCCACATTAAGATGCTGGGTAGTCATGATTCATTGTAATACTAACAATTAGCTCTCTGTGATTTGGCTTTGGATTGATTGTTACTGCTTCATCTACCTACCATTTGCTAATAAAGGATTATGTTTAGTGTGCAGCAGAAATCAGAGATGAAATCCCCTTTGAGAACTACCTGGCAGGAATGGAGGGAGGGGGCACGCTATGGAAAGGCCCGGTGGCAGCAGATTTGAATGGAATGTTTGCACTGCATGCAGCTGATGGTTCAATATGGAACATGCACTGTTTACAGCACACGTTGGTGTGTGATGGGTGTGTTGAAGGCTCACGGTAGCATTTCAGATTATCATTAATAAATGGCACAAGCTGTTGCATGTGCTGTTCTGCTCCCACCCTCCCAGTCTGTGGACAGGAGAGACAGCCATGCTGGAGCATAAGGTGCTTGTTGGAATCTGCCTTCCATGTAGGAGTTAAAATGTCGCTTCCCAGTCTGTGTCTGAAAGCCTTTAGCATCCTTAACTGGTCACTGGCAGACAGAGGGGAAATGGTAACTTCACCTCTCCACTCTTAACCAAGTTAACTGGTTTTTTCCTGTAACTGTTTTTTTCCTTACAACCAAACCAAAGTCAAGTCCCTGCTAAAGTGATGCAAATCAGTGTTCAGGTCTAATTAAGCAATCTCTTGGGCTTGCCTCCTCAGGAAGTTCAGCCTGGATGATCTGCTCACCAATGTCATGATCTACTGGGTGTCAGGCTGCATTGTCTCCTCGATGCGTTTCTACAAAGAAAACTTGCAGAAGGGGATAGGCACACAGAAACATGAAAAGTAAGTGTGGCTTCTTCGCTTTAAATATTTTGCCCTGATCTTAACTTTATGGTTGCAGACGGGGATTGCTCGTGCCTTATAGGTTTCTGAATGCTGAGGGAAAAGACTGCTCTATCACAATACTCCTCTGCAAGACAGACCTGGTAGTTGATGTACTGTGTTGTGCTTGGAAAACACGGTGCTTGGGTAGGAATCCTGAACCATCAGTGAGGAGATCTGACTGGAGGCACTGCTTGAGGGCCTCCCATTCATGGAGCAACCATGTACTTCCCTTTTTATTTCAGTTACTAAAGTAGCCTGTGACTGAATCATGCAGTCAGTTTTGTTTAGTTTAGTTGGTTGTGGTTTTTGCACATTTCTGGACACACTTTGCCTATTTTTGCAAAAGGCTTCAGTCCTTCATTTGGAAGCAACTTCAGCCTGCTGACAAACTGCATCATTCAGGAGTCAGTGAGACTGATGTGCTTGCTGCTGCTCACGCTCTTAAGACAGCAGCTTGGTTGTATATACTCGTGTCAGCTTGAGTATGAGTGAAGGCTTAAACCTTCCCCAAGGTGTTTGCAACCACAGCTTAGTGCCATGGTATTTATTTAGCTGTGAAATGATGCTCCCAGGAAGCTGACTCAGTTCCTGAAGCTGTTGTGGCTATGCTGTGGGCAGTATCTTGCTCTGGTTCTGCCTGCTTGAGATGAGCTGTGTGAGCTTCTACGTGCCTAGAGGACAGTCTCAAAGTCTTGTGTAAAACTCTGATCTCAGGCTTCCAGTGGCTAAGTGCCCAACACTTTTTGTAGCTACATTTTAAAGTCTGTCACTTCTGACCATGCAGCTTATGTGTATGGGATGTTTAAACCTAGGAAATGTGGCTCTTATAACAAGCACAGATCATTCCACTTTATAAGAGACTCTTCCCCTCAAATCCAGTTGCTTCCTTATACATCCTAATGTGAAGAATGCTCTGTATTGTGCATTTGTGCCAGTTAAAAGCAAGAGCTACTTTACGAGGTATAGCCTCACATTTAGAAATGTTGCTTCTGAACTACTCTAGATTATTATTATTACTCTCCTCTCTCCCCCTTTGAAGTAGTTCTTCCCCTGCCTCCCCTCCAGTTGTCATGCCAGGCTTAGCATATTTGAATAGTTATCTTCTCTGTAAATCTCTCTCCAGCCCTTACAAATTGTGTGCTTGCCCCTCAACTTGAGCTCTGTGTGCAGCAAGAGGAAATTTGCTGCCCACCATGTCCTAGGGCTCCCCTCTCCGTTTCCATGCTTCTGACCTTCATGCCCTAGATCCCTTGCAAAATTGCCTTAATATCACTGTATGCAGAAAAAATACAAGTTTTTTTTTCCTCAGGAATTAGAGTGTTGTCTTCACTTTTAGGATATGGAAGTTGATTTTTAATTGCCTAACAACAGTGTGCCCAACTGTTTAGGAGCATTTCCTTGGGACTTTTGATTTGTTGCAGGTTTAAGTATTTGGAAGGGTAGGTACAATGATTCTCTCTCCTCTCTCAGGCTCACAGTACAGGTACCCACTGGCATTGCCTCCTTCCCTAATGAAATCCTGCACACACCCCAGGCTTGGGCCAAGAAGAAATACACCAACATCGTCTCCTTCCACTTCATGCCTCGAGGTGGCCATTTCGCAGCTTTTGAGGAACCTGAACTTCTTGCTAAAGATATTCTGCAATTTGTTGGCAAAGTAGAAAAAGAGCAACTCTGGAAAAAGAAAGGGGAATAACTTCCCTAAGAAACAGCAGGCTAATTGCTTTTAGCTTAGCTCATGCACAGGGCTTACTAAGTCTACTGTAATCCATGCAATTAGATCTTATTATTGACCAGACGTGAGCAAGGACAGCAAGAAAAATGCAGTGCCATAGGGACCAACTGATTTTGGGTTGGGGTTTTTTTTTGTTCAGCTAGGCTAAGAAAGTAGCATGAAGAGTACTTGGCTGTCTTCTAAAACGTGTTCTGTAGTATTCTTGACTCTTGCTTTGAGACTGGAAAATAGACCTCACGCCTACTAACGTACCTAGTAACAGTTCAATTGTTATGAAAGGCCTTTATTTTCATGGCAGCAGTAAAATTTGAGTTGCTGTAAGTATGAAGTTCCTCATATAAAGGGTGGGGAGCAGCCTGGCAGGACTTAACTTGCATGAGTGCATCAATCATTCAATCAATCAATCAATCAATCAATCAATATTGATGATCTACAGTACCTTTAAACTGCCTTCTGCTGGCTGCCTTTCTCTTCCAGCCTGGGCTGTGGAGCAGTTTTCTGGCTGTGAAGAAGCTGGAGTGCCCTGTGCCAGGCTCCTGGGATATGTGAGGAGCAGCTGAAGCACAGAGGTGCCTGTAGCTCAGACCAGGGGGAGGGGTTGGGTAGGAATAACTCCAGCCCCAGCTACCTCTGCTCGGAATTTGTACTCTTAAATCATAGCCTTAGGTAGGCTCAACACACTGTGGCTTTGTACTGCTTTGGCAGGTTATTGTAAATACCTCTTACTAAAGAATAAAAATCAGATTAATTCAAAATTAAAAGAAAAGTGCATGAAATTTTTTAATAACTCCTCTTTGATTCTTTTAATTTTTTTAACAACTGAGATTTTGCTTGGTACCAGCTAAGACAAGCATCAGTTCAGAACCCGTCAGTTCTCTACTGCATCTGTCACAAAGGTCAGATTGAAGGCAAACTGCTCAAAGAAAATGGAAGGGCTGTATGGCTTTACCAGCTCCTGTCCCTAGTGTGTGCAGCTGAGCTTCAAACAGGTCTTAAACCATATCCAGATGAGTGATTTCAGCGTGGTTTTGTTCTCCAGTCACTTCTGATGTCCTTCTCTACTTCTGAAAGCTCTGGGAAATACAATCTATCAATAGCACTTGCATGGATTAGTATTATTTCACAATATTAATTGAAACAGAAGCTAAGAGCCGCTCAGCAGATCTGTGCTCCATCCCACAAGGCTTTAGACTCTAGCATACCACGTAGTTTGTTTCACAGAAGGCAAGTGGACCCTCCTGCTGGGCACATTCAAGTCCTCATGCTGAAAGCCACCACCAGCCACGGCAGAAAATCATTAGGCCAGATGGGCTGTGGACCAGCCTGGATCAGTTTTCTGAGCAGAGATGAGACCTCTTGCTCCCTTTCCTCTTTTCCAGTAGAGCAAGGCAGAGGAGCTCTCAGGTCTCCCTGTTAGATTTGATTCTCAAGCTGTTCTTGAGTTCTTTAAGACAGCTACCTGCTTCCAGAGTAGTAGTGAGCACTAATTCCATGCTTTAATTGCAAATGCTTTCATTCAGTCAAGATTTGTGTTCTCATTTGCAAAATAATTGTGTGATGCAGGCCAGTCTGTTTGGAACACTCAGGAGGAAAACACAGAACCATTCCTTTTGAACTTAGACTCCCCTTGGAGGAGACCCTCCCCAAACTTGTTTCAGGAGCAGTATAGTGAAAGAGGGTTCCTTATTCAGGAGGAACTGGCTCACCTCTGACAAGAACAGCTGCTACAGGTACTGCTACACACCCTCCTGCACAAGTCTTGATTTATGACCCTTTGGTTTTGCCTTTCCTCTGTCCCCTGTGTGGCCTTGTATTTCAGAGCTGGAGATCACCCACCCCCTCGCCTCGCTACTGCACGTGCAGACATCTGCTGTGGTGTGAGGGAGCTCTGCCATATTCTGATGTAACTGAGCACTGCCCCAGGGACCGCTCAGCCACAACGCAGATAAAAGACAGGGGAAACAAGTTTGCTGTGTGGTATCTGCCAAAACCCCTTTTCAGATGGGAGCGAAGCATCTTCTCTCTCCCTTCTGGAGCAGATCTGCTTGAAGGGGCCCAGCCTCGATGAAAGGAGGACTCTGGTTTGGGATCTGTTGTTACAGCAGCTCAGCCAGGCTCAGTCATCAGTGAGAGCTGGACCAAAAACGAGCACCTGTAGAACCTTTCTATTTTCAGATATGCCCCTCTGTGCTCAGCACTCTGAGTCGATGACAGTGAGCACAGGCAGTATCTGAGCATGTCCTGCCCTGCTCTGCACACCAGGTAAGTGCTCTTCAGGGTTTGATAAGCTTCTGTCTGAAAGAGAGACAAATCTGGACCTAAAAGGTGTGGTTTTAGGAGCTTAAAAATGATAATGAAACACCTGATACATAGCAGTTTGTTCTGAATTTTGATGTCACACTTCTCAAACCTTAAGCCCACAGATATCAGCAGCTGTTGCTCGTCCCCTACCTACCTACACTTAGATAAAAATGCAGTGAAATTCTATGACAAAGTGAAAAAGTTTGAAATTAGCTACACAGCAGCTGTAAAACCTGCCATCAGTTCCTCTTCGCTTTTCAAAATAACCCTCTGGTTTCAGCAAAACACAGCTAATCCCAGCACCTGTAGTGCAAGGTTTAATACTAATGAAGTGTCTGTGAGCCAGTGATAGCATCTGCATCTCATCCTGTAGCAAGCGACTCTCCCAGGAGCCTGAGATCTGGATTTGACAAGCACCTTGAGTGAATCCAGATTCACTCCTGATACTCTCTGGTACTGGCTACAGGCAATTATTTGGTACAGATAACCAGAAATAGTTTTGACATTTCTGTTAGCAAGTAACTGCATGTCAGATTATTGCAATAATAATAATAAGCAGTACAAAAGGAGTCCCTGCTCTGTTACAATTGTTCTTATTTATGTCAGCCAGCTGAGGACCTGCCATTCAGCCAGGGAATTTTCTCTAAAAAGGCCAAATGTGATGCTCTTGGGCTGGCTGAGCTGTTTCTTGGGAATAAGGCTCTGAAAGAGTAGCTACAGCCTTCAGGATAACACAGAATCTGGTGACACTTTGATGCTCAAACCAGTATGTTTTGCCCCAGGGCCATTTCTTAGTGAAGCTTCAATTTCTGGCCTAAAGTTGCCCCAAAGTCCCTGCTCAAAGAACCTGCTGTCCTAAAAGCCACACCACATTAAGTTGCTCCAAAACATGCATTTATCCCACGCTGAAACCAGAAGTAGCTGGCCTAAACCCTGCTATTTAATTGTCCAGTCATAGCCCATTAAGAGTCTAGATAAGGGGTTTGGAACCATGGAGATGCCACTGAAAAGAAACAACTCTGCCTCCCCAGCTGAAGTGCTTTGGAAAGTGTCTGCTTCCGGTATGGAAAAACACAAGTAAGGTCCTAATCTTCTCATACAGCTCCAGCTAAACAAACTCCCACTACAACCACATTTGACTTCTGATTTTTAAACTGCAAACCATTATGTCCTGAAAAATCCACGGCACCATATGCAGCCTTTGGACATCTTACACAACAAGACAGGACTTCATATACATTAAACAAAAATGCCAGGCATTACTGAGATCATGAATGAAAAAAATATGAATAGAAATCACACTTCCATGTGAAAAAGGAGGTGAAACCATCAGTTAATGGAAATTAGAATGTGTTAAGCCTAGCATCAGAGTTAGCTCTAGATCCATGAGGGGAACCAGTCATCACCACTGAGGCAGCTGCAATTGCTCAGGGGCAGGACTGAGGTTCAAGACAGTTACTCAAATGCACAATTCTGTTTTACAGCAGGTGCAATACATAACATGCACTAAATGAAGATACATTTTTGTCTGAAAGTGGAATGGAAAGCTCCTCCTGGGTGCTGTGGAAAGAGACAAGGAATAAATCCATATTGATTTCAGTGCAGCTTATTTTAAAACACTGAGAAATGATGCCACTTGTTTTACTTGCTGTAATAGCACTTCAAGGAACATAAGTCACACTAAAACTGTCTTGCTCAGGATTAGTTTTCTTTCATGGAAGAAATACCCTGTGCAGCGCCAGACAGCCCTGATGGTGTTATGCCAGTGCTGCTAGAAGAATTAGCCCCATTACAATTGTCAGTTGTCTTCTGGAGAACAGTATTTATAAACAGATCTGTGCTGAGTGACAGCTCCTTCCCCTGGCTCGATGTAATCCAAACCTCAGCCTTCCAAATACCTTCCTGACTGGATTTCAAGATGCTGAGGATGCTTGTGCCCTCCCCCCATTTAATAACTGAATGCCTGCGGTTTTGAGGATGGGATGAACAGTAAAAGAGATTTAAATGATGCGTTTCCACCTTCTTAAATGAAAGATAATCCTTTGCAGCAGCAGTTCAAACCACTGCAGGTGATCAGAGGGAGTGCAGCACAGGGAAGGGGTGACCTGCAACAGGAAGGGACAAACTCCGATCAAGCAGCCAGTCAAAGATACCAACAGTTCTTAAGCTCTTTTGCAGCCAAGCCTGCATTGTTGGGGTGGTTTTGTGTGCAAACACATTTCTACCTCTCGAGTTCTAGGAATTCTTGTACAGACTTCAGGGAGCTAAGGCCCACCCCTGCATTTTTGTCTCAGTGGAAGGTTTTTTTGTCACCCCAAGTCTTTTGTGGCTCATAAAGCTTTTTGCAGTGATCAGAAGGCAATTCTTAATGTTTCAGAGAAACCAGAGGCAAAGAGGGTTAAAGAAATACCTCACACAAACTGAGCAGAAGAACCCACTGCAGAACACAGATGATGTCATTCTCCTAATTGCTCCACTCTTTTTGAAGATAAATAACTTAAATGATTCCTCTTAGAGGTGCTCAATTGATTTATTTCTCAATTTTTGCCCTTTTCTTCCCAGCATATTATGATTCCTCATCTCAGAAGGGAATGAATTCTTCCTATTCTAGGAACATTTTTGAAATTACAGATTTAAAATATAAAAGAACAAGAAAACCCTACTTCATTCTCTAAATCTAGAATCCTATCATAAAAAATTTCAATGCCAGCAACCAAATTATGGTACTTAGCAATTCTTTAAATCACTTCTTTTTCCATTTTCATCTATGGAGATAGCTGCTGGTTTTATTTCTCTATGTCTGTAGATGGAGGGGAAAAAATACTGATAATTTGCCTTAGGGAAAAAAACCTATTTAGAATTCCAAATAAGTTTTGACATGGAACATCTTCACTTGAAAGAAGCAACTCAGTGCTTTACATTTCAGGAGAGCAGGCTATAAAAAAGCCAATCAGTCTGAAAATCCAAGCATAAACCACCGCCAAATGCATGCAGGATTTTCATACAGAAGGAAGGCCAGCTGTGTACAAAAATATATCTCTCTTACATTCTCACAGCTCTCAGTCTTCCTCCTGTACTGCAACTCATCTTTTTTTTTTTTTTTTTTAATTCCAATGAACATCTAAGAAGCACAACAGATAGGTACCTTTCAAAACCAGCCCCTAACTTCCATCACAAACTTTCACCCTTTTGTGCCACTGCATAAAAATGGGAGGTTCGCAACCACACAGCAGTAATGGTATGAGACAGCAACAAAATCTGGCTCCTGTTTTATTTAGGAGCACCTTATGACATACCATACATTGGAGTGCTAGAACTCTGTCTTCAACATCACTTTTGAGAAGAGTGCTTTCATTAATTTTTAACCAGCACTTAGTTAACCACTGAGTCTGGGAGCAGATGCAAAAATTTCCCCTCTCTCCTTCTTGGCTATTTACAGTCCCACCTATTTCCACTTGAATATCACACACAGATCCAGGACAGAACGTGCAAGGATATCAGATCTTGCAACCACTGTTCTGCGACTTCTCAGAAAAAGTGATTTTATTTCAAGATCTAAACTTAATCATCAGCTTACAATCTGAAGACAAAAGTGTATTAATGCCCTAAGACAACACTGTCATGCCTGTGTTATATGTATCACATATCATTTCCCTCAGATGTGATAGATAAGATGGGAGTGAAGCTCTGGACTCCTGCAGAGCACAAACTCTGTGTCAGTGGACATTTCCAAACCAGAATTTAGTGGAAAGAGAACTCCATCCAGAACTGAAGTTGAAAATATAGTTAGCTTTTACTTAACACACAAAGTATTACTTCCCACTAGCCATAAAAATGGAAAGACATTAGTGATGGAGGCACAGAGAGTAGGGAGAAGCAGCTTCCTATACTACGCCAGCTAATTCACAGGGCCATATTCACTGTTTCATCAAAAGAATTAAAAGCTAATTCTGCTACAGCTGGATCTTGATGCATATTCTCTCCAAGCTACAAATGGTTACAGACTCTTCTGACACAGAAAAGTGAGGATAAGTCAGGAGCTCTGTGTTTAAGCACTAAAAACTTGGGCAGTTGTATTTGCTGCAGCTGAGATGCTCCATTCTAACCAACAGGATGTGGGATACAGAGAAATGCCAGGACTTGACCGAAGAACCAAAAAATTATAGGGAAGAATGTTCCATTATAATGACCCAATCTGCAGTCTCTCCACTTTTAGTTGTTTTCTTTCTGTTTTTATCCTTCAGGCAGCTGTTCTCAGAAAGAAAAAAACAACTTCTGTACCTCTGAAATATCTGAAGCAGGCACTTGCAGCTGTTACAGACAGGTGACAAGCAGAATCCTTCAAGAAGTCTTGTTTAGATAAGACAGAGAAGGAACTTGCAAGACCACTTTCAGATAAGACACATGACCCTGGCAATCATTTGGAATTAAAAGTGTGCATTTCCTTATATTGTTGCAGTTTTGAGACAATAAAGTGTGTCTTTTCTTTGTAGTCAATAGACTTGGGATAAAGCTCCCTTCTCCCCAAATCTTCTGTGCCTCTCATCTCTCTTTTGCTAAGAGTCAGGAGAAAATTTTGTGGTCTGCTGCTTCCAGGACAAGCCCACCTTCTTGAAGAGAAGGCTTCCAAAAGCAAAAGGCTTCCAAAGACTCATAACCAAATTATCTGCAGAACAGACACAAGAAAGCTTCAGCTGTGCTGCCAGCATGTGTGGGTAAGCAGCGCTGGGAACTGGACCTCTGTAAAGAGACAGAAAGAACATGGCCTAAATGCTACACTGGAGCACTTGGAAACTTAGCCAGCACAAAGATCTGCTTTTGGCTCAGGGTATGGGAAAAGCCCAGAAGAAAACAAAGCATGAACGTGTGCACCTAATGCAAATGAGAAAATGCAATAACTTGGGTGTCGAGGATGTGTTGTAAGAGGGCTGGAGGTGAGCCAGGTTGGCCTGGCACACAGAATATTGGCACAGAGCTCCGTGTATCCAAGCAAGCCAAGGTTTCTGAGCCTCAGCAAACCATGAAGCAGCTTCCTCACTCTGGAAGAAATTCATCTTCCCTGAAGTCTTTGCACAAGTGTACCCAGTTGTACAGTATCAAATGAGCTCCATTCTTCAAAGTGTCAGAGGTTGCCCCCCTCAGCTGTGCCACAGAGAATCCCATCACAGACCACGCTCTGCGGCTTCCTCCTGTGGAGAGTGTCCGATTGTCCGGGATTGCTGCTCCCGGGAGCACTGCTGGTGGTGGCTGCTGGAATGCCGGGAAGGACTTAGCAAGGAGCAGAGTGGGGGAGGCGCTGCTCCAACTGAGCAATGCAAGGCAAGCAGCAGGCGCTGGATCCCAACAAATACGGCTTCTGGGAGCCACAATCAGCAACTCCAGCTGGGCCATTTGCTTAGGCTGCCTGCCAAAAGGTTTATAAAAAGAACAGTAAAGAATGTGCCATGGCTTTAAATATGAATTTCAAACACAGTGTAGCCAATATCCACATTTGTTGAGGCTTCCACCCCATAGCTTTTCTCTAAGGCTCAGTCAGGAATGCAAGGAGTTTCTCCTGCTGATCTAATTTTATCCCCTCGCAGATATCCACCAGCACGAAGGAATGAAGCAGAGCCAGGGCAGTTTCTTAATTACTTCCAGCTCTCAGAGAGGGACCCAAAAGATAATAGTGAAGCAAGCACCACGTGGCAAAGATGCTAAACCAGCCTATAATTTGTGTGTTGCTGTACACAGATCTTGTGATAATTTACTAATAGGTGACCCCAGCCTTTTCTCCAACTGGTGCCTGCCCTAATACCATAGACATTTCTATAAGAGTTCAACTGCAGCAGAGCACAGCAGCAAACAGGAATGGCTGCTACACAATGAGTGAAATATGCAGGTGGTTTCCCCACCAGACACATGAACTGGTTCCTCAAATGCCAACAATGACTATTTAGCAAGATGTAACTTTCCATTACCTAGGAGGTTTTCATATTCTATACCCATAGCACCTTAGCATGACCGGAGTAGGGTTTATTCAAGGTCACAGGAGAGCTGGCCCTGCCTGTACTGAACTTGTGCCAGCCACAAGGAGTGTCACCACCAAGGTTCAGCAACCTCCCAGACACAAAAAGGAAATCAAATCATTAAAGGAGTTTTTATCCCTGATGTGGCACATAGAACCTCACAGCGAGTATCAAAAGTCATTTGTTCAAAAGTGAGGTGTATCACAGAGCATAAAACCCCCACGGTGCCAGCACAGTAAACAGGTCAAGTGTGGTAGCTGAATGATTTATTTGATTCTTCAATAAGCACGCACGTAAGCATCCACTGCTGCTGCAAACACCTGGATGAGATGGGGTAGTGCAGCTAGAAATGAGTCAGAACAATCACAGGCTTCTGATTTAATTAACACAACAGGCTGCTTCCTCCTTGTGACCTCACATCTGTATGAGAGACTCACGGATGAGTAAAAAATGTGGAGTCAGTTGGGTTTTTTTCTTCCTGGTTTGAACACCAGCCTGGAATGGCAGTGTGTGCACAAGGTACACACCGCCTCTAGTGACGCCACGATCGCTAAAAATCAAAACGGGCACACACACGTGCATAAACCCCTGACTAAACTGCACCACTGAAGTGAGAGCATAAAATAGCCTGACAAATTCATGCCCCCCCCCAACTAGACAAGGCTCCTCACCTACCTTTCAAGAACCAGGAGTTGCATCTTCAGCTAACAGGATGGGCTTGTCATCAGAGGAATCAGAGCTCCACAGGGTCCTTCTTGCAGTGGGCAGGTCTCGTGCTCAGCATTTGTCCGAGTGCTGCTCTTGGGAAGCTGGAGGAAGCCCTGCAAGGCACTGAACATCTGCACACATTTATGGCACAAAGTCTCCTGCAATCTCAGAATGTTGCTTCTTTACAGACATGCTAGAAAAGGTCAAATTCAGGAAATAACAGTTTAACAGCAAGCAAGGAAACAGAGGGCTAAAAGATTCTCCTACCCAAAGGTCACCAAGATTCATCCCCTAGAGAAATCCAAAAGTATTCAAATTCCTCATGGGACATACTGTCATTCTAAGGCTCGTGGCAGTGCTCTTATAGAGAGTTCATGACTATGCTGTGAGGCAGCCAGCAAAAGGACTGTTTCAACACATAGAGAAAAGAAAAAATAAATCAAGACAGCCTGAAATTATTCTAAACTCAGTGTTTTATTGCTCCGTGATTATTAGTTACACTTTGACACATTGCACTTTGGAATAGATTAGCACCTACTACATAATTTAAAAACTTAGTATCTTACAACTCATATAATTGGCACTACAGAGAAAACCCAGAGATCTGTCGTTTTAACCCAAGATTAAAAGAGATAAAATGTTTACATCCTTTATTGTTGGCAGGTGAACTTTCATTGTGGAAGGCCCTTAAAAATAGTGAACAGAAACTAACAACCTAAATGCCCTCCAAAAACATATAAAAACAGTATCAGATAAATCACTCCCTTCTTTACCCTAGTCTTTTTGCTTTGGTACTTTTAGTATCCAAGTGCACAGTAATTCCCTCATCTCTTTCAAAGAAAAAAACAAGTACCATGATCAAGACTACACTGACTACTTTGGGTGATGAGGAGACTCCCACACACCATTCTCAGCACCCATGCAAACAGCATTTTCATCAAAAGTGGCATTGTCTCAGGATTTAACACATCCCAAGAGGTTTATAAATAATAAATGTTGGGGGTTTTTAAGAAGGGAAGAATTATTTTGAATAAATAAATGACAGCTCTCATAGCTGCATTGGCTTTGGTTATGAAGATAACTTATGCAGCATAAGCTATCTTCATAAGGCAAGTGATGAGATAGCGTAAGTGAAGTCCCTGAGGATCAGCATCTCCGTGTTCAACTTGTTTGTTTCACAACGCGTGTAGACAGCCTGGAAAACAATCAGTCCCAAGGCATCTGCTTTTTAATCTCCCAGCACAGCTGCAGACCACACAATGAATTATTTCTGTACCTCTTCTGCAGGCAGGAATACATAAATAACACCAAATTCTTAGCAGGAGGTGGCAGGGAATTAGTTCTCCTAAACCTGGGCCAAGTGCTCCACCTTGTGTTAGTCCTCGGCACTCAGAGCGAAGCTCTCGATGCCTGCTCCGCAATTGCAGGTCCAGTGGCATAGCTCATGATTCCTTCTGCCTGGGAACAAGTGTTGTCCATGGTGCCATACGACTGCTGCTCCGTGGGGGCCAGCACCGTCCTTTCTGTAGGATGAGGACGCAAAACCTGGGGGACGTACATCTGAAATCACAAGTGAAGGGTTTTAGTGGTCTCTCAAAGCACAACGCTGGGATAACTCACCCAGGATAATTTTTCCCCTTGACACTCTTCTTTTCATCCTCCTTTTCCCATTCTTCACCTTAACACCTCAGGCCTTTTGCACCCTGCTGGAGGCTTCCTGGTGTAACACTCACCTGGCACCTCTTGACTGTGGCACAAGGCCTTTCCTTCTACCTCAGTCCTACATCCTTCTCAGTGACATGGCAAGCAACACCTGCTACACGTCACAGCTTTCAGAATCAAAGCAGCAGCCACTGACTGCGTTTGGAAGCTGTCCAGATGTGAGGATCTGCCTGGGGCAGGGCACAGAACACAGCACACAGGGCTGCTGGAAGCAGTGTGTCTCAACTACTCCTAAAACGGCAGCCGAAGGTACTTCTGGAACACCACCTGGGAGCAGTCAAGGAGCACAGCTGCAGAACTTCCTGGTCCCACATACACATGGCAAATCCCACAGTCCATTCAGACTAATATGTCCTACACAAGCTCTTTGGTAAGCAGGGTGAGAAATTAAGTTTTTCTAGGAAGCATAAGGGAATATTAGTAACTCTTAGCTTCTTACAGAAGATGTTGGGACTGTTGGTACATCTGTGTCTTTTCCTCTTTCACCTTGTGTGTCGTCTATCTGTAACCAGCAACAGGTGGGGAAAGAAAGGGAGAATATCAAACTGGTGAGTGAAAACCGTACACACAGACCATGAGCACCCAAAACCTGCACAGACAGATCTCAGTGCAGTGCTGGTACTCTCTCCTACAATCCTTCTACACAAAATCATAGGAAAGTTTGGCTTGGAAGGGACCTTAAAGATCATCCAGTTCCAACCCTTTGCCATGGGCAGGGATGCCACCCACCAGATCAGACTGCTCCAAGCTCCATCCACCCCGGCCTTGAATAATCTCGGGGATGGGGCATCCACAACATCACTGGGCAACCTGTGCCAGTGCCTCAGCAACCTCACAGCAAAGAATTTCTTCCTATTACCTAATCTAAACCTACTGGCAGTTTAAAGACATTCCTCCTTGCCCTGTCACTAAACACTCTTGTAAAAAGTCTCTCTCCACCTTTTTTTTTTTGTAGGCTCCCTTCAGGTACTGGAAGGCTGCAATTAGGTCAGCCTGGAGCCTTCTCCAGGCTGAACAACCCCAATGCTCTCAGCCTTCCCTCACAGCACAGGTGCTCCATCCCTCTGATCGTCTTGGTTGTCTTCTCTGGACTTGTTCCAACAGGTCCCTGTCCTTCCTGTGCTGGGACCCCAGAGCTGGATGCAGCATTGCAGGTGGGGTCTCAGCAGAGCCGAGAGCAGAGGGGCAGAATCCCCTCCTTCAACCTGCTGCCCACACTGCTGGGGATGCAGCCCAGGATATTTTTTCCATACTGCTCTTTTCTCTCAAATTCAGTTCCTGCAGACACTGAGAGACATTCCACTCTGCCAGGCAGCCTACCTGTACTACAGGCTCTCTTTAGCCATCTTACCAAGAGCCTTTGTGAACAGACACTGCCAGCAGGAAGGCATGGACAACCCAGCAGGAACAGCTGGTGCTCCGTCAAGCACACAGGTAGGTGCTGAAAGGTCAGGTATCCATCACTTACCCTATAATTCAGTGGACTCAGGTACTTGAAACAGCCAAAACAAGTGTAAGCCAAGCAAATAACAATAGTGATGTTGACAACAAGCAAGGTAAACATGGTTGTAGGTGCTTTAAAACCTAGAAAAATATTCAGAGAATAAACATAAAAATGCATAGCAGAAAAAAACAAGAAAACCAAACCAAGCCTTTATTTATCTTCCTCATTTTCAGAAGCCTCATGGATTTTTTATTTTTCCTTAGAGGAATGGGCAGCCCACTTCCAGCCACAAACAGGAGAATGTCATTATACACAAAGTTCTCCCACTCTTCCTAGAGGCCAAGAAATGTTGCTGTAATACTTAAATGATAGAGAAGACTCAAAGTGATTCTTCTCCCTCATTCATCCATTCTGGACCCACTTCTTAAATACTTTCATTAATGATCCCAGCCACAAACAGGTAATTACATTGATTAATCATGATGATGGCACCAAGCTGGATGGATTGCAAGCAGCTCAAAAGCATGAAGTGGGGAGAAGAATCAAAATTGTCTTGGTAGATAAGACCACCCCACCTGCTTTAAAGGATCAAAACACAAAAACCAACAGCAAGATAAAACTGTATGTATAAAACAGCAAATAAGTACAATTTGGAAGGAAAAATGAAATGTAGATGTGAGGGATAACAAGAGCACTGCAGCATACAACTGCTGGAAAGCAGTCAGTAGTGGGATGGTATCAAAGAACACGGGCAGAGAGGAAAATGAAAAAAAAAAGACAAGTCTCTGGCACCCATACAAAACAACTCAGTGCTAATGAGCCTTCAGCTGGGTAGCCTTGTCTACGATAAAATATGGACAGAGTTGGGACGAATACAAGAAGAAGGATCAAGAGAAGAAACAGTAAATATGAACTAGGCTGAAAGGTAAGTTTTAGTTCAGAGACAGTGCAATAAAACTATAGGAAAGGACATGGTTGCCTAGTATGGAAAAAGTATTAGAGATTACAGTGACTTCTTATTTTCCAGATCCACTAGGGAAATATTCTAAAGAAATTAATCTCATTTTGCAGTAAAGATGACTTGAATAGGACAATAGGAAAAAGTAAATGTCACTACAAACCCTAGCTGTTTCCAAGCTTCTTCAGACACAAGAGGCAACACCAACCCTCAGACATTTTTGTGGTAACCCCAGCATATGCAGTGGCACAGAATAGATGAGTTTTACACTTTAGCAGGTTACAGAAGTCCTGCACAGGTCTGTTCACAAGGGGAAAAACACCACACCCACACACACAAAAAAACAAAACCAAGAAAAGCCCTACTAACACTTCACTATTCAAACCGAAAAAGGAAGTGAAAAAACCTCCCTGTGGGTATTCTGGAATGTCCTCTAGAGGAGGTTGTTTTTATAAACACAGGTTACACAAGTATTTACCAGATGGTGAGGTATGTCTACCCCAAAGCCAATGTATGGTGCAAACCACGAGGCAAACAGCAGAGATTAGGGAAGGAAAAGTCTCCTACATCAGTTTTCCCCTGCACTGTGTCCTCAGAACTCCTGCCTGCCAACAGCTCTGGAGAACATGGGATTCAAGTGACTACCCCAGGACATGGGGGTTGAACTGCAGATAGGACCTTGCTTCCTCTGTGGTGAGAGGCCCAGTGGTGCTGCAGCTGTAGGATGGATGGATGGACAGACGGATGGCATAAGAGCTGAGGAAGAATACAGGCACTGAGAAGGAAAAAGATGACACCAGTACAGCCTATCACCTTCAGTATGCAGGCAGGTGGTATTTGATCCACTGAGAATTGGGAGAGAGGTCTTTCCAGCCTTACATTAATACATAAGGAGCGAGAAACCAGAATATTGTCACTGGACTCTGCAACCAGACTGAAACACCCATATCAAGCCAGCTATACAAGTCAGTGACCAAGCAATCAAGCTTTACATCACAAACTGATCTATTTTGCAGATAAGGAAGCAGAGCTCTCTTACCCTTCCTTCCTTCCTTCTTTTTGGCAGTAGAAGCAGCAATGAAATCAATGGCAATGAAATCAAAGTATCAAATTCCTACCTCTCAGACTGCCCTGTGCACTGACAAACCACCAAACAACATCCTGTAAGCAGGATCCTCTACACTGACCAAGCCAAACACGGTAATCCAGCCTGTGTTTTCCATTATTTAAACCTGACAAATAATGGTTTTACCATGCAGAACTAGAAAACATTATAATAAAGATTTCATTTTTACTTCACCAGGATTTCCTTCCTAACAATTAAAGAGGTGGATCTGATGCCGAGCGCTTGGAGGTGATTTTTCTAAAGCATGCTCTAGAAATTCTCCTGTTAATTTAGAGGACACGGATTTGTTGGTCTTCCGGGTTGCAAAAGCAGCTCTCAAAACAAGGGAAAAAAACAAACTCTCAAACACACAAGTAATGCAGAATCTATTCAAATCCAAGGACAGCCTGAAGCAATAGTTCCAAGTGCCTTTTACCTCCACAGGGAGCTTTCCCTATCCCTAAAGTTAGATGACAGCCTGCCAACAACACCTTTCTGACTACTGGTACGCTAGAAAATACAATGCAAACATGATCATTTGCCATGAGAGCACAATGCTGTTAGATATCAGGAGCTTCCTTCTAAAGAAGGGAAACTTGACTCTTCTACCATCACTGACATCCCCATTCCATGCCAAATGCTTCCTGCTGTATCATGGATAAAAACCCATAAGCTGTTGGTACAGCAGAGCCAATACCATCAGTGCCAAGTATTTGCAAAACATAGAATGCCCCAATTTTAAAAACAAATTACACAAAAAACATGAGGTTTTAAACTACAGTGTGGGGAAGAGAGTCACCATCTCACTGCAGTCTTCCATGTAAAATTTGATGGATGATGTAGAACACAGGAGGACTAGCATTAGCCAATAATTTAGCATTTTTTCCTGACTGATGGCTGTACAACTGAGGCAGCAGCCAATTCACCCAAGCGAATTAAACTTATGCCCAGGCTGCACAAATGCAGATAGTGAAGCCAGTGACCATCGTACTATAAAGAGCTAATTCTGAATAGATTTTTGTTTTATGTAATGATTTTTACTGTCTGTCACTTCACAGCCCAACTGGCCAATTCCAAGTATCCTGATTTAAGGAATACATGATGGCCTGTGAAATGAAGGAACATGGAGCCCCATGCTACCAGTTTAATATATCAGCCATCTCCATCAAATGCTCTTATGCAAATCTTGTGTAGTTCAGTCCCACAGGCAACCACCATGACCTCCCCTTTAGGGAAGGAAAAAGAGAAGTCGACAAAGCTTATGGAACTTCACATCTTATTCAGGGAAGCTGGCAAGAGAGCTGGGAGCAACTTCTAGGTGGAAACAGGTAATACTTACCCAGCCGCACAAATGAGTAAAAATAGAGCCAGAAAAGGCAGAGGATTGGAGCTGCCAGGGCCTGATTGACAGCTGCAAAGTGCATCTTCTTCTCCAGCTTGGCAGGAAGATAGGCGTAGTAGAGGTTGTGACGGTCCACCATGTGCTTCAGGAGGATGTAGATCAAACCTGGCAGGGAAAACAGGAGAGCCAAGCAGAGGCTGTTGGAGGTTTGGTAAAAAGCAGCAACTCTGTGAGGAGATCTACACTACCCAAGTTAGTGGAAATGCAGATACCAATGGTGGGTACAGCCCAAACACGAGGGGTTACAGCTGCATGACAGCACCCGCTCCTAAGGCTGTTGCATCCCCGTCCCTCCCCTCTCCACACACTTTTCTGTGGTGCCTCTTGTGCTCCCAGGGAGAGCCCAGAGCTCCTTCTGAGTGCTGGCACATGAGGCCAAGCCCGTAGGGAAAACTTTCTAACTCCCTTTCCACTCTACTGGTAGGGAAGAATGGCCTGACAGTGGCTTAACCTCTCCCTCTCAGCCTTCACCAGACTCATGACTGGATTTCAAGTCAGCTATTCCTTATCCAAACAAACAGCAACTGCTGTGGCAGCTATGAATTGCAACAGCTCCGGGATGTAGTGGTACATTCAGATTATTTACAACTGCATACAAAACAGAATGGAAGCAAATATCAATTACATTGTTACATAAAAATTGGCCACATTCTCCCAGTAATAAGGTTGTTGATTAAACCAGTTCTGAACAGTATCTAATTTAGATAATTGTCTTGTATCTAGCTCCATAAAGTTTTGGATTAGAAAATGAAAATACCAACTATATAAAATTATTTAGTACTACTTATGTCTGATCTAAACCCCTCACCACCAGAGCCAGTACACTCAAATTTGAGAAATAAAATAAACATCTAATAGACATTAAATACACTTTCAACCCCTAAAGGCAGTACAAGAGCTAAGTAATTCATCATCTTTTTCACTGTTCTTCTCAAGAAGGGAAGGAAACTTGGATCCAAGTCCTAAGGATTATCAGCATTTCAACAGGAATAAGAACGCAGAGCTGGGCCTTCCAAACTTCCCACAAGCCCCATCTCACTCCCACAGTGCTCACTGGAAAACTTACCGAAAGGGACAATGATGGGACACGTGATGCTATAGGCCATGATGACAGTGAACACACACAGCATCCAGGCATACATTGCTCCAAATTCATATTCAAATGCCTGTTGCTAGGAACAGAAACAAAACACCCAAAACTCTCAAGTCATCCATCAATGTGTCAGGAGTTAAGAATAGATTCACTAAAGCAACAATTCACCTTCTCTTATTCTCTCCCCCTGAGAGATCAGTTATTTCCCTAAGAGGTAGAAATGAGGTAATTAGATGAAGTATTATGTGTTTTTATTATCTGGACATACAGAAAAGATGCTGCTTCTTTCATAGCCTTAAAGTAATTTCTCAGGGAATCTGCATCCACAAGAAGCAGCCCCTTAAAACCACAAGGCAGAAAATAATTGTGCCAGACTCAGAACCTTCACCTCGCTGTGGCAGCTGTATACAGGCTTAAGTTCCCATTGTAACACCCGGAATTTCAAGCTCCAGGATGACACATCACCTGGAAGTCCACCTCTTAAAATGGAATATAGGCAAAAAATATTTATTTTGCTAGGTGTATGTTCAGATTAAAGCAAGTTGTTCACACCTGCTGGCTGACAGAAGAAACTAACTCTAGACAGATTTGAATTAAAAAAAAACCTGAAGTTCAGACTACAAGATAAAATCATTAACTATTCCATAAAATCCAAATCATAAAACTCTGACTTAGAGCTATGAAGAGATTGATACCTGAAGCTCAGAGCTTGGGGTTTGATTTTTGACCATCTCTGACTTGAACAAATCCCTCCCTGTTATCTGTGCTGCAAGTGAAGGGAATATGAACCTGTTGTGGACAATGAAACAAAGGCTAAAAAAACCAAACGTCAGGAGATGATAGTTAATGGTATGAAGGATGGGTGCTCCCACTGTTTCTGACAAGGATCAATCATTGAATTGCCTCCTGCTAAGGAGGGGCTCCAATACCTGTTTGATGTTTTTCCTCTCTGCTGTGGACTTGGCCATGATCATGCGTATGGTGTAAAGGATGAGGCCTGGCAGGCGCAGCAGCTCCATCCCGTTGCCCACGAAAGCAGAGGCAATCACGTAGTTCACAAAGAAGGCTCCCTGGTCAGGCAGGAAGACACATCTGCCAGGAAAGACACCAGACACTGACTGGAAGGAAGGCAAGCAAACATAGGAGGCATACAATCTATCCCTATTGCCTTTGGAAATCTCTTACCATCAGGATAAGCACAATAGACCCCAGGAAGTGGACAGAAGGCTTGTGATAACCTTGTTGTAAAAGAATACTGCAGAGCTATAAATGCAGCCAGTGTAGTATGTAAGAACCTGGCTGAGTTGCAGTACAGATGAGGAACAAACTGTTCACAAAAAGATGCAGCAGCCTGATGGGTGGCTGACAGCAGACAAGAGCATCATCTGATGTCTGCAACAGCAACCTGACGCAAGATAAGACAAGACTGCAATAGAATAATCATCTCTCCTAACTTAGTAACTCCTAATTGTCTTCCTGTTACTGATTTTGAAACAGCGTTTGGAAACCTATGTCTTAATGATTGCATTCTATTCTTTCCCTCCAGGCACAGGCACAAGAACTTAAAATAACCAATATCTGCAAATTTGCAATGCAATGTGTGTAAAAACATACATTTTTCTTGAAATCAAGATTCACCGGATTTGAGGAAAAGAACTGCTGCATCTGTTTGATCTCACTGTAATCCTTGGGAAGATCCCCTGTCCATGATATGCAACAATCCTCAGCCAACTCCAGTATCTTATCATCCTTTCTGTGAAGGAATCCTTCCTAATGTCCAACCTTATTGTCTCCTCCCCTTATTCAGCAGCTCAACATCATCCCAGAGTAGCAACCCTGAGCAAATTTTAATGAACACTAACCAAGTTCAGTGAAGAGTTAAAAAAAAAATTAAGTCCTAAGTATTCCTTGACAAAGGAATAGCATAGAGGGAACATTATTTAGCTAATACTTACTCCAGCCTAACTGCAGAATCAGATGATTCTCTGTCAAACAGCCAGCGGAAAAAAAAATCAAGGCTGAAAGAAAGATGGTGAATGTAATTCAGTCTCCCACATCTTAGCACTGTCTAAAACAGCTTTTCTTTTTAAGTAGTTTAAATCAAGATAGTTGATAGAGAGTGTTTAATCAAATAATCTGAACACTACTTTGGCTTTGACACAGTTACTGATAGTTAGAAATAAGACAAAAGGTACAAAATCAAACAGAACAAAAACGTCTACTTCATATTAAAGTTTTAATGATCAATTTTTAGCAGTTGTTTTCAGATAGGACAAATACATGTCACCCAGTTAGCCAGGGAAACAGTCAAATACTGTAAAGGTGGAAAGAAAAGGACAACTCCAACTGAAGTATAAAACACACTCAGGAAACTTGGTTCTCAGCTATGATGGTGACTATGGGCAACTTTTAATTAGAATTGGTCTTACAAGGTCTTAAATTTGTTTGTTAAAAGAAAAGTCGGGCTTTGGAAATTTAAGGGCTCTGAGGACCCCAAATGTAAGATGAACATTGAAATCTAATGTGTAATGACAACATAATCACACACACTGGAGGGAGTGAGGGGACACTGACTATACCTCACAACTAGAAAACACAAGTAAAGATGTCTCATCAAAAAAGTACTCAGCCATTACTTCATTTAACTATGATTCTTTACCTGGTCAGACCAAGGGAGGGCAGAATCAATACCATGAAGATCAAAAATATGTAGACTTTATGCATCATTATTCTGTTCTCTGCAGATCTATCAACATAAAAAGGCACTGAGTAAGAAACTCATACAAAAAGCTGCCACACGTGAAAGATCTTGCCTGGACAATGCCAGCACCTGTCAGACTTCCAGCTTCCCCTACCATATCACATTGCTACAAGATAAAAAACAAACCTCTTTGAGATATTCACCAATATGGACCAAGCAGACTTTCAGTATCTTCTTGGGCAACAAAAGTACTGCTGAATGTAAATCCAGACTCTGGATGAGCATCAGTACAGGTCTGTACCACAAGCACGGTGACGTGCAACAACCACAGCTCGTCTCTCACCCAAAGACACTCAATCTTGCAACAGCTTGTAAACAAACAGCTCTTCAAGTGTCATGCCAGGAGGGATTAAGCAGTTCAGAAAAGGGCACCACTGCCAAGAAACCAGACACTTAGACAGCCTCCTTGCCAAGTGTCAAGTCTTGGGGAACAACATGACACTACTAATGCTATACTCCAACTGCAATAGCAGGAACAGAGATCTAGTGACACCCTGTTGTCAGAGAAGTGCAGCACTATGAACAATTCAGACTCTTAGAGGTGGCATCTGATAGGGCTTTAAAACCATAGGGGTTTTATTACAGGAACACTTGGGCACGGTGAGACCTATCAGTGTAACTACACTGAGGCTTGAAATCAGACCTATGATCTCCAGTGACTTCAGAAAAACTATTTTAACTGATTGAGAAGGGCTCAAAGTTCATGTGTGTAGCACAACTACCAAAACAGAGTTGATGCAAAGCATTCAACTGTGACAAATAAAAGGTAGACTCCGGAGGAAAGAAAGGAATGGTACAAAAATGTCTTAGAAAGGAATGGTACAAAAATTTGAAAGGAAAAAACAAAATTGATCTTAGAATATAAAAACAAACAAACAAAAAAAAATGGCTACAAGCTTTATGGATAAAGATTGAGTGAAGTTGAGTGAAGCTGGGATTGACTGTGCAGTACTATGCTTTTATCTGACTGTATGCAAACAGGGCATCAAATCTGGTACTCCAAACCAAACTGTGCTTTCTCCAAGTGAGCAGCACATCAGTGGTCTTGACATCTCTGGGGTGCACCAGTTCTATGTGAAAACCTTGCATCAACATATCTGCTGGGCCTTTGGCCCCATAAGTCTTCTCAGATCACCACTAATATCCAACAGAGCTGAGCCGTGCACCAGGAGTTACATCCAGATCATTTTATCATGCCAAACAACAAGAAGATGGATGCCCTTTTTCATAAGTTGTCAGCCTGGAGAGGATCCAAACCCAAACGGCCTATCCTCTCAGAGAGTGACTTAATTGTGGGATTAGAGGCACTTCCCATGCTCCTGTTGAAGCTACACCTCCTGAGCCTGCTCATATGGTTTTTTTTTTTTGATTAAACACAAAGAGGAGCAAAGTGGGAAGCAGGGGAAAGCATAAGCAAATCATGTGGTCAGATTACACTTGCTGTGCTGGTTACAAATTACCTAAACCCTGAAATGTGGTTGTAACGCTAGAAAGAGACAAGAACGGGAAATTCCCTGCTGCAAGAGGTCTGCGGATTTGAGAGCTCTGTAAAAGATCAGCAATTTCATTTATTTTAGTAATTCAGCTGATAAGGTAAAAACAGAGGAAAAGGTTGCTTACTTTGTCCAGTGGGACTCCAGCAAAGTTGAATAATACACAATTGTTGGTAGCAAAGCTGAGAAGGACCAGAGCAAGAGTGTTGGGAAAAACTGACTGATGACAGGATTCTAGTGAGGGACAAAATAAGCATTAAAAACATTTTAATGCAGTTGTGGTGGAACAGAGATGGTAGTATTTTGCTTTTTGTAAATTATAGCAGGATGAACTGGGGCAATTATATTCAGATAGTCTTAAATTGAGTAATGAGTGCTTAGCACTGGCATGCAAGACACAAAACCAAAGTGAGATTGGAAATTAAATTCCATGAGAGTGCAGTCTCACAAGGAGTTTTTATGTAGTTTGCACTAGCTTGGGGAAATATTTAAAAAGAACAGCTTGCAAGTTGCTTTAGCTGCAGTCAAACTAGGATCAGATATATATATATGCCATCTTGCTTTGAACCCTATAAGCAAAATAAAAACATTTTACATTAGAGTTAAAAATCTGAATTTTCCCTCTTCTTATCATAAAAATCAAAATACACATCGGACTTGAAATTCCGTTTTTTTCCAAGATTTTTTGATTACAGAATTTAGAATTATTTAAGTTTGGATTGCAAATTTTTACCACAAACGAATACATAAATATGTTATAATAATAAAGCCTCAGATTAAAATACTTCAGACTATTATCCAGGAACAAAAGAGGGCTAAAGACCTGATTCTGGACTTACGTTTTTAATCAGCAGTTACATAAAACAATCCTGAGAATTTCAACTGAAGGTGTATAGTAAGACAATGAAACCCTATCAATTTACCAGAATTTTGGTCTGATCCACAGCTATACCCAAACATATGGCAATACTCACATTAAGGTAGTGAATAGGTTTAGTGACATTGAACTTGTCCATGGTTGAGATGATTATGGAAGGAGTAGTAAGAAAAAACAGCACAATAAAAAGAAGCAAATTAATGCAAGCCCATCTAAACCACCATTTCAGTCCATGCACTGAAAGATTTTTCCTGGAGAAAGAAGCAAAAATAAAAAGGACATTAAAACAAGCAGCAAGCATTTGCTGTTAAAAAAAGATATATACTATCTGTCAAGTGACAGGTGGCACTGCTTTTTCTAAACTGAGCTTTCAAAATTACATAACAAAGCACTACACAAGTTCCAGTTGCTGATCTTTGTTAGAAATAAAGAGGACTGTGCAACCTCTCTTGAATGATAACATGAATTGTGCTTGCAGAAGAACATATTTATTCTTTCATTACACAAACATAAAGTCTAATGTAGTTAAGGTTTGGGATGGAACACTTCCATTGTTCAGTAATACAGAAGTACTAAACAGAAATGGAACAAGAAGAGACAGAGATAGAAGACACTGAGAATTTCTGCAAGGAGAATACCTATCAGAGGCAGAATCTACCAAAAAACTGTGATTGGAAATAAAATTTCAAATTTACAAACACTGCACCCCTTCCGGCCATATCAAAACAGCAACCACAGATTTTAAACAAGTAAAGTTCTTAAATGTTATTTGAGATGGTTGTCAAAAGGACTGGAATGATTTGAACTCCAGCCAAAGCCAAATATTCAGAACAAACAAAACAGGGATAGAGAAGCTCAGTAACATCGCTAATTATGACAAGCCTTTTTGTGAACTTGGCAAATCCCTCTGGTCCCTCTTCTTCAAGGTGGGGGGAGGACAAAAGAAAAAGAACAGAAAAACACCCAAACAAATAATCCAACCCAAAATATCAAAACCCCACTATTTTCTTCTCTTAGAGATGTTTAGAAAAGTTTTGCAAGTGCTTCAGTGCACTGAGTCTCACAGACCATTTCCTCAGTCCAGTGCTTGAAGAAAGGAAGAGGAAATGAAGCACACACACGGAAGAACCCGTTCATGAAAAAGGCACATTAAACTGTCCCTACCTGGAAAGCAGCTTGTAAGAGATTTTTTTAATTCATATCTCAAAATAAGTCTGCTGCAAACGACACTAAGCTAAGAATCATGGGGTTTTGCCTCACGGTTAAAGATTCTGAACTTCGTTCCCAACTGCAGCATTGTAGTTCTAGAGAAAACCTCACAATTACCAGAAATCAATAGCACAGTCACCTTAAAACTCATTTTCTATTAAAATCATTAAGAAAAAAGTGTGCTTTTAAAAAAAAAAATACATACAGGTGAAATACAGTAATTTGTGCATGTTTGTGTCTCACTTGCAGTTTTGGGTCGGGCAATGGAAATGTCACAACAAATTGACTATTACAGAAGAAAGGATTATATTGACCCAAACCTAAGGGATTTGCAAAGCAAACAGAAAATGCTTAGATATTTTTTAGCCTATAAGCATGACAGATGACAGCACAGGAACAGTTTAATTCACAAAGCATTTATCTGGGAAATGTACTGAGTCAATAGAGATGTTAGAAGACTGATCAGACTTTACAGAGTGGATCAAGTTACACTCATCACATGGCAACTCAGAAAAATATATACATATTTTGAGGATACTCAGCACTAACTTCAAGTTGCTTTCCTCAGATCTCAACAGTAGATATGCACTAGCCTTGAAAAATGGAAACACTGAGGGACAGACATAAACAGGATTAGGGTTTTCTTTAAGTTTTGGGCAGGAAAAACTCTAATCCATTACCCCAAGTAATGTCCACAGACTCCAAGGTGAATGAAGAACGCCAGTAATGAAAATAAAGAGGCAGATCAGCCACATTCCAACACCACAAAGTTTTAGTTTAGGATTAAAGAATAACACACTCATCCCTGTTTCTCCTGTTCCCATTCTAAACCTACATTATCACCAATCAATGGATGTAAGACAGGAATCTTACCAACAAATATTCTCAGGATAAGGAGCATATCTGACCTCCCAGCTGGATACACATAGCTCCCTGCTGTAGGATGATGGCTGGGGTTCTCCTTTACATTTAATGCTCTGACATTTGCAGGCATTGAAGTCCTTAAGGATGCTGTAAGGAAGAAGAGGAAGATTTTTCCAATTTTTTAACACCTGAAAATGCTGAATATGTAATGAGAAAGTCTGCGAATAGCGATAAAGGGTTTTGGGTTTTTTTTAATGACCCGCAATCAAGATGGAACTTAAACAACAATGTAACATATATGCATTAATGACCATTATATAAACAGCTGCTGCTACATGCCTGAGACCTCTTTTGTTGGAAATAAAAAGCAGTCTTGGTTTAAACTGTTTACTGCTTCTACCAACATGAACAACAGCAATGGGTCATATTTTAAAAAAAAAAAAAAAATCAAAGCCTGAGAGCATTGGAAAAAAATTAAAGACAGACAGTTTCCTAAACACATCTTTACATAATACAGCTGTTTTCAAATCAAAGTAGACTAACGAAATGAGACTGCAGACCAATCCTTTACACCAGTATCAAAACCAGCCAATTTTGCCTTGAGTACCAATTCTCAGAAGAATTTTTAGCATGCTGGTATTCTCACAATTCAAAATATTAGCCTCTTTCACCCACTCCTAAAATAACCACAGTGCTTAATTCTATCTTCTAATATTATGAGTTGACTGACACTCAAAATATTTAAAGAAAGTTTAAACATGCCCAGAATAAATACTTTCAAAAATCTCTCAAAGAACAGCAGTAGAAGGGCGAGACATACATTCAGAGAATATTTTATTACAGTAGCATAGAAACAATAGATATCATATTTAAACAGGGAGATTCTAAAATCTGTGAACATGCTTGTTTCTCAGTTGAACATAAAGAAGACAGAGAACCACACACACGAACACCAAACCATCAAACATAACCCCCAACCCCCAGATCTTTTCCTTACCAGAATTCAAGCAGTGGTGTCAGATTGCCAGCATCTTGCAGCAGCAAGCATTTAAGAAAGTTAATTATTCTTTGACAGTTTATTTCAAAAATTCATACAGAGCAAGCTTCAGCCATCATTAACAAGCTTCTACAACCATCTGAGCCCCCAGAACCTCAGTTCTGGCTTCCTGTTTCTCCCATCCTATTTCAGGGCTCTGTGGAGCAGAGCATCCTAAGGGCACCAGATAACTTTCTAATTTGATGTGAGCCTCAGCTTCGCACGTAATCTAATCTAATTTTCCAGAGAATGGAGTCCACCACATTAATTCCAAGCTAAAAAATTAAAATGTTTTCAGGTCTTGATGATTCAACTCGGAGATGCCTGCAGTGCAGCTCAGAACACATGCTCAAGGACAGACTATCGCATCAAAATTGTACACAGTATCAATAGCTAGAGATGGAACTTGAGTACTTATTTCTACTTTCATTTTCACATCTCAAAATGTTATTTCATTACAAAATTGCAAGAGGAGGCAGATTTCATCACACAATCACTACTCAGTTAAAGAGTAGCAAGCAAAACTTTCTCCAACATACCAAATTCGTGCAAGAAATTCTGCATCCTGGACCTCCTTGAAAAACAACATGGAAGACTGTCCCTGTAACATGACTTGAAGGCCAAAAGAATGCAGACAATTTAAATCACAGAGGTTAAGAAGAATTTTAAAAGAGCATGATGTGTTATGTTGTGATACAAATATTATTCTGCTTCCCTTTACCCACCTTGTGTTAGCAAAAGATGCTCACGAAGTGCCAACAGAACATGACAGGCTACACACATTTTCTCTACAAATGACGAATAAAAGCACAGAACAACTTCTGATATTAGGTCTACACATATATCTATAACAACGGGTATGAGAGGTACAAAATATGTATCTATCACCTGTGGCCAGGTCCCTCACTGACTCTACACTGAGATGACTTAACTAGCAGTGTAATTTGCACCTACTCTGATAGTTTGGTAATTGGGCCATTTGCACAGTAGAAAATGGAGGTATCAGTAACTCATATTCAAGAACCATTCAGTCTGGCCTCTTATTAACCTACACTGATGGACTGGATCCCACACAGAAGAGAAAGGCTCTTTATCCCATTACATGTCCCAAGCCTTTCATTCCCTTAGATAATTTCTTCACTCAAAGCATAGAGGCTAAAATGCACACTTACAGAAAAACTTACCAGAAAGCAAAGCAGAGCAAATCCACAGAATGGTGAAAAAGAAGAAAGGAAGAACCAACATAAGCAAACAAGGGACACAAACAAGAGAGCAGTTGTACTATTTTAGTAAAAAGAGAACAAATAAGACAACAGACAAAACTTACTAGGTTGCCATGGATTTCTCTTGAAATGTTACAAAAGCCATTCCCAGCGGGTTATTATGAACAGCTTGTTCCTCTTTTGAATATTCTTCCTCAAGTTCATTTCTAACTTTGGTATAATAATCTACAGCATCCTCCTGTGGGGAAATTGATAACTGTTACACAGAAGTACCAGATGGCCCATATCTTCAATAACACACAGCTTACACAAACCATAGTCACCCTTCCTCATACCATTCCCACAAATTACAGATCATGTCACAAGGCAAACAGGAAGATTTTCTTGTACTTCAGTTTGTGCACTAAGATTACATTTCAAAAGTTTCAGGGAATTCCTCTTTACCACACAGTACAAGAACATGGCAGATGACCTATGGGCAATGAATGAATAAAGAATTTTCCGAAGGTCAATGAAACATGACACAAAAACTATTTTCTGCTCCTCTAATAACCTACTTAGCCATAACCAAAAAAGAACACTATTTCTTACCCTTTCACATCCTCTCATTTCGCAGCAGCAGAATTGACCACATGGCTTAGGGTTGATTTGGACCCTCTTGCCATATTTCTGATGGAGGTGTTCATAGTAAATCAGGCTTTTTTCTGCCTGTTTTCTGCACAGAAAAATACATCCACAACGTTTTGCAATAAAATAGTATCAAACCAAGCTTCAAAAGATTACAGTCCCTGAGAGAAAAAATTATGCTATGGACTGATAGCAAATTCATCAGTCACCAAAGATACTACACGCACTTTATTTTGGTTACTCATATAATTTATTTTCAAGTCTGTAATATCATTATACAGCCTGCACTTGTAGTGAGGTTACAGGAAAAAGAACAACCCAATGCTATTCTTGAGAGCCCAGGAGGTAACACTTGTCTCTCCTGTGATCAGCACCTCTGACCAAAGAAGCAGGGTTAACAGAGTTATTAATTCAATAGTTCAGTTTGTCACATTGCACTGCCTGACTATAAATAACTAAGTACATAAATAAATAGATAATCAGCAAGTCAAAACTTAACTTACACATCACACAACATATCACACCTATAAGAGATGGGCTGAACCCCACGACTCCCTTCAAAACACAGCTGAACCTAACTGAAGTCCAGACCAGAGCAGAATTCATCTTTAGTACGCACCACATTAGTACTGCTGATAGATGTTGATTAAGGACTAGCAAAACATTAACAAAATTATGCTAAACTCGTGTAGGTTACAAAAACAAGTACCTTTTTTTGAAAAGGTTAATCAGCTTGGCTACGTCGTAACACAGCTGGACCTCCAGCACCGTGCAGGTTGGGTAGGCATCCCTGAGAGGAAGAGCACGTGAGAACAGTGAGAACAGTAAGAACAGAAAGCACAATGAAGAAACTGTTTCAAAGAGCAGCACTGATATCTAACTGACATCTCGTCACTCCTTTAGTTTCTGAATGAGGTGTCAGAGAGCAGAGACTTCCACAGACAGTTGGGAAGTTACTTTAATATGAGATACGCAGCTTTATTCCAAGTAAATGTTGTGTGGGAGCATGAATGGAAAGTGTGGGTACACAGACACTTTCTTAAATTCTGATTTTAAGATCAGCTAACTGACTTTATTGAAATATAGTCTTTTCTCAATTCTGGCTAAGGAATAAAATATACTTTTACAATGTGGGCTCTATAATACTAATTTTAAACAGTGCAAAATTAAAAAAAACTTATCTGCTTGGGTAGGTAAAACTACCAGGACAATTTTGTATCTCCTATTCCTAAACAAAGATGGAAAGAAACTTTTTACAAGTGCATGTAGTGACAGGATAAGGGGGAATAACTTCAAATTGAAAGAGAACAGATTTAGATTAGATATCAGGAGGAAGTTCTTTACTGTGAGGGTGGTGAGGCACTGGCACAGGTTGCCCAGAGCAGCTGTGGATGCCCCATCCCTGGCAGTGTTCAAGGCCAGGTTGGATGGGGCTCTGAGCAACGTGGTCTAGTGGAAGGTGTCCCTGCCCATGGCAGGGAATTGGAACTGGATGATCTTTAAGATCCCTTTCAACCCAAACCATTCTGACTCTAATGTTATTGCTCAAGCACGAAACTTACGTGAAATGGTTTTGTATTGTCTCTTCACTCGCATTTTTTGGAAGACCAGTTATGAACAAGGTACACTTAACCTGGGAGAGAAAATGCAAGTCACATTTGGATAAACCACATCACAAAAGAGAAAACAAGAATATAAGGAAGGCCAAGACACAGCACAGTTAGCTGTGTAGTAGGCGGGGGGGGGGGGGAGGGGGGGGATACCGGGGTG
>VZTI01004032.1:51849-63680 GCA_013397865.1 Struthidea cinerea | reverse complement strand
AGGTAGGAAATTCTGGTTTTGGTGGGAGCTGCATCTATTTAAGACAGCACCTTCTACACTGGTAATAGGTTACAGCAAAATTTCACAAATCCCTCCCCAACCCCCTTCTCTCCATCCATTTTCACAATTCACTCAGTAGAGCATTGCTTTCAGTCAGTTCCTTCACATCTATGTCACATTCTACCATGTAGGAGGCACCTTAGCAATTTGCTTTTTTTTTTTTTTTTTGCATTATCCCCTAGCAAATATGCTCTATGGGGTTCTTTTCACTCCAATACAGACACTTACTATGTTTTCTTCTTTATATGTGACGTACTTCATGTGATGTCTCATGAAGACAACAGTCAGAATCAGGTAAACAACAGCAAAAACTGTGTGCAGCCAAAGCAGATTATTGCTGTCAGACAAAACGTTAGGAATATGAGAAACAGGAAGGACCAACTGTCCAACCGATACAAGCAGCTATCAAAACGACAATCAGATCAAAACCTCTCACTGAACACAAAACAAGAAGAAAAAAGTAGTTACTAGTAGTCAGTCACACCTATGCAGATGCCTTGGACAACCAACAGGATTATTTGCTTATCATAAAATTCTATGGGTCATGGAGCTACAAAGAAAACAGATACTCTATGACATAGACATATTTAGGCAGTGTTTGGCTTTCCTTTTTCATTCAGATGACCTATAGCATGTATGATGCTATTTGCCAAAATGTTTGTTATTTACTTTATTATTTACTGTGCTGAGTGCATAATTGAACTTTCCTTGAACACAGTCCTTACTCAAACTGAAAACAGCCTCATAAAAGGAGTAAATTCTGCTTTTCTGATAGCTCCTTCTTCAAAGCTGACAGAAGTTCTGTTCTGTGAACAGCTCTTCAGTTTTGTGAAGAGCATTAATTATTGCAATTAAACTAAGATAGAGGAATCTATTTTACAGATGAGAAAAAACCAGCCCAACCAAGTAAAAAAATCTCCATTAGTTATTTGGTTTCATAATGTGGTTTAACAAAATAAAGAAGCTCTGTTGGACATAGTGTCATGGATGGAAGTGGATTGATCAAGTAATAAATTAGAAGACTTGTGCAGCTTCATATTTCAACTATTTTACAGATTTTTAAAAGACATAGAAGTCATTTTAATTGTAATCTCAGAGAGATGCACACACATAAATCTAATGTAAGGGAATTTAAATCATCCCAGTAACACATTCCAGCTATCAGCTTCACCTTCCTGCTGAAGCATGGCTGCTCTTCATGGGGAAATTTCTGAAAATAATATCACTATTAGCCAAGAGATTACAGAGTGCAATCCTTAGGCAACAGAAACATGTGATATAAGAAGTGGGAGCTGAGAGAGTAGAAACCCAGTCTCAAGATTTCTTATCAGCACTGTAAGTGCACAGCCTGAAGCAGAACATCCCACTTTCAGGTGATGCAGGGGGATTAAGTTATTCCAACCCCACGAGCAATGCTGCAAATAGCAATTCGTGCCTTTAGAGACCATGGCAGGAGACATCAGCATAAAGGGACTCTGCAAGACTTACTTACCTAGTCTGTAAGTTTACTATAGTTGTTCTTCCAAAACTATAGGGATCTTTATCTAAGAAGAACAAAAACAAGTAGGAAAATTAACTGGTGCAACGCTCACTGTCAGAAAGTCAGCTTCTATTCTATTTTTTAAAGAAGTTGATATATTTCTTTTTAATGCTGAGCAAGTTCATTGATAAAAAGATTTAGAATCATAATCAATGTTGGTTTACTCTGCACTGCATTTTAAAGTTGGAAAAAACATCCCTAGATTATACCACATTCAAGCCATCAAGAAAAACAGTAGATTTTTTTGAAAATCTGAACATTAGATCTTTGAAGCAGTTCCCTTTCTCCCTCCAATCTCCCTTCATGTCCATTAACAACATTGCTTAGGGATTGAACATATTTCCTTCACATTTTTCTTTCATCTTAACTGATTTCTTATCTCAGGCTTTTAAGATGCATTAATTCAATGTTGACAAAACAATGCTGATAACCTTAGTAAGGTCAAAAATGGGTTTACATGACATTATTTCTCTAGACTGTCAAGTATTTTCAAAAATGATACTGCAAGTGAGGGAAAATTGAGTAAACGTTCATAAAGAAAAACGAGTTAAGTGTATCTGGAAAGCTAAACAATCCTTCTAGCCCAGGCTGTTAAACCACAGTGCAAGTTAAGTCAACACAACTGAAAGAACTGCAAGTGCACAAAATCAGCTTACAGTGGAAGAGGAGGAAGAAGGGGAGAGATGCTAAAGCTTTGGTTTTCAGCTGTGTTTCCTAGACTCACAAAAGTTAATGCAGAAAAACAGAAGCTGTATTGTCCTGCCTTAACAGAAAGCTGATATTAATATAAACAGAGAATTACCAAGAAGGAGCTCATAAAAGGGAAGTCAGAGATGGAAGTTCCACAGGGAAACAATACAAAAAGGAAAAGGTACATTATATCCTATTACAGACAAGAGCTATGTCACAAAGTTCTTAAAAACCCTGAACAACACTTTAAACATGATCTTGATGGGACTGATACAAAGCCAGGTATAAAATGGGATTGTAAGGGCTCCTTATCAAAAATGGAAGAGTGTATAAACAGGGTTTAACAGAGTTCTCACTCAAAGAACTCAGTATTCCCATCAGCAAACTGAATGGCAGACTAGAGGACATGATTATTGTATTTGTAGGTACCACACTGGAAGACATAATCAGGACTAGACTGCAAGAAACATGAAATGAACTTTATCTAGTCAGCATTGACAACGTCTCTGCAAGATTTGTCCAATTTTGAGACACAAACCAAGACATAAAGGAACAATGGGAGACAGTGTAGCTAGATTAAAACAAAAATTCAAGGCGTGGCTGACGATTTATGATCAGCCAAATGGAAAACATTTCTCATTAAAGACCAAATTAACTGGTCAGGTTATGAAACAGAGGAGAAAGCAGACAAAAAAACCATGTTTGTAATCCTCAAACAGCTACAAGGATTTTGCAAAGAGGAAAAGAATAATCTGTTATCTCCAGTGACAGGTCAATAAAATTGATTTTAAATTAATTGAAGCAAAAGAGGTTCAGATTGGATACTAGAAAAAGATTTCTCAGCAGTGAAGATGTTTTCCATTGACAATCACCACCAATAAAAATTATAATGATAAACACCAGTTAAGAGGACACGGGTAAAATTAATCCTGCCTTGAGCCTTTTAAGTCTTGTCATCTGTGTCTGCATGAGGTCTGCAATCTTGTTTCCGACAACTGTTTAAAGAGCCCCCTACACTCACACAAATTTCACATCAGACTGAGGGGGTGTGTTGGGTTTGTGTGGCCAGGTTTTGGTAATGGGGGGACTACAGGCGTGGATTGTATGAGAAGCATTCTCCATATCCAATAAGCTAATTCCAGCCAGCTCCAGGACAGACCCACTGCTGGCCAAGGCCAAGCCAGTTAGGAATGATAGTAACGCCTCCATGATAACATATCTAAGAAGGAGAAAAAAGTTATTGTGCAGATCTAATTGCAGTCAGAGAAGAGCAGAGTGAGAATATGTGAGAGAAACAGCTCTGCAGACACCAAGGTCAGTGTAGAAGGAGGGGCAGGAGGTGCTTCAGGCACCAGAGCAGAGATTCCCCTGCAGCCCATGGTGAAGAACGATGGCGATGCAGAGATCCACCTGCAGCCTGTGGAGAAGACCCACTCTGGAGCAGGGGATGCCTGAAAGGAGGCTGTAATCCTGTGGGAGGCCTGTGCTGGAGGAGGGTCCTGGCAGGGACCTGTGGAGCCATGGAGAGAGGAGCCCATGCTGGAGCAGGTTTCCCGCAGGTTTCCCGGTAGCACTTGTGACCCTGTAGGACTGCACCCTGTAGAAGAGTGACCTCTGGTGCAGCAGTTTGTGAAGATGGCATCCAGCCAGGGTCAACCCACTACACTGGTTAAAACACCACCTTATAAAGTTTACCAAAAAAAAAAAAAAAAATCTTAGGAGCTTTTACTATTATATGAAATAAAGAATTCTTCTCAGAATACAAAAAAAAAAAAATTTCTTACCGAGTAGATCACCCGACAGGTTGACAGGCAATATCACACACACAGACAAAATGCTGATAGCAATCAGCAAGCAGATGATGTGACGCTGGAAGGCGAGGTAATGGATGGCATCTTCACCACACCTCTCATGAATCTCATCGTCACTGCATCAGAGACAGAAAAGCACATGGTCAGCCTACTTAGTCTTCTTGGGAGTGGTTTATGAACACACATTAAATCCTCAGTGACATCCCCATCCTCATCAATCCCTACTGGCTTTCAAAATGGCCGTGTTCTTTCACGTGTAAATTCAGGTTCCAAAAGTGTATTTTTCTTGTGCAGTACCACCATACAAAAATTAACACCAGGGAATTTAAGATTGAAACACTAATCTGAAAAGCAAATATGAATCCAAAACCTTTTGGACTAGAAGAGGACAAAGTCATTCGCTGTGATCTCCTGCTTTATGACAGTCACAAGCCTAGCTCCCCAAATTTAAGATCAGTAACAGTATTCACTCATCTCCATAAAGGCTCCCTGTGAGGAAAATTACAACAGAATCACCTCACTCTTATGACACCCAGGCAACAGGAGATATAAAAGGCTTTGGAATGAACTCTCACCATCTCTCTCCACTGTCAGCAGATTAGATCATTAAAATAGGAGAACTTGGAAAAGGAAGGAACTGAACTAGCAAAAATAGGAAAAGACAGGCTTAACCCCTACCCCTTTTGTATTTCAGTGTATCCAAGCTAAAAATTGATTTTTATAAATCCTTATCTACTAAGCCCCAAGAGACAAAGAACACACACCACCTGTCTAACATCTAGTTTTTGGGAAATGCTGGGATGGCTAGTTAGTCAATTCCAACTAAAGCCCCAACTAAACCACCAGTTCTCCACAGAAACCCTTGCAGGGAAATCACACTGCCTGCCTGGGGCCCTACTGGCTTCAAACAGGGGAACACCCACAAGGTACTCTTTGAAGAGTAAAAGCCTAGAGTGTAATTATTAGCTCTGAATCCATGTAAATGCCATAGATTCACTTAGATTCACACACTGTCCCAAGATCGGAAAGTCCCTGGGCTGCCACAGGATAAGTATATCCTAAAAAATTATTGTTTTCACTTTCTTTTTTAACCCAACCAGAGGCACCTGTATCAGTGGTTGTATTGAAATTCTATCTACTCAAAGGGGAAAAAAACCCCAAATTTTTGAGTGAAAACCGCATTTTCAAATTAAAAAAGATCAAAGCAAACCACAGCTCACTATTTCTGTTTCATATACTTACTGCATCCGAAAAGCAGCTGTTATCCAAGAACAAAACCCCTATAAATAAAGAAAGAAGTTTTTAGGAGCTAACATACAAAAACCAGAGTCTAATCCATCCAATTAAGAGAAGTGTTTCTATTAAGCCAACCTCTTAGCTAAAAAGCCAGTAGTCTGTTGCTCTGAAATACAAGGGTCTAATACAAGTTAATCAGTTAAATGCTTGTTAGAAACACTACTGTGATTACATTAACAGAAAGGCTTCTTATTTAGGCTTACAAATCCTTCAGAATTCACATCTCTGAGCATCCCACTATGGTTCAAAAAAACCCTTCTTTCTCAAAAGGGTTCTTCTTTCAGGTGAACTCAAAAGTTATTTCCAAATTATCCAACTACATAGACACATGTTATTCAACAGTTAAAGTTGCTTTAGGGTTTTAAAAAGATGAAGAAAAGTACACAAATACACAAATAGCAGAGCAATCCTGATCAAATACTAGTATGCTTTTGATGTTCACACAAATAATTAATTTCAAGGCTAGATATTAAGTTGATGCATGTACAGAATGTTAAAACATAGGATGCCACCAATGGACAACTCTTGCATGGTTCATTCTGAAGTTGCAACATGAAATTATAGAGGTGTACCAATTCAAAGACTCCAGAAAGACCATGGAGGGAGCCATTTAAAAGTTTGGCCAAAATATTACCCTCCACTCCAAACCAATTTGATTATTAAGAGTGCACAGCACTATTATTAGCCTCACAATTGCATCCAGTTTTCTCAACACCGTGAGCAAAACAATGTACTGCACAGAGCAACTAGGTATTATTTGCAATGTGAACACAATGTAACTTTTTGAACTGTTATCCAAATACAAATTATTTACTAGTCTTTTTTCACTCTCCCTTCCCCCTTTGAAACACTAACATATAGTCCCTCTCTAAATTAAAAAAACAAAACAAAACAAAACAAAAAAAAAAAAAAAAAAAAAACAGAGTCAGAGTTAGAAACAACGACACAAGATACTGGTTTATGATATGGCAACAGTTTGTCAGGAAACAGAAATCATGCATGGCTCTATAAAAACACAGTAAATGATGCATTAATAATTTTTGCGTAGAGATGAACTTCCAGTTTAATGATGGTTCATTGGACTATATGTAATGGCAAATTATTGCAGACTCCATTAAACAGATTCCATTCAGAAAGGATTATCAGAACTCTAGAATACTTACCTTATCATATTCAAGATCTTCAGGCACTGATGATGATGTTGACAATCGGTTGTACCTTGACTCACTAAAATACATTAAATGATGCTTTTAAGTATCTTTAATAACAGGTGATGCAATTCTCCAGAATTACTTCAATTTTAACAATTCTGACTAAGGGAAGTAGTACAAACACAGTTTTTCACTTATGAGAGCTGTGGTTTTCACCGTGCAGCACACACCTGATTATAGTAACTTGTGGATGTCTCATGTTGAATAGAGAGGACATGTGAGCTCCTGACATGAGAACACATAACTGAGCTAGAAAGAAAATAACACTTTATGGGGATATTAAACCTACAGTGATATAAGAGAATGCAACACAGGTGTGGGAGCCTAGCCAGGATCAGATTTGCAAGCTGGCTTCCTGTTTAGATATTCCTCACTACCAGACAACACCTCTTGTCCCTCCACCTTCCTCCCTTCAGTCGCTACTCAACAATTTCTCCTCACAATTAAATCCCTGCAAAGCCACCTCCTCACACAAACCGTCCTGTAGCAAGGCTAGAAACATTTAGAAACTCTGTAGCCCTCAAAAGTAGCAGAGTGCCTGTTTTCAGTTTGTTGCTAAAAAGAAATGTTGTAATGGTAATTACAGAACAACACCTGTTAGAATTGAGTGTGTTCCTAGGTGTCTCTGTAATTTTGACCAGCAGGCTCAACTCACAGCCCAGCAGGACAAAAATACAGGCTCCTGGGTGTCTGACTGCACCAGGGCCTGTTGGTCCCAGGCCTCCACAGCCCAGTACCACAGTGCCTTCGTCATTGCTGCCTCAGCCAGCTGGATTAAAGCCTTCTCAGTTATTGCCCGTTTTATTTTACATCATCTACCTTTCACAACTGTACATGGATTCCTAAAAGCAGGTTTTGAGTTCTTTCCTGCTGCTCAGTTGTGAATTTACCACAACTTGATTGCACCAGGAAGAGGCCCACTGTTAAAGTTTCCCCACTTCACAGACAGCTTAGAGTTTTAACATCCCAATACACCATCTTACAGAAAAAAAAAAATAAAAATTGAAAGCTCATTTGAAATATTACTAAAAATCAGTGAAGAATTTCAGAAACCTGCAACAGTATGTTTTTATTTTTGAACCCTTGGGAAATTCTGCGGCAGAGGCTGTGCAGGGAGCTCTGGGAATACACGGGGCTTGAGCCAAGATAAACAAAATGGTTAATATCCCTCTGCACAGAAACACACTGCAATCATCAGTGTGCAGCATGTCATCTGACAAGCAGCCTATTTCCTTACCCCCACTTCCTTAACTCACAGCTGTAGGATGAAATTCATGACAATGGCAAACACAGGACTTATAGCTGAAACCATGAACAGTAACTCCCTGAGGGGGATGTATTCCACACAAAGCAGTGTGAGGGCATTTTTAGCAAACAAGTGTATGTGATTACAAACATCTCTAATTGATACAAATGCACCTAATGTAACCCACATTTACTGTACTTTCCTCCCCACTCCCCAAATGGTTTCAACAAGTCAGTCTGATTGCGTATCTCTTTTACCTTTCAACTTCTGACACCAGAGCAACACGACCATAGTCCCAGAATCTCTTTCTTATAATGGAAAACAGCAATATTAAAATCTAGAAGATAAAAAGGAAGATATTCAAATATTTATTTTTTCCATTTCGTAATAATTTTTCTTAGGTGTGTAAGAACTGACAAAAAAACGCTGTCTTAGCTCCTAAATCAATTATCACATGCCAGCCACCTCAGTGGTGCCCATGCTACAGACCAACCAGTCTGGGACCAAAGGACCAGGACAGCTGCCTTCCTGTTCTAATTTAAAAAGGAGGACAGCTGCATGCAAAACTGCTTCTGAATTGCAAGTGTATGAAGGTTTGTGACAGGAAAAGTAAAAGTAGTACTTGAGAGCAAGTCAAAACTTTCCTGCACATACTTTTACTGTTATTCATTACTTAATGACCAGAACTGTGATGGGACACTTGCAATTTTATTTGCTTTTCAAACAGTGATGTAAACAGACTGTAGGGGGCTTAACTATTTTCTCAAGTTTAAGAATTATTTTTATCCTACGTAATGCATTATTTTAATTCTCAAACCCCAGAAACTTGTATTTGATCTCTGCAATATATTTCTAATCTGCACCCTGTATTTTCCCTTTTTGAAAGGGACTAAGAAAACAAGAAAAAGGCACCATCACTGAGTATTTAATAGATTCATTTCTTTCTTTTTCTTTTTTTTAAAAGAAACAAGTTGCTCTGTAGAAAGCAATGAAGTAACAAGGCCAGTTTTCTATGCATATGCAGCATACGCCCTCCCCTTCTGGTTCCTCCTACATCCCATTCCTGTTTGGCTGGAAAGTGGTGTGAGTGATGTAACTTACTGGGATCAAATACTGACTGGCAAGCCAGGATACACGTCCAGATTATCTCTGTGTCAAGATTACACAGCTCATTTCCACATTTCACAATGAATATAACCTTCTTATGAGAGCCTTCCTCCCAACAGGAAGAATTAATTTTGATCTTCCTCCTTCATCTGTTCATTAAACTTGATGCAAGCAGGAAAGCTCTCTAGATTCTTCGACAGCTTTGGTCGAAATTGGCTATAGTATTCTACAGTTATTAGGTAGGACTTCCAGATAAAACTGGGAAGACAATGAAATATATAAACCTCACTTCCTTTGGAAACCAGCCTCGAAATAACGTATCAGAAACCTATCAACTGACAATTACTAAAAGGATATGCAGTAAACATGTCGCAAAAACAAGAATACAGGAGTTGATAAGTAACTTTCAGTGCTTGGTACTTGAAGAAGAGAGGAGCCTTCTGCACTGCATTCAACTCTCTACCTAACGCTGTTTGAGTGCAGAGTTCAACAGCAAGGAACTCAAAAGCAGAGACTCAGGGTCTTAAAACTGAGCCACAGCTTAAAAAAAAATCCATCCAAACACTTCAAATAAATCTTATTAAATGCTGAGCTGTTGGTCACACAGAGCTGTAAACGTTGTACATCACTGAAAAACGGATTTATGGTAGCATACACCAAATCAACAGCAAAGAATGCCACTACATAACCTTTAGGAACATCCTCTACATTCCTACAGAACTACCAGCTCAGACCACAGGTACTTTAAGTTTCTTTACAGCAGATTTCGAGAACTAAGAAACTATGTCATCCCTTTAGTCTTATTTTACTACCACAGACTCACTTCTCGGGCCAATTTGCAGGTCTACAGCCCTGTTTCTGGTGGCTGAAGGCCACCTAGACCAAGCTTACAGACATAACCACAAGTTTTATTGTAGTCTCAGGCCTATCCTGGAGCCCCCAGACAGCAATTAATCATATTCCACCTTTTGTCAGGACTGAGCTGGTCAGTACATTATTTCATCTTCATCTACAGCTTCAGGAAATCTAACTTTTAAAAAGTTTGTCTTTCAAAAGGCAATAAAAGATGGAAAATCTGTCATTTCATAATCGAGTTAGTAATGGTGTCCCCTTCCTGAAAACGTACCCAGTACTTAAACCCAAATGTTCTTGCAATTAAGATAAAACATGAAAATTTGAGCTACAACCACAAAATTCACTGACTCCACACACTGACCCTATAACACTGCACTCTCCCTACATCTATACATCCAACATACAGTGACACCATCATCCCATCTGTGTGCAAACATTTATCAACACTTGAAAAGGCTTCAATGTTGCCAGGATGGCCTCAACTCATTTCTTATCCTGAACATTCTCAGAAACAAATTCCAACCCGATTAATAAGAGGATTCTGAGCAATCTAACTTTTGAGAAGGCCAGAAGTACTTTGAATAAAAGAAACAGAAAACCGGGCTTACAAAGAAGAAGGTTACGTCAAGCAGCAGGACAGTTGGGATTCCACCAAAAGTTACTCCTTGGAGCACCGTGCTGCCCTGGGCAGTGCTGTAGCAGTAAGTCTCATTTGTGCTGTTGAAAGGTTCACTCCTATTCCCAAAGAAGCCTAGGTGAGAATGTCCAAAACCCAGAAAATAGAAAGGGTTCATTTTGTCCATCCCTTTAAAAGACAAAAAAGAAAAGAAAAGGTGAAACTAACTTGTGCAAAGCCTGGTTGGTATTTGTGAGATATACTAATATTACAAGTATAAAAAGCGCAGGAAGATCAAACCACAAAAGTACTTTGGAAAAGAAGGTGCCTCCTTTGACAATCTCTTCCCTTCACATGTGAAATATTTTGCAGTAACTGGCAGGTTCAGCTACCAGCAGTGCCCAGACAAGAATTCCAGATATTTAACAAACCGCATCCTCTACAGACATCTGAGCACAACAGCAGAAGACCCCTCCCCCAAAAAAACTCCCTATCATTTAGTCTGTGTCATCAAACTACTTATTCCAGCCTGGACTGTGATTCTAGGAATCACATAGGGCATTATATATTCCAACAACAGCAGCTTGAAGATTTTGTTCCTAGTTGATGAGCATGTGTGAGCACACCAGCTTGTGAACTTTGTATTTAAATGTCAAAACCTTGAGAGCATTAACAAATTCACCACTAATTCCACAGAAAAGAACTTCTACACAAATACATATGCTCCTTTCTGCTTTGGAATATTGTGTGATTTTCCTTTTTCAAAATAATACAATTGAAAGGACAGCACAGTAATTACAGTACGTTACAAACAAGAAAGAACAAAGAGTATTTCTCAGAGAACAGCCATCTACCTCCTTTTAGTCAACTGACCTGATCAGATAATGTGGTAACATACAAGAATGCACGAGATTTGGCTATTGATACAAAGTTCTTTTTATCAGCACAAGCAATTGCTCGTTTATCTTGGGGCTTTCCACTTCAAACATTTCCTTTCTTGGATCTTATTAACTTGCTGATTCCCAAGTACTGCTTCATGCAGAACACACTTCTGACTGATAAATTCACAAAAAAAGCATTCTCTGAATAAAAACTTAGTCCTTCAAAAGCAAATATTGTAGGTGCTCATCACACAGGTCCAGGGACACTACTTTTGGGATGTCGTGCCTCTAAGAAGAATGCACATGTCTCTGGCGACAGCACTATTCTGGATGCTGAAAACAAAACAAAATAAAGAGTACAAATAACTACAAATTCTCCTTTTAAACAGCAAGAAAATAGCATGGAGAATACTCCTCCCAAAGCAGCATTTGTTTAATGTTGGACAGTGTCACACAGTGAGGAAGAAATTTTGTCTCAGCTGATGTGTTTCATCACAGGAAAAACAAAACAAAACAAA